>JADKYC010000029.1:0-342105 GCA_019843955.1 Xylaria sp. 218_066 | reverse complement strand
CTCTCACCCAGGTAACCAGCACAAGACCCTGCCAACTTCGTGTAGTTGGGTTATCCACCAAGGTACAGCACCCAATTTTCAAAGGTTGACCTCGGATCAAGTAGAAATACCCGTAGAACAGCCAGGCCCCATAGAACCAATGAATGGTTCTGCGTTGACTCCTAGGTAGGGGACGCGTCTTCACACGTGTACTCAAGCAGATTCAGTGGGAACTGAGAGAGCGCCCGCACCATCATAGGTAATAACGCATCAGGTCCCTGACACTGTCACCTAGTGCCATGTTTCTTGTGACGTGCTAGAAGCCATTGCCAATACGACGATGATCTTCCCAGATGATTCAACAACAAGACCTAACAGCCTAGCTGACAGCAGTACAGGAACCCAGCTGTAGTTGAAAAAGGCATCTTGAGTATCCTTCGAAATATAGCAAGTTGATGAAGGGAGCAAAGCATGCTATCCTTCAGGAGGCTCTTAGAACAGGTTAGCATCTGGCATTATTATTATTGAGAGGGTGGTTCAACCAGGCCTTACCAAACAAGGAACAATGAATATTGTTCATTCATGCTTCCTTTTGACATTTCGACATATTTGAAAGCACGCAGACGGTGCCGCTGTCGCGTGCACCACCTGAGGCGTCTTGGATAGTCTTTGTTGATAGGATATTAGGTCACAAACATGTGATCAAGTTGTGGTAGAGAGAAGGGTTGAGAACAAGATGGAGTTAACTTAATAAAGTGAATCTGGGGAAGCCAAGAAAGTAACTTTACTAGGAACATACTAGCGTGATGTCGGATAAATCTCGGATATCCTCTGGGATTCACCAACATCTAGCGAATGTTCGAAGTTCAATCGCAGTTATAAAGTGCTACCTGAAATGATAGGACTTGAATTAGGTAACTTGGACTTAAAGGCAGACAAGCTACTACAGTCATGAAATATAGGAATTGAACTTTAGGACAACATCTGATTTGATGCTAATTTATTGGCGATATTATCAAATGATTGACGAGCATAATGTTTGACATGTCCTTCATGACTGTCCCTATCATAGAACAGATCAGAAACTTACTTTATATGCACTTCAATCCTTTTCAATTGCCTTGAATATAGCTGTCAAAGCTGGAGTTGAGCTCAAATGCAACACGGATATCATGGGTAGGTTCAAAGACGTTATAATAGTTCAACATGCCAAAATAGTTGCTGTGATCACTGGTTACATATATACCGTCTATAATTCAATCAAGAGAGAGACAATTAGTGCAGAACTGACTCTGCAACATAGGAGGGCTATTGCAACCATCAACAGAACATCTACCTCTGCATACCTAGGTACCTATCTACCCCGTCTACTTGGGCACCTGGGGCACCTATGTATTCCACACTGTGCACATAATGGGTTATATGTCAATTTGCGCACGGATTGACACAGGGATCTGATAAGCCCCTCCAACTTGTCCAGAACTACCCCTCCAAAGCCGATAAGAAAAAAAGTTGCGACGAGACCGAATACATCATTTCCAACGTCGACCACGACGAAGACATAGCGTGAATGGCGCCCTACGATAGCGACTCGTCAGCCGGTGAAGAGGAGGATTTCACCGAGACTAATGTACTTCTAGGCTATGCATCAAAAGACCCCGGAGATGATTCTATAAGTCGCCTGGGAGGACGACCTGTAAGTCTTGTCCTAACCGGTATTCAGTGAATAATCCGGAGATGGACTTACGTAGAGCTTCCTATAGGAGTGGTTCGATCCAGAAACACCGCCTTCAGCGACCCTGGCAAAATGTAATATTTGCAAGGACCTGATGGTCCTGCTCCTCCAGCTCAACGCCGAACTACCGGATCGATTCCCCGGCCACGAGCGGCGCCTCTACGTCTTTGCGTGCCAGAAGAAGGGCTGCCGGCGGAGGGGTGGTAGTATACGCGCCCTGCGGAGTTTGCGGGTTGCGCCGGGAAGCAAGGTCGCACTCTTGAATGTCGACAAGAAAAAGAAAGAAGAGCAACCTAAGCCTAAGGAGAAACCTAAGCCTCCCAGTAATCTGGGCGAGACACTCTTTGGTGCAAAGACTTTGGGAGGCGCATCGGGAGCGAACCCTTTTGCAACGTCTGGCCCTGGCGCATCGGCATCAAACAACCCTTTCGCAAGCGGAAGCAATCCTTTTAGTGCGCCTAAACCCGCCACGAAATCTACCAGTAATGCTCAACTAGAGAGTGGGACAAACCCGAATGAAGACGTGAAAGCTTTACCCAAGACTTTCGCTGAGACTCTATCACTCAATAACACACCATCCGACATCTCACAAACGCCCTCTGAACCCTGGCCTCCAGAAGCCTCTCAGCCAAAACCATACCCAATCTCCTACCTGTCCGAAGCCGAATACGAGACCCTGGACCCTACACCACCACCAGTGCCCCAAGCTACAGCCAAGATAGACGTAGACGATAACTCCGGCTCTGGCGGCGGCAAAGAGGACAAGGAAGTCTTCGAATCAGCCATGGACGCCGCATTTCAACGTTTTGCAGACAGACTAGCACAGAACCCGGAACAGTCCATCCGCTACGAGTTCGGCGGCACGCCCTTGCTGTATTCCAAGACAGATGCCATAGGTAAGGCGCTCGCCCCCTCGCAGCCCGAAGGGGTGGGGGTGACCGTCAGTTCGGGTGGCGGGTCCAGGGGTATTCCTCGTTGTCCCAACTGCGGAGGGCCCCGTACGTTCGAGGTCCAGCTCTGTCCGCATGCTATCACGGAGCTCGAGGCCGAGGAACTCTCCCTCGAAGGAATGGACTGGGGAACTATTATTGTGGGAGTGTGCGAGCGGGATTGTCAGGCCAGAGGTGTCGAGGAGGGACAGGTTGGATACCTAGAGGAGTGGGCGGGTGCCCAGTGGGAAGAGATGGGTTCTGCTGCCCTGGGTGGTGGAAGGCGGTGATGAGAGCCAGAACGAAGAGGGCAATATCGCCTAACAATACTTATTGTCTACAGCGCAATGATCATGAAATCGAGATGTTGATACAGTCTTGCATTGTAATCGATACAGATACAGAAAACAACCACATTTTCATACCCAACTCATGGCGGTCTATAGGTTGTATCATCACGATAGGAGAAGGACTGCAGAAACGTATCAGGAACACTATATTTGCGAGTGATAAACACTTACGAACCTGGTTTTTGACTACCGGGAATTTGGGCAAAATAGCGGCTTAGTCGCCGAAACAGAGACGTTAAAAATGCCACTCCCAGGGCTTGGCTTTTCTCTACGGAAGGAGGTCGAATGATATATTGACAAGTAGTTTCATGAGTAGGACTTATAGGGAGGGTACGGGTGGTAGTTCGTTAGAATGCTTCAGGGTAACTACCGGGACCTTTCTTCCACCACCTCTACAACATCAACTAATATTACTGATCACTACAGACGAAACAAGGTCGCTATCTATCCTATTTCGATATGTCCCAACTGTATATTCGGCTTAAATAGCTTGGTGGTTGATGCACTTAGGTAGGCGACACAATTAGACGCCTAGTCGCCTCTCGTAGCCTTACAATATAATTATCGACAGCTACTACTTGTAAAGCCATGGTCATCCTAGTCTTCGGTTTCTTGCGATGTTGGGTCGTTATCCTTACCCTTCCATGTCTATTGAGTTCGTTACGATCAGCTAAGGCTTACAATATGGCTGATCTTGACGCTTCCAATAACGAAGTCACACAAGAAGAGCCCGAACGAGTCCTATGTCCGAGTTCTAAAGAATCATGCTATATGTACTTAATTCTATCATTATCGGGCTCTATCTGCTTTTTCGTGCTCGCGGCGTCGTTGGGTATAACGGCAGCTATCTACAGTGAAATAGTCGAACACAGAATCTCTGATGACGGTGAAGAACAAGGCTATACTGCCTTGTCGTACGTCTGGGGTGAATAACATGGTATGCACAAGATTCACCCCTGGGATTATCAATTACGTACCGGACGAAATCTAGATTCGGCCCTTCGGCATTTCCGCCAACGGGATCGTCCCCGGCGTTAGATTGATGCTATATGCATCAATCAGCACGATGTCAATGAGAGGAATGTCTAAGTGTAGCAATGAGAAATATATATTTTTCTGTAACGGAGACTGTTATTTATATCGGAGACCAAACTGGCACAAACACTGGAATTATTCACAGAGAAACGCTACATAGACTATAAATGATGCTGGAGATCTAGATCTGGACCGCCCGAAAAATTCAGGAGATGTTGACATACTTCCGTGAGGAGCTCTGAAACCAGGTAGGAACATCTGCGACGTAGTAGTAAGTACTGCCTCTCTGCACCTATCGACCTTATTAAACGAATCTCTCAGGCGGCTTAGAGAAGAGCATGCATTTACTATCCGCAATCTCTTCGAGCTGTAGTATGTATCCACGCATGACTTTGGCACTGATAATTCAAAAGCAAAAAAAAACAAAAAAAACTTAATAAATAACTTTACCGACTGATTGAGATCGAGAGATAACTCTACCCGCCGCTTAGTTGCACGGGAACTATTTCTGCGAAGTCCACTATGTCAGAAATTGATTCATTTCGTTTATTCATCTAAGCTTGCTCATGGCCCTAACTCTTATGAAGAACTGCAATGGCCCTCGAAGTCGCGTCTAACCCACGTAAACATCATCTCGATTTTGAGCTGTAAAATAACATGCCCCCCAACGCCATGAACCGGATTTTGTTATCCTCAATCGTGTAAGCCCCAACCATTGACTTTTCATTACAGGAACAGCGACGTGATCTACGCTGTTTCCTCCCAGGCTCGGCGAATTACTCTCGAGAACATGTCGACGTTAACATCCTCTCGGACTTCCGACTTCTTCGCCTCGTTCTCTGGGTTCTTAGGGATCTTGACTAGGTTGCCGTCGATGGTCCAGCCGGCGGTCTCAGTGATGAACTTCTGCGCTGCATCGCCGTCCATGCCGAGCCACTGCTCTAGGATGGGGAGGTCTATCTCACGGTAGGCGTGGCTGACGAGGGTTGCGATGCGCACGCGGACCAGCTCCTCGAAGCCGTCGATGTCGGTGGTGAGATCGGCATACAGGTCGTCCGAGTCGAGAGTGGCCCAGAAGCGCGCATACTGGGCACCCTGGAGCTGGTCGTTGAGTAGGCGTAGCTTGCCGACAGCCTCGGGAAGCTCCTCGTTCCTGGTGTTGGCGGGAGCGAGGATGGATGGCGAGATGAGGTGAAGCGAGAGAGAGAATTGTGGTGAGGGGAAGCACGTTAGCGCCTTGACGAGGACGTTGGTTATGACCTCGTCTTTGACACGGTCTGGGTTGAGCTGGTATCTGGTTACACACACGAAGCGTTGTCAGTAAAACGGTCTAATACCTGATAGACGGTGGAGGCGTGCGGCTTCTATCACAAAGGAGTCGCCAGTTGGGTCAGATATAATAATGAAGACTTCAAGATGCTGAGTCGATAAGACCCAGAACCAGTCAGGTAATAGGAAACGTTTACATAAAATCGTCATTCCAACGAGCAGTGAACATGCCCCGAGTTAAACTTATGTGTTCCTCAAGAGAAATATACAACAAGGTCCGTGGAAGGGCGCAACAGACAGAGAAACACAGACTCACAATTTCAGCAGCGTCCGGTTCGCATTGGAGTCGGTATATCGGTTCTCGCACTGGTGGCGGACGTACTCCTCGAGATTGCCGACGGCCTCGGGGTTATACCTCTCGAGGCCGTTTATGATAGTGTTTATCACATCGGGGCGCTCCTGGGGGTCTTCGGAATCCATCTTGACGTATATGATCGCGAGGTTTGCTGGACGATGGTCGGAGGGAGTCAAAATTCGCAGTGCGGCGGTGGTGTGGCAGACCTGGTAGCGTGGTGGGGTTTTCGAATTGCCTTGTGCGCAACCAAGCCGCAGGAGTACTAGCCTATGCATATATCCAGCGCAGCTACTAGGTCCCGAGGTCCTCTTCTCATACACCCTGTAGATGCATATGATGGGGCAAAGTCGCTCAAACTAGAACTGAAGCCGATTGAAGACGGCACGGGCCAGCCCGACCAGCAAGGTACCTTCATTTGTGCTTTTTGTTCGTGTCTCTTATTGATTTTGGTATCTCTACATCTCTCGCGTAATTGTCTATCTATCCCAAGCTCTTAAACGACAGCTGTCTACTATGCTTCTACTGGTCTATCTATGCCTTAACTAAGAGAGATTGACCTGTCATGTCCTCTGGTACTGGTAGACCCATGGCTGTGAGGATTGTGGGCGCCACGTCGCCAAGGACTCCCTCGTCTGTCTTCTTCAGCGACCACCCATCAGGGGCATTGTCCATAATGAAGGGGACTTTGTTGGTAGTGTGCGAAGTCTTGGGCTTGCCGTCGGGGAACTTCATTTCCTCAGCGTTACCGTGGTCCGCTGTGATGAACAGAATGTAGCCCTCCTTCCTGCAGGCGTCACGGATCACGCCAATGGCCTTGTCAGTAGCCTCACAGCCGACGATGGCAGCCTCATACACGCCCGTGTGCCCAACCATGTCGGGAGGGGCGAAGTTGTTCATGACAAAGGGAAATTCCTGTTCGGCAAGGCGTTTGGCGACCTGCTTGGCGACTCCATCGGCAGACATCTCAGGAGCCTTGTCGTAGGTTGGGACACTCCTGTTCGATGGCACGAGATCCTGAGACTCGTCTCGTGTCTCCAGGGCGAACACCTTCTCGACACCTCCGTTGAAGAAGAAAGTGACGTGGGCGTACTTCTCCGTCTCGGCTATGTGGACCTGCTTGACTTCTTGCTTACCAAGCCACTCGGCAAGCACGTTGCCCATGCGCTGGGGCTCGAATGCGATTTCAAAGGGGTAATCGACCTTGTACTGTGTCATAGTGACCAGATGGATCTTGGGATAGGGGAAGTCAGGCCGGGGAGAGCGGTCGACGTCTCCTAGCAACTGAGTGATCTGTCGGGCACGGTCGGATCGGTAGTTGAAGAAGAAGACCTCGTCGCCGTCCTTTATGCGAGCTTCATCACCACCTACGATGATGGGCTTGAGGAACTCGTCATTCTCTCCCTTTTCGTAGCGCTCCTTGACGGTCTTGACAGGGTCTGAGCTTGCTTCACCCTCACCGAGTATCATACCCTTCATGGCGATCTCGACTCTCTCCCATCGTTTATCTCGATCCATGGCGTAGTAGCGGCCGACAACAGTCGCGATCTGTCCAATGCCGATTTCTTGAGTCTTCTGGAGTAGTTCCTCCATATACCCAGCACCTGACTTGGGGTCGGTATCGCGGCCGTCGCCAAAGAAGTGGATGAAGACCTTGGGGACGCCAGCGGCCTTAGCCGCTTCGAGGAGGGCGTATAGGTGCGTTTGTTTCGCATGCTAATTTTGATGAGTAGTGCTCTCGGTAGTAGGGAGAGGGGAGACTCACCACACCGCCGTGGGAAACAAGTCCGCAGAGATGTAGGCGGCCATTGCCATTCTTGGCACTCTGGAGAACTTTGCTAATGACCTCGTTCTTGCCGAGCTCGCCTTTCTTGATGGTTTGGTCGATGCGGACGACATCTTGCCAGACGACACGACCGGCACCGATGTTCAGATGACCGACTTCCGAGTTACCCATTAGCCCCTCGGGTAGACCTACTGCCAGCGACGAGGCCTCTAGCTCGGCGAAACCCGTAGCGCTCTTGGACAGCTCGTCCATGACCGGGGTGTTGGCATTGGTGATGGCGTCGCCATGGCTGTCAGCGGTGGGGATTCCCCAACCGTCAATGACAATGAGGCACGCCTTGTGGGATGGGGTAGGCATCCCAGACTCTTCTAATTATATTTGAAAGGCTCCTAGGACAATTGGTGACAGACAAAGATGAAGTTGTCTGCTGAGGTAGTGCGTGATTTTAGGATCAGGTAGGTTGAGCAAAAAGACCGTCCGACATGGTTGAGGTTTCGAGGATTATGCAAGGTGGGATGGGATGGTGGGGGATCTCACGGAATTTTCTGATAGAGGTCGCGGTACCGCGACACATCACCCCGCCGTACCGTCCCATTCTTGTAGTAGTAATTTCGCCTCCTTATGTTAGTCCGCTTTTTCCGAAATGTAAAACACATACTCAGAATAGTGACGAAACTCACTTTCCTATAAAATATGTGATTAAATTACTAGTTTGGCCTGCTTTCTACAGTTGGGATTGCGACTATACCTTCCCACAAGGTACTGCTCCATGACTGCCTTTGTATCTACCCCTCCACGCCAGAGATCCGTGACCGGGGTTTGACTGGTTGACGTCAATGCAGTGGGGCTCCGGACCGCGGGCAGGGGTCCTTAGTCGCGACTCCGTTTCGAGCGCGTAAGGTACTTTAGAATTGCACTCTCAAGGCTAGAACGGCTAGAACCCCGGTTTCAAAGCAGAAACGAAGGTAGGTAGGTATCCAATTTACATAATACAGCAACTGGGTTTCACTGGACTCATTGTTTAGTCAAATTAAGTTCTGCGCTTAAAGTTTGGAATACACAATTGTTGGCGCTCATACATTTCTGCCTTGGAGACTTACCGTTACCTACATTATTCTTCGTTGTACTCAGGCTTGGCCAAGGTTACAAATCAACCGAACATCTCAAAATGTCGACAACACAACCCAACACACAACCCCTACCTCTCCCCGAAGCCTTAAATCCCGACGCCCTAGACGTCCTCTCGGAGCTCGCAAACCTGCTCACGCGTCTACGCACGCTTCCAACAGGTTCAAGCGCCAGCACAGGCGCGACGCCGTCTCAGTCCCAATCGCAGACACAGAACGCCGCATCGCACGCGACGCCGACGCCCACGGCCCTGCTGTCGTCTCACGCCTCGAAGAAGACGGGCGAGCTGACGCTGAAGGAGATCCCCGTGGCGACGGACGCGCTGAAGCACCGGTTCCAGCGCGCGCGGAACCTCGCCAAGACGACGCTGCCGGACCTCGATCGCGGCCTCGCCGAGCAGGAGGTCGAGATCGCGGCCCTCGAGGCCCGTATTGCGCGTCAGCGGGATACCCTTGCTAAGTTGCGCGAGGTCGGCGTTCAGCTTGCTGTTATACAGGGAGAGGGGGATAAGATGGAGGAGTGAATGCATCGTGGAGAGGGAGAGAGAAGATGAAAGTAGATGGGTGGAAGGAAGTTGTTGGATGTTGGAAGGGACTCTTGAAAAGAGGGACCGGGCAACACCTGCGGCGATGCTGAATTGATTTACGAGACAGAACCCCGTGCGTCAGTTCAATTACTTATGGGGAATAGATATGAGCATGTCATGGTGTTTTGGCGTTCACTACGATACCACAATACGAGATACAAGATTTCATGGGAAGCAGAACTAGTTAATAAGGATACAATTATGCTATTAACGACGATATACTATTTATGCGCCGCTATCCGATATTTTCAAATGTCCCGCATGCTTCCAACGCCCTCGAGAAGTAGCCATTGCTCGCTTTTTACTTTATGTATCTAAACTTCGATATTCACGTAGAACCCCGACGTGTCTTGCTCAAGATCTTGAGCTCGCGGAGGATGTCATCGGTGCTCATGCTCGCCTTTCCACATACCGTGTTCTTCCACACGTCGTCTAGGATCCGGTCATCCTCTACTAGCACGCCCCAGTTGGGCGAAGGGGTATCTTTTAACCACTTGAAGTCATCCACTTGATTCCACTGGTTCGTCTCGGGCGTGGTGGAGTCATTGGCCTACCGCAGCTATCAGCATCAATCTCCTAAGGCAGAAGGGCGGTCTACTGAGGGTAGTCTTACATAAAACGTAGGAAGGGGCGCAAAAACCACCTCGGAGCAATCTTCGATTATGGGGTGGCTTATACAGTGTAGATACACGCGCACATTCTTGCAGTCGTGCATGCGCACCTGACGCGCCGCCACGACGAGGATGCTGTCCTCGATACCCGTGATATGCGCTGGCCCAGCGACATGTCCGGCAATGATGAGGCTATGCTTGATATTCTTCAGAGAAAGTCCGGCGAACGGGGCGCCCGTACTTGTCGGAATAGTCATGTCCACGATGCATCGTTGCAGATCCGTCAGGCTTCCCGAAGACGTGGCTCTCGAGGCCGTCGAGGGAAGCATGATGTGCAGACCGGTGTGGCCAGAGATGGCGATGTTCTTGGCCGTCGAGAAACTCGGCTTCCTGACCCCGGGCACGTTCTCTGAACGCGCGAGCTCCTCGTTGTAGTTCTTCGAGCCGGTGATTGATGGGAGGGTCCCAACATCATCACGGGTCTCGGTATCAAGAGCCGAGTTATTCGAATCCCCGGCATCCTGACTACCATCACTACCCCACGGTCTATGTAGCCTGGGGTCAGGAGTACTTTGTGACGGTGCCGTTGTCCCCGCGCTTCGCGACTTGAACTGGAAGCGCGACTTTGGTCCAAGTTTTCCGGTTGTCGCGTTGAGCTTCTCCGTCAGGGCTTTAATAGCCTACATTGCTGTGAGCAAGCAACGAATAAGACGGTGTGAAAGAGGTCGGTCTGCAATGTGTTGTACCCACCTGCGAATAAGCTCTCTGGTCATAACTGGGGATGAAATCTGTCGCGTCCATGACTTCGTTAGATAGCCGGGATATGCCTGCTAACACCTTATCTATGCCGGTCTGGCGCTCGCCGCCAATGGCTGACATTGTTGCCAGACTGTCGATTTCATCTTGTATAACTTGTTGTTTTGAAAATCAGCCACAACACCCTCGGCACATTCAATAAGCATTATTCAATAAGCATTACTATACTTACGGGTTATTTCAGCTTGAAAATGGCGAAAAAACCTCTCTTTAGGATCTGCCATCTGCGGGCTTGTCAATCCTCCGACTGAAAAGGATGGACTGGGGGAGAAAGGGATGAAAGTTGGGAAAGACATGGCGAAGCTCCAAGGGTGGAATCAGTAATATTAGATATTGAGCTACACGTGACTATGCTTGTTGTCGTGGGAGAATTTCACCTCTTGAAACACGACTACTTGTAGGCTACAGTACAGTCTTGAGGTGGAGGAAGTGGGAGAAGGGAAAAAAAGGTCGATGCTATTATAGTGAGGAGGTAGCTGCACTTACTTATCTATATTGGGCTCTTAGAAAACCTAGGAAGGCATTAATGAGAATCCGACGATCAACATGAAGCCCCAGGCTTCTTAGGTTGTATTTTCCTGCAATATGTCGTCGTTTGGCAATACAACTCCAAGGTAGCCGGTTCGGGAGTGCGATGGCGATCACCTCCCGAGCAGTAGTTACAGCGCTTGGTGGTGTGATTGGAGGGGCGGATTCCTTATCGACTGGTTTAAGGGTCCGATAAGACTCGGTTAGCGGGGCCGCCAGCGGTCATTGGACCCAAAGGTCTGACGTAACGTAACGTCCACTTGTCCAATATGCGCATTTTATATTTACAGTAACAGTTATAAAAACACGCATTGCGTCTTGCAGAAGCGTACCTTTTATGGAATGTACGTCACTTGGCTTTTACTACAATGTTGCCTCGACATCTATTACCGCCGCTCAATGAAAAGCCCGATGACTATGTCAGGCTAAATCTAAAGTATCTAATCCGACCGCACCTATCTTAACTCACATTCAACTTCTCCTATCGTGTTCAATAGACTCATCTCTAATGAGCCCTGATCAAGATGACCAGATTCACTGGTTTCCATGCGCCTACTCAAATTTACAAGGCGTTTATCGATCAAATGGGCCGAGTATCACAGATTGAACAAGAATCGTGGATTCACGTTCGTTAGTCAACTCACATATAAGCGTATATATATACGCTTTCGAACCCGGAGCGAAACCTGCCGGCACTAAGGTTCCATAGTGATAAACCTACGATTTCGATATATCCTTGATTGAATCTACGCACTATTCTTAACTACAAACTCATGTTCATCTCTCTATAGTACACCTCACGGTATATAGGTGGTGGTATATAGTACTTGTATTGGGGGAGCGTGAGCGGTAGAGGCTAGTTTGCGTACCAAGACCAATAGATCGGCAAGTTATTTTAGGTAGCCTAAACCTGCCCAAACTAAGAGAAAAACAACAGCAATAAAAACAACTATCTAACTAGTGCAAGGGGAGTAGGTGGGCAAATCTCGAGTCGAAAACGCGTCGTTTTTGACTCGCCAAAAGTATGTTGTAGATGGGAAGTTGTGTGATGGGTACCTTTAGTCCTGTAGAACCGCGCATTAATCATAACCTGGCAGTTCTGGTTCTCAGTTCACGTCCAGGCTTCCTTACAAACGGGGGCTCTGGTAGTTTTGTCTTACTTCGTGGCCAAGATGGACACTCGCGGCTATAGGGACCCCAAATCCATAAGTGGCGTGGTTGTCCGCCAACATAGTTTCGTTCATCTGCTGTCATTAGTCTTTTTACTTCTTTAACAGTCTGTCTTACCCCTTTGATTTTTACCTCCTTCTCTTCCACAACAACATAAAGATGTCCATGCAATTTGCATGTTGCCCTGTCTGGTCCCATTCGAACCGTTAGGTGGTCATCATCGTCCGCCATCTTTCGTGTTTTTCCAAAAGGACCCCGTGTTGTAGAGACCGTCGTACAATTGTGAGTCCCCATCCTAAAAAAAAAACGATGATTAGTTATGTGACTACTCCTGCTCAAATACACGGGCTACTTACATCACCCACACGAAGGCTTGCCCGCATCGGCTAGTCTCTCTCATGAGAAGCGCTTCGAGCTTTTCGAGATTGTATTGTGGAGGCTCAGAGAGCCAAATCACCTAGTTGATGTTAGCAGATCCTTCAATTAAATATAGGTTACGATACTTACTTTTGGGTGGTCTATCGTTCCTTTCCCCGCTACTTCTCTGTTTGATTTTATTTTCAACCTAGCTAGCATTTCCGGATCGTGAGGACCACCTGGACCAAGAATTATATCTTTATCCCAGACGATGTTCTCTCCAGCCGACGGTGGCTTGACGAATCTAGGCATTCTGTTTTGCAAATTTATAATGGCGTGTGTATGCTACTCGATAGTATAACAAGACAATATTGATACATAACTAACGACTCTCTTCATAGCCTGTTATATAATCAAAAAGTGGTATAAAGCTGGCTATTAACAAAGGTATGTGCTCTTTTCAACGACATTGCAATTAAACAGCTCTTTTAGAGCTTGGCCTTTGAAAATTACATAAAGTCTCTTTCATAGGATTCGAAAGGGTGATTTTCAGCCCGTAAGTTTTTGTACTCACTACAAAGGCAGTAATGTCACTAAGTTGGATGAACAGGATCTTTCCTAAAGGGATTCAAAGTAGCATGCGGCTATTGTTACATAAGCATAGTCGTCAAGGGGGAATATCCGGGATCCATGAGCTAGACTTAATGATAGGTTGAACACCTTTTAGTGGTAAGTAATATTTCTGATTTTAATGAACGAAAACTTCCTCGACTAGAGTGTTTCATCACTCGTGGGACAAAGAATGACTTGACCGGTGTTCAAGTATGATACTTTGAATAATAATAACAATGTCAGCTAATCGTACAACGAAGATTACTTGAAAATTAGTAAAGACAATAACTAAGCGTATCCTAAAATATTTAGTATACTGTATAACAGATTTATTAAATTCAGAAAGAAATTCACGTCAACAGAGCATCTGAAGAGATTCAACAGATATTATATCAAAGCAGATATTCCTGGATATTTAAGTTTATCATTATCTAATCGATACCCTACGCCGTAAAACACTGCAATGGGATGCGCTCTTGTATATATCTCTTAAACATATCGAGTAAGTGCCATATTCCCGTGTGAGGGGCCGCAGCGAGTTGCCTGCCTTGAAACCACTTGTGACCTTTTATCACTTCTGCCGATATTCTATTCTCCGGATGGTACTGGAGCATCTGTCGAAGTAGGTCTGCTAGGTCTCGAACTTCCTCGTCCTCATATCGGTATTCAACTGGGGGTTTATCGATACCCTCGCCGATACAAGGAGGATACTGGATCCTTTGCTTGCCTAACATGGCTTCGAACACATCATGGTATCCAGTGTCATCTGTGACGTCTCTCCTTGCAAAATCTAGCGACGCCAGAGAGCACGTAGCGGCCATTTTGACAATACTTCCATCGTCTTCTATCACCTTCACAATATGATCCGGACCCTCGCAGCCTTCCTCGTCCCACACCTGCTTAAAGGGATTTGGCAAGGGACCCAGTAGAACTTCAAGTTCGTAGACAATTCTCTCAAATGCGGAGCCATAGAAGCTCCCGCCAAACAAGCTTTGACCTGTGCGGACCTCGTAGAACGTACATGCTAGGGACCAGATGTCTACCTCGATTCCCACAGGTTGGCGGAAGAGTATCTCTGGTGCCGCGTAAGATGTCGGTATCCCAGTGCTTTGCTTAGCGCTTCCAGCAAGGAAACATTCGCCAAAATCTGTAATCACTATTTCTTCGACTAGAAGCTTCTCACACCAATCTGATGTGAGGGGTAAAACGCAGTATTCAGGTCCGCGTGGACGGGGGTCGACGCCAGAGACTGTTTGGACTTGGTAAGCCTCCGGCTCTTGCACCAATTCTAGCATTTGAGCATGGTCTAGTTGGTTGAGGGCATCTTGGTCAAGCTTCATCAAAATATTCGAAGGTCGGAGGTCTCCATGGCACAGGCCTCTTCTATGAAGAAACGTCAATCCCTGAATAATCTGCTGGCATATGGTCTTTGAAAGCTTTCCTGTCTCTGGGTCTACGTTGTCCAACCCTTCTCGCCATCTGGAGACTGTACACCCGTAGACAGGCAAAACAAAGCAAAGATGTCGACCATTAGGGCCATCAATCCAGAATGAGTCCAATGGGACGGCTATGTAGTTCCGATCGAGCTCTTCCAAAGACGCATTCTGTTTGAGTAATTCGAACGTCTTTGCTTCCGTAGAGTTTGATGAGTGATCTGCCGTCATCACTTTGACTGCCCTCCATTTCTCAAGCTGACGATCCCGGCATAGCCATACTGTCCCAAAGCCTCCACTGCCCAGTTTATGAACCACCTCATATCTTCCATCCAAAACGTCTTCGATGTGAATCGGGTGGAAACCTCCTTTGTTGTATTTGCTGATGTCTTCCAATCCCCATTGTTCGGTGAGGTAGTTGTATTCATACTCTTGGATGTCGTCTTTCGCTACAGTATGATCATCGGTAGAAATGCTGTCATCAGCGGGATTGGAGAGAGTTCCCTCGAACTCGCAGTCCTTTTCCATATTCTCAATGCTCTAAGTTTAGGAATAAAATTGATGCTTGAGGGTTGGCTGAGGTGCAATACTTCCGGTCAAGAAATAGGGCGTCTGTAAAAAATTCAAGTTTGACAATTGATTCACGATTAGAAGATGGCAAGTGCATTATATGGGAAGTCATGGAGTTGGAAATTGAGTCTTGAAATGGTTTCCATTTGAAACAAATAAAAAAATGATCGGAAACACGTGTCTTTGTACATCATAGCCCAAAGGAGAGGAGAACAAAGCAATGATCCCGAATGAAGCAAAAAGAGGTCAACTGCTCGATTCTTGATTTTAGTAACGTCGTGTACCCCTTATAATAGAGTAGTAGCAACAACAAACGGTCAATTGTTCTACCTTAAAGAATAATGCCTTATGGTTTACAAAGGTTGCTGAACACTAACAATTCCGTCGGCGTTCTAGAAAGCCACAGCACCCATGGAGCAGGATCTCGGAATATGTAGCTACTCATTCAATTGCGCACTATTTTTTCTTTAGGTCAATCAAGGACTACTACCTACGTCGCCCCAATGTACAAAATCCAAACTAGAAATTGTTAGTACAATATGGGCTTGAACTGTCGGTTTGAAGCCAATCAAGGTAAGTTATATAGCTGCCTAATTAATATCACAAGGACACACACCCCTTATTCCGTTTAACATAGTATATTGGTCCCTAGTATGAAGAGGTATTTGTTCAAGTTAAAAGCCAGTTTCATTTCAACTGTAGCAGTACTGATTCGAAGTGGCGTGACCATAGTGCGCGAGAGGATGAAACAAAATCTACCGCTCAATTAACGCGATACCATTATTGATCTGGATAAGGCTGGGAAACAAAACTTTCACATTCTTCAACCATAGTGCAAGGCCTATTGCATAGTTTCATTCCCATTTTTAGTACACCATTCTGCTTCCACTTCCTCGACCTAAGTTTTCCTGGATTTGGGTTCGTGCTTAATATTAGAAGGTGCCTAAAGAACTTTAAAGTCTTTGCCTATAGATCATCCACCAAAGTCCGAACATTCGGCTCGGATGAGCTTTTGTCACATTGGGGCAACTGGCTTGTCGTCAAGGCGTCCAAGACCCCTTGAGTCCGCACAATTCCTATTCAACTGCGCCATCCGACCATCGTTGATTCCTAGGTTTGTCATGTCCCTAGGGAAAGGGACAGCATCTTCAAAGTCCCAATTCAATTTCTCCATTAAGCACTGATGTTCCTCTTGGATATGGGCAGCCGTGTAGCCTACGTCAAGGTATTCTTCTGACTCTTTCCCGTTGACGGGATCACCGAAAGGGCGACACAGCATTGATAGTAAGTTGGTGGATAATTCCTCCACCCACTGGTCGACGCAGTGCGAGGAACCCGCTTGAAAGATTTCCTGGGGGCCACTTGTAGACCCGGCATTGAGTGTCATAGCTTAAAATGGGTGTGTTAGGATTCATAATATGGATTTTTGTCCAAGTCTAGGAGGGGTGCAGGGCTTCCTGAAAAACTAGATTATGAGAACTTCTGCAATGCGTACCAGCGGCATCCCCCCTTAAAGCGAAGGGCT
The DNA here is from genome assembly GCA_019843955.1 of Xylaria sp. 218_066. Classification (NCBI taxonomy): domain Eukaryota; kingdom Fungi; phylum Ascomycota; class Sordariomycetes; order Xylariales; family Xylariaceae; genus Xylaria; species Xylaria sp. 218_066. The sequence goes on along the minus strand of JADKYC010000029.1, from coordinate 325,334 downwards.
GCCGATATTTTGTGTCTACATCGAGGTGGGCGGTGCCAGGTTTGTTTACATGATCTTTCATCAGTAAATTGTATGTGAACAATAATGTCGCGTGAAATCGAGCTGCCACGTGGTCAAAAGAGCCACAGAATGAAAGAGCGTTAAGGCAGGATCGAATATTCTCAAGATCCTCTTCACAGCTAAGAGGTTGGGTTTTCAGGGCTATCTTTCCCAGAATGGCGTGTAGTAAGATGATGCAAGATGTATAACTTTGGAAGCTATTACCCAACGAGTTAGTTTTCAGTGCCAATTTATATTGCGACTAAACAAGATATGATAACCAACATGACAATGCAGCATCGTTTGGACACGTAATTCTCGTTCATCATAATTTTTATTATCCTAGCCGAGCCCTTGGCAGCCAGCCACGCTTCGTCTGCTTGTTTTAGATATTGCTCCCGAGACGGTTGCCCAAAGGTAGGCAAGGTTTTGGACGACCTGACGGTTTGGGAAGCAATTCGACGAAAGAGCAACATGTTGGTCCCAAGGTATATCAAATGGAGCAAATATATGGATCGCTTGATGTCATGCGGTAGCGCCTGCCCAGGGATTTCTTGGAGGTGCATCACCTGGGGCAAGTTGTTGTACCATTCCTCGAGATCTCGGGACAAAGCAGCTATAGCCCAGCTTAGGTCCTTATGAACTAGATTCAAATATAGGATCTTGACTTTAAGTGCTAAGAATATAGTTCAGATTTTGGACATAGCTTGGGAGAGACATGGATTTACACTGACCGGCAATCCTTACCATCTCGACTTGAACAACTTTACTAAATTAGTCAAATGCCCTACAATTTTGGAATCGATGAAGTACCTTCCGAGATGTCGGAGACATCGTCGACATTCAGATCCGAAGGCTGCTTGCGATTAGCACTCTGTTATATACGGGTTGGGGGAGGCTGACGGATATCTGTTCAAATAAGTATTGATTGCCAGATCTGTATCCCAGGGTTGCCGAAACCCAGCTAATAGATGAAGTTAACAGCGGACCACTAGTTGACTGATTGAATCAGGCTTACGTTGAGAGGAACATCAACGTGCGCCAGGCCCTGCGATAGTCAGCCCACATGGTATCAGTGAGAGAGGGGAGTTGACGACGTTGGATGTGCAACCCAAACCGACGGCACATAGCCAGCCCGATATCTGAAAAAGATTCGGTTTTAGATCCGTCGTGTCTCTCGATGCGTCATGGGGGTTCCTCACCTGTGTAGGCCAGTGATGCGACGGCTTTGTCCGTAACGTTATACATACAAAGCAAAGTGCAAATCTTGATAGCATCTAGAGGTCTCATTTCCAAGACTGAATCCAGGTAGATCTTAGAGACATCATAGAAGTTATCGGAGGAGTCGGTATCCCCGGTGGTATCATTATACTGAGTGCCAACAGCTGCAACAGCCATAAGACAGCACACGTTTGCTTTCCAATCTTGGCTTCCACGGCCCACATCCCTCCATGCGGAATCCATGAAGACCGAAACCTGGGGGCGAGTGAAGACGTGAAAGAGCTTGCCGCTACTACTAAAGAACCCTTCAACTGCTTGTCGGGTGACTGAAATACTCGGTAGAAACCGTTGGGGAATGATCCCAATTCGCCGATCTAGAGTTTCGGAGGCGGACGATTGACTGGCGGGCTGAGGTTGCCCGATCTGCTGCTCAAGTATCTGAATCCGAGATCGCAATACATTCAACCTGGATCGTTCACTTTCGCTATCATAAACGCATCGTCGTTTTCTCAAAAGGCATGTTCGGCATTCAGGACGTTCCCCGTCGCACTTTTTTGCTTTTAGCTAATAGGGTTCTTATCAGGTTCAACTCTCCCATACCTTTGCCTTTCCTTTCCGGCAGGAATTACACGCCTATGTAGGAAAAATCATTAGTAGTCCGGCTACTAGAGCAAATCGAATGCTATGATGGCCACTAGCGACTCGTCTTACCTGAATTACGACGTTGCGCTTCTTGACCCATGGTTCGAAACTGCCACTGACATTGCCGGACGGTAGTATAGGACGAAACATCCTTTGTAGTAAGAAGCCCGCCCGGGTAGATTCGAACAATGCTGAGTTAGTATTGCACTGTGCTCTCCTGAAGAAGAGACAGATCTTGGTAAATTATAACATAAATCGACCCCGCACATCGATCCAATCGTTCCATTTGTTCTAGAAAACCTCCTATGGTGCATTGGAGCTCTGTTAGTCACATGGTTGGTAATTGCGTGACGACACAGTACATGTAGAGTCGCAAGCATGACGCTATAAGTTCAGCGATTCGCGAGGCCCATAAGAGGTATGAAATAAGCCAAAAGCGAACAACCATATAGCGCTGAAAGGAATCGAACCAATCTCACTATATGCCCCACTGGTCATGGCCCTCTAACTGTATGCTTTTGTATTTATCGAAATCTCATTGCTTGTCTCTATGTCTGTCTCTATGTCTGTCTTGGGGTTTTCTTCCACGGTTTCTCATTTCGCCGGTCTGAGTAGCATCGATGAACACTGTGGTACCGTAGCATTTCGTTTAACTAGGTTGCTGCATCATGCAGATTTCCCAATCTTGATCTGGTCTGATTTGGTGTCGGGCCAATCGGCAGCTCGGGTAATTCCATCTGCAATATAGAACTGATTACGTTGGGATGCCCTGTTTTCTTCTGAGCATAACTCACGCCTCACCAACGTTGTAGTATAGTACGAATCTTCATTTGCTAGACCTTTAGCTTTTAGCTTCTCTCCTACCAGTCACGTATAGGTTCCATTTAAAGTCCTTGTTTCAGCGCATCTCGTATAATACGTCGTACACTTTCGCTTTGCATAGATCGTTAGCCCTGACAATAATCAAGTTGTGGAAGATAAGCCTTAGCGCTCACAACGCCACTCTTCTACCCATAGTATGCGTATCATTAGTCTCCCGTATCTAATGATCAGAAGCCGGGCCCTGGGAGTGAAAAATACGAACATGTTGAGCCTATCACAATCATTGTTGCTTCGTTCATGGCTGGTGTAAGTATCTCCATATGGCGTTCAAGGTAAGTGTGCTCGCATGCCTTTAGTTTTTTCATGAGAACCTTCAAACACCAGCTAGACCCGCGTATTGTAGTGATGTAAAACCCTTTTCTAACTCATCACAGTATTCGCACCCTTGGGTAGGCTGATAAATATGCCCCTAAAGCCAGATATCGTTACCGGGATCAATGAAAAATTCTTAACCAAGATCAATGCAACAGTACACAGTTATGTGAAAGGTATTTGAAAGCGTTTAGGTGGCTATGCTGAATGCCACCCCTCCGAAAAGGGGAAGCCGTAAAAAATGACCCCATCATAACCAATTCTGCTAAAGTACCATGCGCACTATTTAATCCCATGCAATATCATCTATTTAATAATATCAAAAATGACCCGTAGTGTTCACTCGTCTAAATAGCAGGGCTACTTGGTGGGTTTTTCGGTCTTGGTCTCGCTCGCGTTATAGTTATTTCATCAACGCTCATTTATATACAAAAACACCATAACCGGCTTAATAAACTTCGTAAGGAAAAAAGGCACAACACAACTCTTTAAAACATGAGCTGTTCTCTGGCCGCAAAAGGGGTGGATAATATGCCTTACAAAATCCATTCAAAAGGGGCTCAGAACTACTTAGTCACTCAGGGACATATCAGGTTGAACGTTCAGGTATAATTTATTTAGCTGCCTATTTCAATCATTTACACGGCACGTTTTTCACGATTTCCAGTATTCCTGACATGATAGATCTTTTTTTAGGTAAGGTCAATTATATAAGTATTCCTATCTTCAAGACAGAAAACGATCTCTAAGAAGTAACAGAGGACAAACACCATTGGAAGTTTAGCCGAGGCACCAAACACATAGACCTTATCATTTAGTACTTGGATTATTGCGGTTATTAGAAAACTATGCTTGTTTCTTATTTAGGACAACGCCTACGTAGAAAACCAAGAGTGCGTGAGCAACGTAGCGGCAGAAGGTCGAGACTGTGGATCGATTTGAAGAATCTCCTGTAGTAAAGCCACAATATCTCTAGCTTCTCCTTCATTCATATCGTTCGGCTTAAATTCGAAGAATGCGTCCTGTAGAGAGGGGAAAGCTTTTGGAGGTTCTTTAGGAAGTCTCAGTGCTATTTCCCTTAGTTTTTGTCCCATTTCGGATTCATCGAAGTCTCCAGGTTTAGCATTGAGGCGTTCTCCGCCTGGGCCAAAGTAAGTACTGTGTCTCGGCCATTGTGCCCGCATGTGATCTGGTAGCGGGCCAATAACTTCGGAAATCTCTATCAAATGCTCATCGCTAATAACATCTTTTTGGCGGCCGAAGTCGAACACCTGAAACAATGGGCTATCCGTTAATAGCTCGAACATGAGGCACCCAAAGCTCCAAATGTCGCTAGCAGGAGATCCTGGGCCGCGCAAAACGGTTTCTGGAGCTCTGAGAGCAACCGGGGTCACAATTGAATCCGGTGGCTTGTCGATCCAGAAAGCTATAATGTTATAGTCTAGTCAGCTCCAGGAAGGTACATATAAGTAATGTCAAAAAGATACATACCACCGCCAAGGTCAGCTAACCTGATGATTGGTTGGTCATGCAGGATTTGTTGCTCATCAGGTAGAATGTTTTGGGTGAGCGGCTTTGGAACCGCCAAGTATCTTGGAGCCCATCGGTCCACCTCCCCATCTACACGCATCACAGGATCAAGCTGGGAGTTCGTTTCGGTTTGTAGGAGCTCATCGGGGTCAATCCTCGATAGGCCTTGAAAAGAAAATAGTAGATTTCCAGTTTGTAAATCTCCATGTGCGATACCGTTGCTGTGCAGGAAATTGAGGCCGGATAGAATATTTCTCAGGATGTCTTTGTTCCGTGGCGTCGGGAACCGGTGGGTGGGAGGGTTGAATGGATCATAGAACTCATGCGGCGCATTCAACACGGCTGAAACGCTTGGACCCATGGGCTCGGTAACAAAACAGTGATGTTCGCCATTAGGGCCATAGATTACGAATGTTTCAGACAGCAGCAGGACAAATTTCGAATCGGAATTTCGTGAGGTATTGTCGGCGAGATGCTGGTGAATCGATAGTTCACTTGACACATCCACATTTGCTGCGTGAACTTTCAAAGCTACGTAGTTGGATGACCTGTGAAGATAAGGCGTTCAGTCAGCAAAGCTCATCGATTCCGTGATATTGTATTGAGTTAAAACTCACAAGGAATCTATGGCAAGCCAAACAGTAGCGAATGAACCATATCCAAGCTTTCTAATGACACGGTAGCGATTGTGGAGAACGTCATCCAGGTGAACCGGATGGAAACCGCCCGGCCGATACGAATCAACACTTTCGCAGGGCGTTGCCATAGGTTTGAACCTCGAGTCTTCGAAGCGTGGCATCTCTGATGGCGGAGTCGGCGGCGTAGGCATTCTGCTCTGAGACGCGATCGTCAAGTGCGATCATGCGAAACGAGGAAGATGAGAGGTTAAAACCCAAGAGGTCGATGTTGTGTCGTGAGCGAGGTTCGGGCAATACAGCTGAGTTGGGTATGGGTAGAAGAGTAAAGATTTGGTCTCACTGTTCTTGACAATAATGACGGGTGGACGCGCTGATAAGCTTGTGTAGCAAGCGCAAGGCAGCAAGCAAACAAATGCCTACCTATGTAGGTAGGTGACACCTCACTGCATTGAAAAGTACCTTTTTGTTTGTCCAACCCTTCGCGAAATGGCTAATGAACTGAACAAATAATTAGGGAGAACACCTTCCAATAAAACCTCATATTTTACATGAATGTTATATCTGCATCCACATTGAGTCACCATTCACTGCTTGTAGATAGCAATCAACTGGTGTCCAGTGGCACAGGATTCAAACATACAACACGACAATAGAAAGCAATCAGCCCGCACTGACAATATATCCCGTTTCTAGATTTACTATGTAAACATGGCATTCGTTTGTGATAAATGAGCACCTATTGCTAAAGCTTGAAATGCTTGTGCCATCAGTCGTGTATTTATCGTGAGTTTGTGCCCCCCCCCCCCCCAATTCCCTTTGACTATCATCTCTTCCGCTTTACAGACATGCATCTTTTTCGTTTTGATTTTCATTTCACTTGACCTGAACTCAATTACCGCTAGTTTCCACCTCCCATTATTCAATCGAGATGCTGATTCGCTTCCAGCCAAACAGCATGTATCGCCATAATCACAACATGCGTGATCACTGTATTGAAGCGACTCGATCGTGGGTAGCCAAGAATGGACACGGGTCTGTGGCTGTTCTTGCTGTGATCGTGTAAGTTTTTTTCTAATGTTCTCGCATGAGCAGACCACGTGCTGCAAGGCAAGATAATTATTATCATCTACCGTAACCTTCAAGGAATATGAATATTCAGGGCATAGCTAACGGAAATGGTAGTAATGGTCCTCATACTAGTAGGTTAGATCACAATGTTCATCTGACAGTCGACTTATTCGCCGCCGGAGAACGGGGACCTGCTTCCGACCCGTACGCACGCGTTCATGTTTCTGGCAGCTCGGCTCCTGTCATACGAAATAACCCAAGGTGGTGAAGATGCGTATATCCGATGCCAGGGGTTAGATCATCTATAACGCGGCGATCTACATATTCACCTACCCGTTGATTGCCTGATCACGAAAACAGACACGATAATAGATAGACGAAAGCTACGCTTTCGTGTATATATAGACCTAGTTTGCAGCCAAAGCTGAAGGGAAGAATCTGTTTAGTATGGTTCCCTTGCGGCCATAGATGATTATATGCGAATAGAACACCAGTTCCGAGCCTCATCCTCGTTACAGCTCCAAAGAACTAAGCATATATTGAAGTGGTGCGGGTGGTTTGGGATGGTTTAGCCAATCAGAGGGCGTATTTTAAGATGGTCACTTCGTTAACGAAATCGGGGAACTTAACCGCTTGGATACACCAGCCAGACACACTCTCTCTTGGATTTCGTTGATTTGCGATAATATACTAGCGATTTCACGTTGAATTTAATCATAATCCCCATCTGTAGGTACGTATAAGTTAGTATTCCTCCTAGGCTAGGACCCAAAGGCAGGCAAGCTACCCCGGGTCATTTTCATTCCGGCATCTATACTGCGTTACAGTGTATCTCAGTCCCGACTATTCACACGCCGCTGTATCTCTTTATACCCAGTCCGCGTCCCTATCAACTGGGTCCGTTCCTTCAGATAACAGGTCGAATAGCCATATCTCACCGGATGAAATCAGGTACTGAAACCAGCTGACAGTTTCCTGTATCAATGACTGGTCGTCGATGAAGTGGTCCGACCAGAGCCTCCCTAGCTCTCTTGCCTCGTCTCCCTCTGCGTAACTCCTTGGAGGTGGCTTTGGTGCCCATTGAAGGCCGGCAGCTTCTGTGGCTTCACGTAGGAGTCCGAGGCACTTTTCACAGGCTGGTTTATGTTCACCACGATATTCCCAAGCTCCATACCGCCCGACAACAAAATGCATATATGTAACAGCCCCTATGCCATATACTCCGGAACGAGGATGCTTCAGCACCTCGTTTAACATGGTCTCCAAGAAGACATGGAACGGCGACACAATTCCAAATCCGTAGGTAGCCGAGACAGCATTTTCGTGGTTTCCAGCTGCGGTATCACATCTCCAGTCCAATAAATCATGCAAAGCCATCATGACAATGGGTGCAACCAAGCCAACTTCGAGATCGCACTCATCAAAGTTGTACTTGCTGTAGATTGTGCTGCACCCGCCAATGGCCCTCCAGGCCATGGCCGCCTTCACTGGTTCTAGTTCTCCAGATATCATGCCAATCGCTTGTTTTGAAGTTCCATCTACGAAGACGTTGAGTGCTTTCCCGCCAAATCTATATGCCACGCCGGCCGATATGGCAACCATCCGCATTCGGACGGCATAGTCTTCTTCCGTGAAACTGCCGACGTCATCGCAGACCGACAGATGAGAGATGTATGCTGCCTGTACTGCTTTATCGATAGGGAGGAACCACGACATCGCCAAGGAGCAAGGCATTGAGGCGCATTGGTAGCAGGTAGCGGCCAGGGGGCTTGATTTCGGATAGAATCCGGCTCCCACTTTGGCATCGTGGCGATGACGCAAATAACTAGCCTTTTTGTTGACATGATGAATCGCAAGTCTCTCACCGCCATAATAGTTTTCGATGATAGAGGCCGTGCCCAGTTCGGCGGCTTCGATGGTTTCGGGACCAAATCGCTTCAGAAGCTCTTTGTGTAGATCCGAGCAAGAACGCGCCCACGGAGATGATGCTCTTTCTGCAGTGTCCTTGGGCGCAAGGATCACTTCTCTCCCGTATGCCACGACGTCATCCCACGCTTGCTTATTAGCAATAGAGATGGTACCGAGCAGTGACTCTACGCCACTTCTCATCGCTGCCTTATACATGGCTTTATATGCTCTGGAGTAACTCCCCAGAGCATAAAGATCTAGATTATCATCTAAATTCCTCAAGAGTAGAGTGAGGTCTTCATCGAGCTTCTCGTGATCAACTCGGAAGCTATTCGCTGGAGTGCTGTTCGTATTTACCGTCATATTGTTGTTCGTTCGAAGTGAAAGTAACAAGTCAGTTGTAGTCGTGAGAGGAAAGCGTATTCTATTGAGTTGAGAACGAATGCAAGTAGCCAAAGTTCCAAAGCTCAGGTTATATAGTTCCTACAAGGAACGTAGAACTTGACTGAATTCTCGACTTGGCGAGGGGATACTACCATTAATTACAGTTGAGTTGCACTAACTAGAATTCGAAAAGAAAACTGGGTTATCTTCCTGTGTGTTGTGCTCACCGCCAATATGGCTACGTTCTATCCAGTCGGATTCGGATATCTATATCGGCTTCGCCGTTTTACCAATTTTCACATGCATAGTACAGAATATCATTTAATCATCACTTTGATACCAACGCTTTGCTTCATGTGGCACAAAACTTACGTCAGTCCTAAGTCTCGTCGTGACGCGTTACACTGCCTTAGATTTCTGATCTATATATATATCAATTATTTATTGTTTTATCACTTTGCAATGCGGTAAATTGACAAGGAGATCATGATTCAAAGATGCGATGCGTTAGTCGAGAGGCACAGGACCCTTCCATCTTCTTCGCGTGTAGTATTTTCATATAATGGATCAAATAATCACTATTTAATCTAAAAGCCCTCATTAGTATACGCTCAACCGTGGGGCATAGGCTTCTACTCTGCAAAATGTCGGATCTTTGTAGATAAGCGTCGAGTAATACATCGAGCTGAATACTACTTGCATATCCTCCAACGGAGAACTTAACCAATGAAAATTTTCTTTTAATATATAAATGAGATAATACCGGGGCGCCTCAAAAAGGTTGCTGCCGCCAGAACCCATGGGGTAAATTCGAGATGTCGTTGGAGATCAGCTGAAGTACCGGACGGAAAGTTATCCCGAAGCATGTTTTCGTTAGCGTCGGCCGTCTACAGTAGTGCGTAAAACGGGGGAGGTGTCATGCATAGCATACCACTTGGCAAACCTATGCGGCAACCCCGATACCGTGCAGGACCATATCCGCAGCGAGACATGAGCTGAACTTTGTCATTCGACTCCAGAATCATAATTTAAGCGCCCTCTCAACAACTATTCCACGATAATTAATAGGAATACTAGCCAGACTTAGCTATGAACCCAATTTCAGCAGTCAAACTATGGTTTAGATTTTAGTGCAAGTAGTCATTACATTCTATGCACAATTAACTACAATGATGGTTTAATGTTACAAATGTACAGCTATATTTATATTGAACAACGCACTCGCAACGCTTGGTCTGGGTTGTACTCAATATAATATCTTACTGCAGGAACTCAACGTATAGCTAATCTACTGTCCATAGAGACCAGAGCATTATCTAGAGTTGGACGACCTAATTCCAGTTACGTCGAGTGTGTTTACTTGTTCAATTATTAGTCAACGCAGTTGACAGCTCTTAGCTGTATCAATCCGATGACGACTGGTTGAATACGTGAGCGCAGGTCCGGTAGCACCGAGACTTGACATCCCGAAGCGTAGCGATAGACGTCGCGCGTAATGAAAACGCTCGAAAGATAACAACTATACGTGAGACGCCGGAAAACTTACTCTGAAACGTTGATCACGGCAATGCCGGGCGTGACCTTGTCTTCGGACTGTGCGGCTTGTCGACATCACTAAAACACGTATACCTTCAAAAATACGTAATTGATTTCTCTGGTTTTGAGACAGGCAGCTCGGAAGCGTATACATCATCATAGTCTGTTTGAGGCGCGCTGCCATCTACCACTTTCGAAGTGTGTACGTGGTTGTACGGATGTACCGTTCACGGGACCGAGCTCCGGAGACGTATAGCTCCGGGCTATAATCAAAGGCCGAGATATTCTTTTCCTTTTTCTCTTTTTTTATGTACCATTGAAGACCCCAATGCCGTAACTTTCCACCTCCATCACCGAGACCACCAAGTGCTTTCTAATTCAAAGTTTTATTCGGAGCCAGTGTAAGAACAACGTCGGACGAAGGCGGGAGTGCATGTCGTGTCACATTCCCGATTTAAAGATTATGGTCTTCTGATTGATCCTAAGCCACAGTTATGCGAGATTTAATCACAGTCCAGTAATAAGGAATGTGTTACTAACCCCTCTGGCCTACCGCTTCTCATTCCGTAGCACGGCACAGCGCCATCACTGGGGTGCAATCTTCACCTGATTTACTTAGTGGCCTATCATTAACATGGCCAAATTGATTCTTAAAGATTGATCAAGTGAACGACAGTTCACTACCCCTTTGAATGCCAATATACAAGACCTTATACGCAGCCTCCCAGCGTACTCGTCCCTATGCCAAACAACATTCAAGAACGACCCCAGGCCTTGTGCGCAAACAAGTCGAAGTTATCCGAATTATCATGTGACCCTTGCTTCTTCGCATGTAGATCTGCCAGCTTCATATCTGAAGCTTGTGCGTTACCAGCACCGGCAGCAGCCTCAGTAGCCTTTTCGATACGCTTGCCGAGATCCGAATTGACGCGAGCAAACATAGCTGTGAATGGTTCCCGTCAGCAATACGCCCTTTCAAAACCAAGTGAAATATCGAATATAGAGTAATGATAAAAAACAGCGTACCATAAGTGACTTTCCGCACATCAGCAATAGCCTCCTTGAGGTGTCCCGCGACATTGGAAACAAAATTGTCCTGCTGACCAGGCTGTCCGGCCAGAGTCTTCTCCCAGAAGATACGAGCCTGCTTAAAGTCGGCATCGACGACTTGAGAGTCGTAGCTCACTACAGTTCCAAGCCAATGTTCCTCATCGGGCCGAGCATACTGGGTAGCGACACCATACTGAGAGAAGGATGACGGGAAATAGTTTGGTGTCGCGCCTAGCCCTTTAAATGTCGCCGCGCCATCACGCATCAGCGGGGTGAAGCTATGCTCTGACTTGTTGATTGGTAGTTGATAGAAGTTCACGCCAAGACGATGTCTCTGCGTGTCCGGATATGCCAATGAACGAGTTTGTAAGACTGGACGAGAAGAGGTGAATCAGTGTCAGTTCCGTCGGCATATCGTAAGAGATGACTTACTCGGATCCGGGGATAGGGCCCATCCGGGAACAACATTTGTAGGGCTAAATGCACTCTGCTCGACCTCTGCAAAATGATCGTCTGGGTTCCTGTTTAGTACAATACGACCGAACTTCCTCTTGGGGAAGTCCGCAAACGGCAGCGTTTTGGTAGAGTCGAAGATGTTGACTGGGTAGTTAGATGCCTTCTTAGGATCGATTATTTGAGCATATACATCCCATGACGGAGTGTTTCCAGCCTCAATGTCTTCAAATAATGACCTGGTCTGATGGTCTGGGTCCTCGCCCGCTACTCTCGAAGCTTCGGCCGCAGTGAAGTTCTTTATGCCTTGGTTGGTATTGACGTGGATTCTCACATATACAAATGAGCCATCCTCGAATACTAGTTAGTCTGTGTACTCTTAACATGACAGCGGTAGCTATGTTTAGTGATTTAGAAGGCAGCTTACTGTCTTTGTGAATCGGTAGGTGTGGACACTAAAGCAATCCGCATGTTGAAAGCCCACCGGGGTAGATCTATCACTAAACAAGAACATTGTAGAGTGAATTGATTCTTGATTATTGTTGAAGTAGTCCCAAAACACTGCAAAGATAGAGTTAGTCATTGCCATTTCAAGTGTAATTTATAAGTGTTACAGAAGTTCCGATAGTCCCCAAAACATGATTTCAGCCCAAGAGTGTTCGTATCCCTCCATGAGCAAAAGGAGAAAGGAGACCAGTGAGAACTAACTACTGTGGTCCGGAAGGTTGCTTCGGGGGTTGCGCTTCGTAGCGTGGGTGAACGAGGCGAATTTGGCACCGTCACGGATAGGAAAAACCGGCTATGATAATGTTAAGTTCAAAAATCACGACCAACCTCAGTCCCGGATTCGTTTAAGTAATTTTAATGACTTACCATTGATAAGAACACCCAGTCTAGATTACCTTCTTTGGTCTTGATCTTGAAGGTGAATCCTCTCTGGTCACGGACCGTCTCGGCCCCTCCACGCTCTCCAGCGACGACGGAGAATCGAACGAAAAGAGGTGTCTTCTCCCCGACCCTTTGAAGGAAATCGGCACTAGTTACATCGGAGATGTCGTCTGTGACTTCAAAATATCCATGGGCGCCGGTGCCTCTCGCGTGAACTATACGCTCCGGTATGCGCTCGTGAGTGAGATGCTGGATTACTTCTAGGAGGTTGATGTCCTGCAGAAGCAAAGTAGCCCTCAACTGGTTACCGATACGTTGACTTGCGGCGACATCTTTAATGGGGGCGCCTGCAACATCCCGGTCAGTATTGTCGTCAGTTTGGTTAGATGTCTTCATAACTTGCCGTTCATCGCCGTGATAACCTCTCCATTAGAAGAAGTTCCGGGTTTAGTAGCATTCTGCCCTCCATTTCTGCTACTTCCATGGTCAGATCCATCCCGAGTTCCGCTCTAATGACACAAACATAAAGATTAGAGCAGTTATTCAATATTGACTTGCTTGTTCCTTACCATCATGTCCAAGAGTTTTGAAATGCTAATGAGCAAAAGAATCTCTCGTAGGTTATACAATCCATGGACTGAACGTTACTTACCTCAGAACTTGTATATTTAAGGAAACTTTATTGTGTTCAAATACATCACCATATTCAAGCAGTCGTGATTCTCTGTGCCGTGATTGGTCCTTTTTTCTTAGTGACGTCGGATTCGACTTAAGGTTTCTGTCAAGACTGACTACTGGCTACCAGGAACAGATTGCTTACATGCACTACACCCAGGCATGCTTCATTAGGTATTGATTTTTCACTCTCTTCACGCGCACTGCCAAGACTATTATTATTATAATCCAACTTGATTATTTCAATTTCTTTTCTTTCGCTGCATTGAAGTTCCGTTCGCTTCGCACAGTCGCAACAGCCGGACGTGACTCTCCAGTCTCGAAGGGCTAAGTCAGCTAGATCATCCTCTCCATCATCAAGGTTACGTATATAACTGTAAATTGTATGCATACTTTATGTGTATGCTGCTCCAGCCCGAAACGGGCATTTGGATGATTACATGTTACTAATCCACGGGCTCGGATTGGCCAGAAATCGATTCACAATGCGTCTACGTCCCGCTTCTACTAACCTGCTGTAACGGTGCGGCTGTCACACGTACCGATAGAAGATCCCTGCATATTCTATAGTCCTACGTGTCGTAAGATTCTGTGCAAGGCTTTTTGCTTATGCTTAGCTAATTTACTGCGACAGAAATACGAGGGAAAAGCTCGCCACTCGAAGCGAGGTGTTGGCAACTATACACGAGGCTATTCGGGCGTAAGACTCTGGAACTCCCAGTTAGTCGAAAATGAGACGGGATTCCCTTGAACCCAATGCCTCCAACCCCTTTTACAGCGGCGGTTCTCCCAGTGCTGCTTTCTTTAACCGCCGGCGCCCCATTCTACTAGACATGAACGCCTCTATCTTTGAACAGAGGAGCCGTATCACTCAATACCTTCGTCTCTATATGAGAAAAGCCGTTAGTTTAATCGGCCACTATAATAGGACGGGCCATGAACGTTCAGTCCTGTTATTTGGGCAGTCGAGCGATCCATAGTTCATATGTATACGATCCCAATTGCTGACGCCGCCTATTTCTGCCCCTTCTCTCTCGTATAGCTATCTTGTATGATTAGGCAATCCATGATAAGGTATGGATTGAAGCCTCCCACTCAGATGATTATGTGCATAACGTGGAAACCTCCAAGGCTTTTAAAAACCAGATCCCAGTCTGTTGGTACCATTTGAGGTCGGTGTCTGCTTACGGTCTTCGACCGGCGGCAGCAATAAACGATTGAAAAGAGACCACTTATTAGATCAAGTAAACCGATACCACTCAGAGAAATGCATATTGTGCCCCCATATAATCAAACAAAGCAGATGATCCGGCCCACTGGAACGTCCACAAGGGATCATTAAAATCGAACTCCTCAATTAAACTGTCGATATTCGGAGCTTGCCCGCTCTCGTCCGCTGAACATATATCAGGACCTCGAGTTTCTTTCTACGTCAGTTTTGACTGAATTTGACCCTTCGGCAGGACAAGGGTCCAGAGAAGAGGCAACACTCACCACTATGTCGTCGCCTGTTTTCTCGACGAACTGTTTCCAAGAATTTCGTCAGGCGATTTTTGACTCTCTTACCACCATAGATCTGCCACATGTGCTCATCCAGTACTTCGAATGCCTGTGCGAGTGCGGTATTGTAGGGGCCAACGTCGTCTAGATTGATGCCAAGCTCAGAGACCAAGGATGCGGCAATAACTACTGTTGCAGCTGACAGCGTTACGAAAGTTGCATTGCAACTGAAAATCCGAGACGGGAAACGCAAATTCGTATGGAGAATGGAGATAGCTGACGTGGCTGCCTGGACACAGATCTTAGATATCCCAGTTCGTATCGTAGAGTGCAGCGAGCTTGGTGACTGCGAGACGGAACCTTCCGTAACAGGGTCGAGGAGTGATTGCCGAGCCGCAGACAATACATAAGGTCTCAAGAGGAAGAGGCGAACATATAAAATCCTAGTCATCACACCTTCAGCTTGAAGTCTCAGCACTTGATCGCGCGGCGTGGAAGGTGTCCCAATATTGCAAGCCTTCAGGTGGGGTGGCAAGCTCCCCTCGATCTTATCAATTTCGCCATTGAGTTGCAAAATTTGGGTCAACTCATGTAGATCAATTTCTTGCTCTGAGAATCGGGGTTTCAGTTTCCGCGCATCTTCGACAACTTGAAATATTTTAATGGATATAAGGCAGGCCTCGATTATGGATGGTGTTCCTATTGGTTGGGTTCCTATGCCCTCCTCTTTGAGATACTCGTCGTCGATATTAGCAGGGAGTGGTACATCGTAACTGTTTTCGACCATGGTCTTTAGTCCAAAGGTGCTGGAGTAGAGTCTACCGGTCGTGTTAGCATGAGACGTGGATCTTGTCCTAATACCATCAACCAATGCAAGATTTGTGTAAAGTTTTGTCGATTAAAAAAAAGCTTGAAAGATGTGAAGGGTAAGATGTCACGAACCTATCTAGTGACATGCAAATGTGCCAAACACTACAACTCTTGGAGTCAGTTACTGCCATTTGGAGTGCGTTTTTCCAGGTTTCAGAAGCTTCTAGAGAATCTCTTGTCCCCAAAAGGAAATTTGTATTCTGAAGCCGCCAGAACAGAGAGAACATGGTCCCGAGAATTACTCACCGCCTGCTCATCTCTCTATTTAGCTGATTGGACGAGGATGAATCGGCGTCGGCTTGCAAACCTAGAATCTGGCAAATTCTAGTAGCGACGGCGAGCGTGTTGCAGCAACGACTGATGTATTTGGTAAAACTAAGGTAGGTCGACATTAGGAGAAGGTATTGTGCGACTCCTAAGCTAGGATGATCCAGCGCATCCAGCGGGAGAATCTTACGCGCTCGACGATAGAAACAATCGGCCGTTTGCAACTTAAGGTGGGATTCGGTAGCAGAGTCATTGATACAGCCCAGAGCAAACACGATGTTAAGCGTAGCATAGAACACCGCCTCCTCTGCTTGAGTCTCGAACCGGCCTGACTTCCGTGGATCCCAAAGACGCTCATAATAACTCCGAAAGGTTGGCATATGTAAAATCGGGAACAGAGGATAGACTAGTCTTTCATATGAGTCCAGCAGGTCGTCTGATATAGCCCTCTCCGGAACCACCATGGATGACCGGTCTGTTTCAACGGGAGACGAGTCGTTCTGCTCCCACAATGGTTCATGACGAAGCTGTCCCCTCGATTGAGCATCAGCCATCTGCGTGATCTCTCGCATGAACTGTGTGGTAGGATTTTCTCCAAGAAGGAATGAGGACTCAGATTCCGGGCCCCCGCCAGGCTCTGGGTTATGGGTTTGTGGGCGCCATCGCGGACAAGATACTAATTCGCTACGCCGCACTATCAAGATAAGCTAGAGTATTGCGCCTATACACTCACTGCCAAGGCTCACCTGAATGTTCTCGCCCTATACCGTGAGTCGGCGTGCTGTTTACTTGCTGTTCCAATTTTCGTAAACGTGACTCGATACCCTCTAGTATGCTATTGGACACAGGAACTGTCGCGGCGTTATATTCACACTCAAGGCCTTTGGCGATACACGAGGAACATGCTGGGTGCTGTCCGTCACAGCGAGTCTTCTTAACCCTACACAGCTTACACGATTCGGCCACCTTGCGGCGCTTGGGGGCCTGATTCGAGTCCATATTCTCTGGCGTCATTGCGATGTCTACTGTTTCGAACAGGAAGATAGTACGGAATCACCCGCGGGATGGCCGGGAAGTCCGCGGAAGCACCTTATTCGCCAAGTGGAGAATTCCCTTGCCCGGTGCTGACAGATGGAGGCATGGCCTTCGGATTCTTCCGCGAGAAAATGATGACGTAATACCGGATTCGTTTAAGTGTTCGGGGTGTTCCGCGAGGTCAGCGAGTCGCATTCCCACCTCTACAGCAACTACAAGCATCGACACATCGCCATAGCTCAACGGGTGCCTCGGCGGAATAGTAGAATGGCGGCGATTCATTCGGCTCTCTGTAGTCCGAAGGGGCGAATGCCCGATTCCCTGACACCGGAGCCGGAGGAACTTATCGGTGAACGGCATGGACAACCACTCTCATGGTCAATATAAAATCCTCGAGAACTCTCTACCGTAGACAGTCATCTTTCGTAAAGCAAGACAAATCATTTTCTATCGCCAAAGACCAGACTTATTGAATTAAACACCGTCCAAAATGGCATTACCACCAAAGATCGATGTCCACCATCACATCATCACTCCTGAAATTGAAGGTTGTAATTCCCTATCCAACTTGCTGAGCTCGACATACTTCATGCAGTACTCTAACAGGATTATGCAGGGGTCATGGCGGGCTTAAAGGGAATGAAGGCTCCAGAATGGAGTCTCTCCAAAGACGAGTCTTTCAGCAAATCAGTCGGGGTAAAAACCAGCATCTTGTCCGTCAGCGCTCCGAGTGTTTCGTTCATATCTGATCCCGAAGAGAGCGCGTCCGTGGCCCGCTCTATGAACGAATACTCTGCCAAGATTCGCGACAGTGATCCAACTTCATACGGGTTCTTCGCCACGGTCCCTTCTCTCGAACATACCGATCTTGTCCTCCGCGAGCTTCGTTATGCTTTTGACACGCTCCATGCCGATGGAGTGACTTTGTTCACGAGCTACGCTACTCCCGATGGCTACCTAGGTCATCCGGACTATGTGCCTATCTGGGAAGAACTTAATGCCCGCAAAGCGGTCGTATTCGTTCACCCTATCAACAACAAGGGCACAGTCTACTTTGACGACAGGCTACCCAGCCCTGCGTTTGATTGGCCCCACGAGACAGGTCGCACGGCCATGTCCTTGATCCTCAATAGGCGCCTCCAGCAATTCCCTGACGTCAAGATCATCCTATCGCACGGAGGAGGGACTCTTTCTATGCTGATCAAGCGGGCAACAATGATATCCCTGCCTGAATTTGGGGCAGCGATGAGTGCTGAGGATGTTATCAGCCAGGCCAAGTCCTTCTACTTTGACCTTGCATTGTCGGGAAGTAACGAGATGTTTCCTTTGATCTTTGGATTTGCAGAGCCGGACCATCTTCTGTTCGGCAGCGACTTCCCCCATGCGACAGTCCCGTTCAGTCAAAGCTTCACGAAGTTTATCGATGACTACCCCATGAGCGACGAGAAAAGGAAGGAAATATACAATGGAGCTGCCCTGAAGTTGTTCCCGCGTTTGAGTGGCGCCTATGGTGCTTAGTTTGGCCATCGCCGCAGTGTCCCTGTACAAACAATGAGTTTCCGGAGATTGGGGCTGTCAAGGTTCTGCATAAAGACATCCCGAGACCGCGAGGATCTATCCGCAACTCGATTCCATTTTCTCAATCACTCAACATTTGTATATAAAATAGACAAGCATCGATAGAATTTTCTGGGAGCAAGACCCGGTATAGAATAGAATATCCTGCAAAAGCCATTAAAACTCAGTATATGCTCATGTAGAGGGGTGACGTGCTGCCAGTGATTATATTACATACCAAAGACCAATATGATAACAGAAAAACTACCTGACCCGTATGAGCTTATATTTCTACCCCAATAAATTCGTCTTACATCGACCTAGTTTCACCATATCCGCAGAATGTACGTGTATTTGTGTGTACAGGTCACGAGATGTCACAGGGCATAGACGAAATTGCGCAACAACAAAACCTTACATATAGTCGAATCTACCTAAATTGTGTCAATTATGACAGAAGCCGTGAGACGAAAAAAAACTGGAAGCAAACATATCAACAAATGTTATATTTAAAAGCGTCTTCAAGTTTCACTCTAGTCCGAGTTTGGGCGTCAGAATAGCTATCAGCTTACTTAATATGTAGCAAATGATTTGCAATGTCTATTACCGCCATCGACCGTTCTTCAGCGCACCAGCAGCTCGTCTCAGCAAAACCACGCCCGCCTGAAATCCCGTCCACGGGGCGGATTTCAAGACGTTTCCTCTAACTATCAAATATTGCGTTCATCACGGTCTCTTGGCGCGCTTGTTTTATTGTACATTCATTGAATCGTCTATGAGGCGGTCTACGCACGCTATCGAGTGGGTGTGTACCAGATTTTGCGACGTCTAGATACGTCTCAATCCTCATCCGTCTTTATGAGATTTGTAGAACACGTCTTGCAGCAAATTGCTTAGACTCACATGTCCAAGCTGTGAACTTAAAGCGTAGTGTGACGAGTTCAAGCTTTCAGGGAGCACAGCGGCCCATGAATCGGGGATACAGGGCGCAGTCTCGAACAGTGTGTTGGTTACACAGCCACGCTAGGAAACGCTCGAGTCCAAGACCCCATCCGCCATGGGGGGAGCTACCGTATCTATACAGAGCTATTAGTATCTGATTATGAAGTAAGCCATGCTCATATACTCACTTCCGCTGGTCGGTGTACCAGTAGTAGTTGGCTGGATCTAGGCCTTCGCGCTTAAACGCCGCCATTAACTGGTCATTGTCGTCTATTCTCATCGAGCCGCCGACGATTTCACCCACGCCAGGCATCAGACAGTCAACGCTTTCAGTGACACGGGGGTCTTCTTTATCCTTTTGCATGTAGAAAGCTTTGATCTCGGCGGGAAAGTGTGTCAGGAAGATAGGCTTCTTGATCATATCGGTCATCTGGCGCTCGGCCGCTTCGGCGATATCGTCGCCAAAAGTGTGAGGCTGGCCTTCCTCGTTGAGGATCTCGTGTTCCCGCAACCATTCAATAGCGTCGGAATACTTCATACGCATAAAGGGCCTCTCGGGCAGCTTGAAGTCTGGGTTGAGGTTCTTGATATAGCCGGCAATCACGGGGTCGGCCATGACAATCTCCAAAACACGGCACATCATATGCTCGATGTTGGACAATAGGTCCTCGAAGGTTATAAAGTCCAATTCGGCCTCAACGTGGGTAAACTCAGACAAATGCCGTCTCGTCAATGATTTTTCTGCACGGAAAGACTTTTCGATACAGTAAACGTCTCCCATGGACGGTAGGCAGGTCTCAAGGTAGAGTTGAGAGGATTGGGTAAGATAGGCCTCATCGCCGTAGTAACCCAGCTGGAAGAGTGTGGCACCTCCTTCTACCTGCGTCTGAACAAGTGCCGGAGGGCTGACCTTTCGAATTCTTAACTCCTTGAATGCCTGGGCAAACGCATACTCGACCGCGTCCCGGACAAGCAGGACTGAGGAGGCCACCTCGCCACGGAGGGTAAGATGGCGGAGGTTGAGGAGAGTGGAGCGATCTGTGTCGGCAGTAACTCTGTTGGTGATGGCCTCATCGCCGCCAGCAGCTCGCCAGTGGCTAGGGATCTTGTAGAAATCGGCGTGTAGTTCGCGGTTAAGAGGGGCCCTCGCTCCAGCGGGAACTTGGCGCATCTCACCAAAAATCTCCATCGATGTCTCACGCGTGAGGGTGAGGGCTTCGTACGTCTTGGTGAGTTTGCCCGCAAGGACCACCTGCATGAAGCCATAGCCGTCTCTGAGTGTAATAAACAAGACATCCTTCTGTTTGCGCTCACGATGCACGCGGCCGACAACCCGGACACGTGTTCCCTTGCTGTCAGGGTCTTCTGTGTTGCGCAGTTTGATATGGTCGCCGACCTGGTCCAATTTGATCTTGATTGGCGCCGGGAGGCTGGTATCCTCCTCGAGCACGATCTCCTTGGCCTTCAGCAACACAGCGTTACGCTCATCTTCCTCCTGTTTCCGGCGCACTGCGAGCTCCTGCTCACGCGCGGCCTTCTTCTTCTGCTGCTCGTAGTAGTTGACAGCCTTCTTCAGTGCCGATTTCGCGGCAGGCTTCCACACTTTACCGTCAACGGCGTCGGTGTCCTCGTCCGAGGCTGGCGATCGTACGAGGTACTGGGCTTCGGCGGGACGTTGCAGGTATGCGAATTGGAGGGTCTTGAAGGGCGAGGCTTCAGTGCCCTGCTGGCTAGGCTCGTCCCGGCCGATGCCCTCGTCGATGTAGATGGTCGCCATTGCAGCGCCAACGGTGGATGCACGTTGCTGCGAGAAGAGTGTCGTCGAGGCTTCGAGTGGTGGGGTAGCTATTCTGACAAACGAAGTATAGAAAAGGAGTGAGTCTCACAGATCGTGTAGATTTAGGTACTTACCTGCTACGTGAGTCACGGTTGAGCGCTGAAACCCCGCAATCGCATTTCGCTGATAAGAACTGGCCAAACCTCCAACCCCTCCTTGAGGTAACCCTAACTCCTGACGCGCCGATAATAGGCTGGATGAGTCTTATCTACCTAGGTAGGTACGGTATCTACAGTACCTAGCCCCTTGGCCCAACGGACTGGACCCTGAGAATGACCTGACGTACATACTCCGTACATCGGGCCGCAATACCTACTTGCATCAAAGGCGCTACTAGCCTCATCCGAAACTCAGCTTGCCTTTTGCAGCTCATCACTTACGGTCATGAAAGTCCTAAGAGTTTTTTTATTTCAGACTTGGTCCGAATGAAATGGGCCATTTACATATTTGGTGTTTGCTGAACGGTCCCAATTTCACAGGTCCGGGTAAGCCCTGTATCCATGCTGTAGCACACAGTGGTCGTTTGTAGCACCACCAATCAGGTGATCAATATATGTCTTTTGTTTCAATCAAAGCATAATCAACTGACCCTAGTTATCTCCGACTATCGTTGCAAACAACACAGCAAGGCCGTCGGCGACCAACCAAGATAGTTTCACTCTCAGCAGATTTAAACTCCGCGTTCCACGTTCCTGAGCTCCTCCAGGCCACCTGCACAGATGCCTAGGTAATTGGCTCTGGGCAAGATGATGATGTTCTCACACGCAGCCAACCATACCGCTAAAGAAGGGGACCGTCCCGCCTTATGCCGCTAATTAATTGAAATGTAGATCGCATGGCGATCACCTTTACCAGAACTTCCGTATCCGGAAGGTTATGCCCATGGTGATCCACGGCTGATCTGTCAAGTGCTCCTGGACACCGGCGGTATAGATGTTCGATCTCGAGAGTGATTGGTCAACCATTCTCATGTCTTGAGCTCCTCCATCAAAACATACCGGCGCCTGTCAGACCCAGCCTTCCCGAGCGCGAGTGGTACGCAGCAGATATCTTGGTTTGGCAGGTGGATGGGTAGCTAGTCCACATACCCCTAGGTATATCGCGATAACGAGCCCACTCAAGATGTGAGAATACAAGTATAAGAGAAGGCCGCGTGGTGCTATGTCTCATGATTCCTCAAACCGTGCCTCGTCTGCTCAATAACAATCAACCTCTTTCACTCTCTCTTTATAACCTAACGAGTGCGAGTGCCTAAGAACATCATGGCCTCATTAGCGATTCCAGCAGCTCTCGCGGCCCTTCCCCTCGGCAGTGCGTTCACCATTCCCGTCCTTGCTGCCTGCTCAAATGCAGTTGACAGCTGCTCCTCTGGCGCCAATTCTTCTTCGGTCGACGCATGTTGCGTGAACAAGCCCGGGGGCTTATTCCTCCAGCCGCAATTCTGGGACACGGATCCCGTCACCGGGCCTGATGACTCGTGGACAATCCATGGACTATGGCCTGATAACTGCGATGGGACTTATGAGGAGAACTGTGATTCTTCACGCGAATACTCAGACTTGACAAGTATCCTTGAGAACAATGGCAAGTCAGACCTCGTGTCTTATATGAAGGATTACTGGCAAAGCAACGACGGAAGCCCCGAGAGCTTCTGGGAACATGAGTGGGCGACACATGGGACCTGTGTTAGCACCATCAGCCCAGACTGCTACTCGGACTACACAGAAGGTCAAGAAGCAGCAGATTACTTCCAGGTCGCCGTAGACCTATTCAAGACGTTGGATACTTACGGCACCCTGAGCTCTGCTGGCATTACGCCCTCGAGCTCCCAAACTTACACGTCTTCGGAGATCCTTGATGCCCTCGAGGGAGTTACAGGAAAGCCCGCCGTCATTCAGTGCAGCAGCGGCGAGCTATATCAGATATACTACGGATTCTATGTCAACGGGCCCCTACAGAACGCAGACTTTGTCCCTGCCACAATTAGTGAGTTTTTCAGAATACCACCCCTCTTTTGAGGCCTATATTACGAGCGAGGATTCCTGATCCCTACACTATACCCCCCGCTCTTTTCATTTTTTACATGAACCCAAAGATTCAGAAGAATTCGTTTATACTGTGTTTGCTGACTTTTAATTCCGTGCAGTCGGCCAATCTTCCAACTGCCCCAGCAGCGGCATCAAGTACCTACCCAAGAGCGGAGATAAGAAATCGTCAAACAGTGCTACCAGCAAGACTCGCTAAGAACAAAGTCTCGTAAGGGTTACCGCTCATATGATTTGCACATATGATATTGGAGCTCTAGGCCAATGGGTCTCGGGTGCAGTCCAAGTCCCTTGGACAGTGGCTCATGCTCTACATCAAGGCAGCTAGGTGATGCACGTTGTCTTTATAAAAGAGAAAATAGAAAAAGCCTTATCACGTAGCAACTTGGAAATAAAAAGAAGATCAAAAGAAACAAAATTCAATGCCTCTCCTTTGCGCCAGTGACAAAATAGATGCTTATAATAATGCATTAGATGATCGTCCATGTAAGAGATATTAGGTTATTAGTGAAAAGCTTCACACAATTGGTCCTTGGGAAGCAACGAAACTTGTAATAATCAGTGAGATAACAGGTCAAAAGAAGGAGAACGTAGATGAGAACAAGCAGCTACAATAGTACATCATGATGCACCTGTATTTTTACCTGCTTCCTTTTAAGTAATGTCGTATTGGGGAAGCGAAAAGTTGATCAAAGCTTCAAAAATGCACTTGTGAAAACAATTGTGTGTAACTTTAGTAATAAAAAACTTCATATGATAGATCATATTATTAGCAGCCACCCCCTGAATCATCGCCTTGAACAACGTCCCAACATCAGTACACGCACTTCACATGCTTCCTATTGTTTATTTTATTTTATTTTATTTTCATAAATTGTATTTTCGAAAGATTCGACCTGTTTAACGCGTTTCTACCTTCTAGAAGATCCCTGCCTACCTTCTGCCGTTCGAAATGGCCGCAGACGCTTCTCCCATTCTCTACATATTCATCGCGGTTCTCCTGATCCTCCTCGCAGCTCTCGAGAATTTCGAAAGGTTTCTTCACTCCCGTATGTTAAGGGATTCGGAGGTCCATATCAAATATTTGCGCAAGGAGCTCGATAAAAGAGATGAGTGGGTTGTCATGCTTCTCAGAAGGCAACACCCGGTTCAACAGTGGCTAAATAACCTGGACTCCCCTGATCCTATTCCTGCCGATAACCCTATAGATGCTATCTCTAAACCTCCATCCACAGCTGCGCCCTCAGAAGAAGCGTGTTTCGAGCTTCAATAATGCCGCCGGCGATGGATCGTACCAAAGGAGGCGAAGACCTCAAGACCTCAAACTTCCAGGTGGTGGGCAAGAGGTGGTCGAGTACGGGCCACGGAATCATTTGACATATGATGATGCCCCTATCCCTCACCCAACTGCCATTGACGGGCCGTCTCCTAAGATTGTCTATCTCCAGAAATCTCTGTCGATAAATAAGGCCAGGCCGGGCCAGCCGAAACATCTCCACGATAATACGTAATAAGCGCTCGGGACTTGCCATGCACTTCAACTTCGAAGCCAGCCCTTCAATATCCCGGCCTCCAAATCGGCTCCTAGATGAACGCCGGAGGCTCTGCGGATCCTTGACCTGCATGATCTCTTAGACTCGGCGGGGAACACAATCTCTTTCCGGCCGATGCGTAGATGGAAAATAGGGGGTGGTACAAATACATCGTCTGTCCGGCGGAAGCGGTCATCTCAGCAAGGGACATGAACGCTCGCCAGAATATTTCTTCCATCATGTATTAATTCTTATTACCCTTAAAGCGTAAATGGATCCAGGGGAGTTGGATAGCCGTTGAACTTGTCTGATGTGTGGAATACTCCAGTCCCATTTCTGGTCTCCTCACATGTCGCTTATATCCGTAATAGGCCAACCTTTTCGCCAACAATAAACTGAGTGTGTTTTGACTAGAATTTTGATAGGTTCTAAGCTCGCCCTCCTAGTAACGGACACTCTCAATCATGTCCAGGAGACTGGTCATGTATTCGGCTCCTCCATTCAATGGTCCATCCCCTCTCTTAGTCGTCCTATTTCTGGCCAGCTATAAGAGAATATAGATGTATGGCTATCCCAGTCCTACCGTATTAGATACTCCTTGGCCTGTGTGAGAAAAAGGCGTTGGAAGGGTTTCAAAGAGATAAGATTTGTCCCCCGCATCATCTCTTTACCATCCTGTTACAGAATATCAGGCTGAAATAATGTCCATGTATATGGTGTTTCGGCCTTCGCACGCCCGCCATGCGTTCGCCTGTTCAACTCGGGGGTCCGCGAAATAAGTGATGTGAACATAGTACACCGATTCAGGTAGTTATTGTTTGTTGTGTTCGGGGCTAGAACAACCAAAAACTGGGTCCGCTACAGAGCACAGATCACAGGCCAGCCGGCAGATACAGTACCAAGATCTAAGAGAAATATCCCGAACAAGAAAGCGAATCTCGGATTTTCTATCGTTGTTAGGGCGAGGTTAGGGTACTGTCTTGCCTTATTCTGCTGCCTGCAGAGGAGGCGAAGCCATCTTGGCCATTCCTGCTGACGTCACTTTCCAATCGGGAGATTTCCCAAACCCACGCATCACTCGGCATCAGTCGTTTCACCAAGCCCAGAAATGTCTCGTCTTGGACCCCTGAAGTCCCATAGCCCCCACTCCGTATGTGTTTGTGACAAATGACGTGCATACACACTGTAATCAGCTCCAGTACATCAGCTGTACAGTAAGGTTGTATGCTGCAGTACTACGCAGTACAGCACCCAGAGTTACCAACGACGACTTCAAGATATAGCTAGCCAGACAACGCGAATACTCTCAGCGATGACTAGTGAACCGCAATTTTGTATGTGTCGTACACAGCTTGTATTTCCTAGGCAAGAGATAGGAGTAGTTTGCCAGTGTTGGATATACGGCCGAGTGCCAATGTGTACCGTACAAAGTACATACAACTCATGTATATATGTATATATGTATATATGTATAATTACGCGCGGCTCCCTACTGTACTCCAGAGGTTGGGGTGGGTGGCTGTGTAGCGATTGGCAAGTGCTGAGCCAACCAAATCCGCTTCAGATCGGAAAGATTAACGGAGTCGATACGAGGTGGCTAAAGAGTTGGAAAACAGAAACCCTTTCTAAAACATTCATCTCATCGGTCTTTTTTGAGCTTCTTCGTTTTTGACTCTCTGCTTTCCGTCTCTTTCCCATAGATTTCTCTCGTCTCGTCGCTTCACTCGCTCGTCGTCTTGCGAATTGGTATCCAGATACCAACAAAATTCCGATCCACCTGCGTTCTTTTGGCTGGCTGAACCGCAGTTAAATTAGCATCATCATCATCATCTCACGAGCTGAAAACAATTAGAAAGATCAAGAGTAGAATAATCCAGAGCTGCCGAACATAGTATCGAGAAACCCAATAATAATCATCACCACAATGCGTGCTACACTCTCGCTCCTCGTCGCTGGCGCTGCCGTCGTCGCCGCGCAGAACTCGACATCACTTCCCGACCTCGTGTCCCAGCTGCCGACATGCGCCACCCCGTGCTTGACCAAAGGCGCCGATGCTGCCGGTTGCGCGTCGACGGATTTCGCATGCCTTTGCAGTGACACCAACAAGAACAAGTTCCTTGGAGGCGCCACGGAATGTGTCCTTGAGGACTGTCATGGTGATGACTTTAGCAGTAAGTTCTACCATTCTTCATCCCCCCTTTTATCATCCTACGTCTTCAATCTTGCTGACGCTCGTCATTATCTACAGAGGTAGTTTCGTTGGCTGGGCAGATTTGTACCGTCGTCACCACCGAGAACCCTGACCCATCTGCCGTCGCATCCGCCTCGGCTATCGTCACATCGGCTCTCAGTGCCGCGAGTGCTACGTCAAGTCCTGATTCCGCCTCCGTTCGGACAGAGTTCGGGTTCGGCATTCTGGGCGCTGCCGCCGTTGCCGCATTAGCACTATAAGATAGACAATCATCTTTTTTGGATGGCATGATTTATGAGCGTTTCTTTGGGATTGGAATGGGAATTATACAGGCAACAATCGCACCATCTTATAGAATGGCATCAGATCACGCCACGGTCAGGACTTGGGAAATACGCTCACCGTTCTGCATCCTCGGAGTCGGCGTTAGGGGTGTGGGAATAGTACATAGAGCAGTGTCTCTCTATCGACCAGGAGATTTTGTATCTACCTCTTAACTGTATATTTCTCTCAGCTCATTGGGAAAACATGTTACAATTCAGTCATACATATAACACAACAGTGATACCAGTGACTCTAGTTGATTCGACGGTGGAGTCATGTAAAATCGAATTATGCAAGTGTTAAATACTCTCTATAGTTTTGAGTCGCTTGATTGCTTGTCCATGCGATGCTTAAAACCAAGTTTCTCTTGAACGAACATTAGTAACCGAAAGTCCAACGCTGCTCAAAGGTGTTTAAGCATTTAGCTACGAAATTCTTAAGAACGTGTGGCTCCGACTTGCAACATCTCTAAGTGTGGCCCCAAGGGGCCTTTACTTCAGGGCAATATCATTTTGTGAAGAAACGAAAAGACCTATAAAAATCCGAGTCAGCCCATCTGGTCTACATCCCACTTTTCAGGCATGCGCAAACCAACCCTCTCCGAGAAACACACCACAAACAAAAGCTCCGGCCGGTCCGATTCCCGACCATCCATCTGATTGCTCGGCTTAGCTGCGGGTTGTTTTTTTTAGTTGGGACCGGCTAGCATCGTTGATACACTCGGCTCAACCTACGGCTCTCTCCACCCTTCATGCCGATCAATCTACACACCTTTCTCCCACTCAGAGGTATGTTAAAACGCTACTAAACTAACCTGGTTGTGATAGGTGAACCTATTGCAACAATTATACATGTAGGGGCAACCCAAAAAGCTTTCCTCGACGGCCAATTAGCTTGTAGTTTTATCGCGAGATCGTGGTTCCGGCGTAACGGTGAAATGATTCAGGGCTTTGAGACCAGCTCCACGTAACCGTTATATGCCTCACGCCTCGAATCGAATTACCTCTTCACTTCTTGGCATGATAAACCATATGACGCCTCACGTCTTCACATGAGTCGTAATATACTGTTTTGTTTACGCTCAATGCTCAAAAAGGAGATGCTGAACTATTCACATATACTCTCATTTCGAATCGAAGTATTTTAATCCACCCAAAACTATATAGATCCCCCCAATTTTTAGTCCTAGCTATATAAACCTGCGCGTACAAACCTAGCCATACGGACTTTGCTATATAGGTAGGTTTAATAAGTAGGCGTCGCACGGGCTAATACAAGGTACTAACATTGCACATATCCGAAACCACGGTTTATTGCCTTCAATCTCACGTAATTAATCTTACAAAGCGGCGATGTGCATATTCAGCTACCCGTTCACGAAAACAGATGATAACGGGCGGTAAGAGCTAGATAGGTAAGATCGAGCGGACGAAAGCGAAGCCTTCGTGAGTGTAAATCTAAGGGAAGACAAAGCAGTATGACCCCCTTGCAGCCATAACAGATTATTGAATTTCGAACACCATCACAAACCCTAGATCACCAGCCCTTGTCACAGTAGGTTTGCGTACTGGCAAAGATTTCTTTTTGTTAAATCTGGCACTGGTTTACACGTACTAGTCCGTACATATAAATAGGGTTTCAAAGCTTTTGCTAGTCCGTACACGGAGGTTTGTATAGCCAGGTCTGTATAGCTAAGTTCCCAGAGCCTTCTCCAGTCCGTACGCGCAAGTTTTTGCTGATAGGAAGCTCTTCGTCGGCAGGTCTTCAGACTACTTGCTAAACCACTTAGCAGTTGTACAAGTAGGTCTGTACACATAAGGTGTCTGTCTACACGTAGGTTTTTGAAGGTAAGCCGTAAGCGGAAGGCTAGATCGCGTAAATCTAGATCGTAAAAAATTTAATTTAGCAATTCTTATACTACTATTAAGCAGTAGAGCAATACTTAGACACTAGACGAATCGCCCTCCCGAACCCTAGAATAGATTCAAACCCCAATGACCTTCCCTAATTCACGACTGTATTTAGACCCTAGAACTCATTCCAAGTACGCGTGCTGTGGCTATGAAGTAACTCCAGCTTTCTCGAGAAAAAGCCGATGCTAAAGGCCTTCGTACGTGGGACTATCAACCAACATGATCGGGTAATAACATTGACTCGATACGAGCGACACTATCAAGATAACGTTGTCTTGCGACGCCTTCGAAGTTTATGATGTATTGCGTATACACAGGCCACGGGAAACTTAACGGAGTATGTAGATTTAGATTTAGCGTTGACCGTCTTCACTTATATAAATCTTGCGAATCTCACTTAAATGACTCCAAAACGAGTCCGAATTCCATTCGTTCGACGAGTCCATCTCTTTCTCAGGAGTCACCATGCTGCAAAAACTAGCTGCCTTCTCGTCCCTTCTGGGCGGGGCTTACGCCCTCACCACACGGCAAAGCGGATGCTCCTTTTACATGTGTGCCGAAGGCTCCGTTAGTGCACCCATCAACCAGTATGACAGCGGCCAGGCGCGTGCCGGCCCAAACGAGATCCCATCACTCTTCACGCTGACCGGGCAAACCCTCACGGACACAAGGGGCAGGGGCTGCTGGTGGACACCCCCAACGATGATATTGCAGTGCGACCTCGGGCAGACGCAGGTTGCCGGGTTTGCCATCGATTGCACCGGGGCGGTCACGTACAATAGCCAGTCGGTCTTTTACGGATGCGACACGGGCGTAGGCAACCTGACCATGATTTATCTCGCCCCCAACGGTTCCCGGTGCAGTCAAATCATGATCTATGCCGGCGGCTGCTACCCAACCGTTTGTATCCCTCAAGAAGCCGCTTCTTCCGCTACCTCGAGCACTATTATTCTACCACTTGAAGGATCGGCCACCCACCCGATTCCCCCATCGCACCCTACCGGGACTATAGGCTTACCTTCCGGCGGCGCGGGCTCAACACCCGCCGGAACCAGCAGCTCGCCAGCCAGCACACCAAGCACGCCTGAGCCGCCCCATCACTAACGGTACCAGCTATTCCAACCTCCCTAGCGTCGCCGAGTCTTACGGCCCAAAGACGGCGACGCCCGGAAACAGGTATACTCTCAGCTCGTTCGCGGGTCCTTCGGGGTAGAGCGTGGCTTTTGAGATGAAGGCCGCGAAGGGAGATGTTTCGACTAGTCTGCGCCACCTCCAGGACTATAACTCTTGTCCTGTTGGGTTATACATCACCGTATCTTAGTTCTGTACGTCAACGCCGGTGTGATAAGGGAAGAAAGATGTGCGCAAAAGTTTGGGTGGTGTAATTGATAATTCTTGCCTAGAGAGAGTAAATGAATTCCCTTCAGAGATATAAACGTAATTATACCAGCTTGCAATAATGTTGTTGTCTAGAATATCAGATGTAATCTATAAAAGCAGAACTCAACTGAGGATGCAGCCCCGTCGAAAATTTAATAACATTAGAGCACGTATCTAAAGTAGGGATTCTCCTTATCCGTCAAATCCTTGAAGGCAACTCGGCCCCTTTCTCGCTCATCCAGCCCCAGCTGTTCTCGCCTTTTATTTTCTCTGCGCAGAATGACGTAAAGTATTGATGCAGTGAGGATAGTAACAACGTAACTACACACGTCAACAAATTAGCGCTTTTCTTTTCAAATTGGGGATAGAATTAGTAAGAGGCCGTGAATAACCACATACAAGACAATCAAGCCAGTCCAGAGCGCAGGATAATGCTCAGACTTCGTCTCGCTTCGAACCAACTGGGGTCCGACGATATTTCCCACGCAGTATGCGACGAAAGTGGCGGCAGCCATGAAGCTCTTCTTAGTCTCGCCGGCAACATTGCCGGCGCCGAGGGAGACGATCAGGCCTACAACGGGGCCGAAGAAGCCGATGATGGAGTACCCGACGACAGGCGCCACGGGACGATAACCCCAGCTCGACTTCCAGATGACGACGTACCCGGCGATCACAGGAAGACAGCAGGCGATCAAGGTCACGATCCGGATGTCGCGGTACCGGCTGCAGAGCCATCCCGTGAGCGGGATCCCGATGGCGCATACTGCGCCCAGAGGAAATTGGAAGAGGATCGACTCGAGAGAGGAGTAGCCAAAGGTCGAGACGATCAGGGGTCCGAAACCAGACACGGCGCCATTGACGGTGTACCTAGGGTCAAGTAGTAAGTATTAATCAGCGAGCTACGGCGGTCGTCATGGTTTGACTGAAATATGAATGAACTTTTCACTTACGCCGAGCCCATCGTTAGCGCCACAAGCCAGACCTTAGCATCAAAGAGTGCCTCCTTAATCTGAGCAGGTTTAATCTTCTGATCCTGATTATACGCGCCCGTCTGTCCAGCGCGGAGACGTTCGACAGCAACCTCTCTCTCCTCCGGCGTCAAGAACCAGGCATCCAGAGGCGAATTCGGGAGACAAAAGAGACACCAGATTCCAAAAAGGAACGTCAGACCGCCCGCGAGCACGTAGATGTACTGCCATGGCCTGAGGGCGGCGTTAGAAATCTGCGCGAACCCGTAGTTCAGCGCGCTGCCGATGATCGTGAACCAGCCTGTCCCGGAGAACCACCACGTCTGCCGGAGCGATTGCTCCGCCTGCGTGTAGTAGCCGCTGACAATGATCATGAATGCTGTTGGGACGATGGATTCAGTGAAGCCTGTGCGAAGCTGTCAGCAATCTTTGACTTATCTTAGAAGATATTTGGGTTTCTAGGTAGCTTGGAAGCTACTACTTTCACATTGGCCGCAACTTGCCTAAGAAGAACCGCTGCACAAGCAGACCTTGCCACGTGGTGACTCCGGCCGTAGCAGCGCATATTACAGCCCATGTCATCACGGCCGGCCCGAGGATGAACCGCGTGTCGAAGCGCTGCAGCGTGTATGTCATCGGATACGACCCGATCAGCTGTCCGAAGTAGAAGATCGACGTCGCCCAACTCAGCCTTGACGTATCCGTCTTTCCCGTCGCCGCGTCCGTGACGGCAAGCTGCAGATCGGACGTCATGCCGAAGAGCGCGGCACTTCCCAAGATAGCCTGAATGTTGTTATTAGTCATCGCGAGAGGACTTGCTAGGTAGGATGTTGAAGTCTTAATTTCACCTTATCATAGTATACGAGCCCATAGCCTATCACCAGGGACGTTATTAGTTCGCACTCTTCATTGGAAAGGATGCATAGCCAGATTGAAGCCCGGCTTCCGTACCGATCACCATCGCCGGCATCAAGAACGTGTCGATCTTGCGCAGGACTCGCCTCTCCACCTCCGGAGCGATCGGCCGCGTCTCGGCCTCCCCCGCAACCGGGACTTTTTCATCGCGACCCTCTCTGCTCATTGTCACAGTACTAAAACCTGTCGTCGACCTATGAAAACAGAGCAGATCGTTCGGGGTTGGAGCTAAAGAGGAGTAAGGGGAAAACAACACCAAGAAAAAAAAATTGCGAGCCACAGATTAAGCGATTGACCTCTATGCCTGAAAAGGAAATATCGTGGATTGCTTCAGCGAGCGTGAAGAGCTATAATTGTAGGCGACGAGCCTATAGGAGATCATTAACCCCTCTTTGCGTCATATACCGTAGACTAACGACGGGAAGGCTAAGTTAGTTTCCTTCCGTATTGTGGTATTCTTCCTCTTGTCTCCATAAGTGTTGAGGGAAGCATGTGAAATTTGCATCCGGAGAAGGATGAGACTATTATTGATTGAAGTCCTTACTAGTTACTTGAGCGCACATTTCGAAGCTGTCTCGTCCGATATAATTTGAGGTGGAAACACCACCTTTCATTCAAGAATGCTAGCAACCTAACAGGTTATAGAATAATTAAATGCTACCTGCATGACTTTAGCCATTGATGAATGATTCGCGTTTCAACCTCATATCTCTTAGGTCCGCATGTTATCCCAAGTCACGGCTTGAACCAACACAAAAAGCCTCTCCGTGTCTTCGGCTTTACCTCCAGGCGTAGACGTTAGGCAAAAAAGGCGGTACCAATCCAAAACGCCATGCTAACAGGAAACGACATTGGCTCAAAAATAGGCCTCTCACTGCCACCAAGGTCTATCATTTCTATCGTTCCTAACTTGTAAATGTTCCTCGAATCCTTGCGTAAAGTTCCGTATCATAGAAGTTGTAATTTGTGTCTACCTCACAGAATACGTGATGCCTGAGAAGGTGTAGAGCGGTGGGTCGGTCTCTTGGATCTCTGTAGAAATGTTTAGTAGCTAGATTCTCAGAGGTGTATATGACTGGGAAAGCAGAACTTACACGGTGAAACAGTCCAACATGAACCCTAAGGCATACGGCGTGATGGCGGCGCGGACCTCGTCGTTGATAGGTGGAGTCTCGCCGTTCGCGATCTTATAGATAGCGCCTACGGCCTCTTCCTTGCTCCAAGGACGGCGACCAGCGAACATTTCCAAGACTACACAGCCCAAGCTCCATATATCGACCTTGGCGCTGTAACCCTCGCCTCGCGAGCGGATGACTTCGGGGGCCATCCAGAAGACAGAGCCTTGCATTGAGTTGGTCTTATCATTACCATAGATATCGTCCGTTTTCTTGGAGATACCGAAGTCCGAAATCTTGCACGTTCCATCCAGATCCAGCAGGATGTTGTCAGCCTTGAGGTCACGATGTAGAATACCTTCGTGATGCAAATAAGCGAGTCCGGATAGTGTCTGACGCGTGAGAGAACGCACGACTGGCTCTTCGAATTTGCCGTGTTTACGAAGACAGGACCCGATACTCCCACCCGAAATATACTCGAGGAAGATGCTGATACTCGTTTCTTTCCTCTCGCAACCTAGGTACTGCACAATGTTCTCGTGATCAAGATTCTGCATAGTGTCAATTTCCTGGTCGAGGGCAGCAAGAAGTTCTTTCATCTTATTTTTATCTCCGCCGGCTGCTTTTTGGTTTACCTCGACTTCCTTCACGGCCAAGAATTCACCCGTCGTTGCATTCATGCCCAGGTATACACGGCCGTACGTTCCTTTCCCTATAAGTTCACCTTTAAACCATCGGAATGTGGTTTGCCGTTTAGGGAGAACGTCTTGTGGTATTTGCGGCACAATCATAGACCCACGTTCAGGATGAATCTGCACGACATTGGCACCGAACATCTTGGTACTCTTACGACGTTGCACCATAGACGCAGATCTGGCACCAGTGGCCGTCGAGGTGGTGGTATAACGTTTGTTGGCTTCATGAGCGCCCCGAGCGACTTCTCGAATCGACTTCATTCGGTTGATACCGGACTTACGCATGCTTTTGCGCGAATTCGAAGCAATGGATGCCGGGCGCTCGAGAGCTTTGAGGGTAGACTCATCTGAGCCAAGCGTATCACTCTCATTGTAGAAGGTTCTCCCTTCGTCATTAGTGTCTGGTGGAGTGGGGATCTCAATCGTGACGCCAGTAGCGTTGGGCACCGGCTCCTCCTGTTCGGGAATAGGAGATACGGGTGGACTTGGTTCCTGAAGCTGACTCTCGTCTAAAACCGGTTGATCGAGGTCCAACTCGGGGAAGTAAGCATCGAGATTGCTCAACAAGGCTTCAGTTGGGGGACGATTGGCCCACACATCACGTTCGATGAATGATTTCCGGCGATTCAGTTTGCTATCGTCAGATTGCCACTGATCCGAGCCTGGTGTCGCGGGTGTGCGGCGATGAGAGCTGCGGCCGCTCCTCACGCTCTCTTTATCATCTTCATTCATCGCCCGAGGAGAGTCAAAGGAAACCGACATATTCTTGCCCGACCTCGATGTCCTAACCCGCAGGCTGGGTTTCTTGCCACTTGACTCTGAATCGCTTTCTCGATTGGACGTTTTCAGCTTACGTACTGACTTAGATGGCTGCCTACCTCGTACGGGAACCGCAAATAGGCCATCATCGGAATCGTCGCCGGAATCTTCGACGGATTTGCTCGTAGACTCGTTCATTTTTGAGAATTGCACGTCTGTCTCGGTGAAATCAACGTCGGGTCCATGTGATTTGCGGCGGACACTAGTTGCATATGCTAAGCCCGACGCAGCGTTGGCTGGGTGTGATGTGCTTGGGCTTAGATCGCCGGGAGTTACTGCCCCTTGTGCTGTCTGGCGCACTTTGGTAACTAGCTCATGTTGAGGCTTGTTTCCAATGTTTGCAATTGGAGTACCGCCAGGCGAGTAGTCGGGCACAATGAATGGCACATCGCCGCGACTCCAGGTGATGGAACCCGGCGAGCCAGACCGTGGACTACTATTACGACCAGATGTTTGACCAAAATCAACGCTTGCCATTGCGCCCTTACCTCTTTGTTCCACATAGTCTGTCCCAGCCGTTGGATCTGAGCTCATACGGCTCGGGGACTTCGGACGTCGTTGTTCTGCAGATGTAGAAGGTCGACCCAGATGGCCCCATGCGCTTCCCATGCCCACCAAGGCCCCTAAGGCTGAGCCGGCAGGAGGAGAGGCCAATGCGGGGCGTTGCCTATGGGACATTTCGGGGCCGCCGTCGTATGAACCAGTAGATGTTGCCGGCCTTCTTGGGCTAGGAATACCATCCATACCACTTTGAGATAGCTTCATGTTATGCCCAGTTTTCTTGCTCAGTGAGTTTGCTTTGATGAGCGTTGCAGTCTCAACGCCTGGTGGTGCCGGCGCTCTTCTTTGCGGGAGAAGCGTGTCTGGTTTCTTATCTTCGTAGGGAGATGTACGGGGATGATCAAAGTCCACGCCCCTGCCCATAACGCCTACCGGTGGTGACTCTTGAGGAGATGATTGCTGTATGGTAGCCTGGCTCCTCTGAACCGGCCAAACGGGTTGCCTTTGATCCATATTCATACGATACTCATCAGACCGTGCAGATAATTGCTCATCGCTAGGTCTCGAGTTGCCTAGCATAGTGTTGGCTCTAGACGTTGGTGGCGAGGAGCTGGACCTCATGCGATAGCTATTGAGATGAGCATAGGCGTCGGATTCACCCGTGGGGACCAGAAGAGATGGCACACTGGTACTTCCGCTGCCCGCATCGCCATATCTGAGGAAGAGTTTCATTGAGCCGACAGTTGTACGCTTAGGGTGCCAGATACAGACATCTCCTAATGGCTGTTCGTGAACCCCTTGGCCGAGCTCGGTGGGGTACATTTGCAGAAGGTCTGGGTCGGGTAAACCAAGATTCATGCAAATGTTAACTTGCAGTTCTCTAGCAGTGTCACAATCAGTAACATCGCACATACGGTAGTTCCAACCATCTCTGGTCACTAGGATATAGGTCCTTTGGGAATTAGACCCAATGCCGTTCGTCGACGCGCCGTTTGGTCTATATAAGCCAGGGCTCGTAGGCGAATCCTTGTCATCCTCTCTCGGCTTGTGCTTCTTCTTTAAGAAGCCGAATAGATTCTTGCTATCTTTAGCCGAGTTTGGCTCAGCGCCGGCCGAGCGATCACCAGGCTCCATAGGTGATAGACGACTGCCATAGCCTGTGTTATTCTGCGTGTTGCGAAGGAGCTGCCCAGCTTCGGGTGGCAACCCAGAACCATAGATAGCGGCACTGGACGAGACAGATTCGGCGCTGTTTCGGGGTTTATGGCTAACAAACCTGCTGGATGGTGAGGAGGGAGGTAATGATGGAGGCATTTTCGGACTTGCACTAGGACTTTGTCTTCGTAAAATGCTCTCGCCAAACTCGCTAGCGCTACTTGGACTACCTTTTCGGTTGCTTTCAATGTCGATGTTCTTCAGCATAGATCTGTGGTTGGACTCGGTCGTGATAGTACTATTGGTCGGCATCGTCGTCGCTCTCGTTGTCTGGGGGAATTCGCGACCGGCTGTCCTGGAACCGTTCGCCTTGATAGGAGTATTAGGAGATTCCATATCGGTTCCTGCGCTCGGTCCATGAATACCACTGAAGGACTCTTTACGAGTGTGCGATGGTTGCGATTTGGACTCGGGAGGCTTCCCCGTAGCCAAACTTCGAATAAGCCGACGCATCCTTTTCCCTTCATCTCTTTCGCGTGCTTGGTCCCAGCCGGTTCCACTATTGGCACATTCCTGAGCCAATCGAGGATAAACCATCTGATGCATCATGCCAAAGTTGCCGCGGCCTCCACGCTGACTGCCGAGCTCAAGGAAGCGGGCACCATGCAGGTCAAGTCCCTTGAACGTTTCCTGCCAGTCTTTCGAGAAGCCGTTGGCGGCAAGCCACAGGAGAACATGGTCGAGGGGCCATTTTGCGGCCAGCTCTGGTGGTATCTCGGCGTGTGCCGGTGGGGCGTTCGATCTGGTAGATACCTGTCTGTTCTGGAAAGTGTTGACATAGAGCCCAGTACGGCCGTCATCGCCCTGCGTGGTGCCGGTAGTGCCATTACCGGCTGTCTGGCTCGTTGTTGGCCAAAGCGTTTGAGATGGGACAGAGTATGTGGATATATCATCATGAAAGAAGCCTGGAATACCAACGCCTTCTCCATAAGTGCCGCCATCAGGTATATAAGTAGCGGTCATGGTCGCACGATCCTCGGCATCTTCATTGCCGGGTCTGTCGCCGGAAGGTCTTCCCGAACGATCCGACGTCAATGGTGGAGGCGGAGGAATGGTCGACAGAGCTGGGTTTGACAGCTGGTGGTGAAGTCTGGGATTATATGCGACGGGACCACCAGTTGACGAGAGAGGGACGTATCCAGGACGGGTATCGTAGCGACCCCAGCTACTCTGCCACGGGGCATTGGCACCGAGGGCACTGTTCGGGGGAGGGCCGGGCGGCGGTGGGAGAAGGACGCCATTAATAGTGGCAGGCGCAAGCGGATATCGAGGGGGAGGTGGCGGAATGCTAGTCATATGGTTGAGTTGACCCTGGTTGGGAGTCGTCAAAGGTGGCGGCGGCGGCAATTGGAACGGCCGTGCCGGGTCCCTCTGCGTGTTGGGATACATGGTAGAGAAAGCACCAAGATAATTTGCGAAAACAGTTCAGTGATGGTCGTGTATACGGTCTGAATTATGCGTATGAGTATAGGCGCATGTATGGTGGCGACACAGTCGGCGGCGTCAAACTATGTCTGCGACTTGCCGGGAACATCAGCCGTCGAAGTCAAGGTCACGTATACGTCAATAGCAAGCCCGAAATATTCTAAGACGCAAAAGATCTTGTGATCGCGCACGACAGGGCCGTCGCCGTCTTCGTCTATTCTCGTATGTATATGTCCAGAATCGCGAACGGGAATCGTAATAGTAGTGGAGAGGTGCGAAAGTGATGGTATCCGTCGCCTCTTCTTCTCTTTTGCGGCGAACACCGCCCCGATTGCTAGTGTGTCCCGTAAAGCGTCTCGATCATGGCGTTGCAAAGCCAGTAGAGTAGTCGGGATAAACAGCCAAAGCAGCGCAAAACATGACCCTCAAGATACGGCAGAAACAAAGATCAGACGTCTGCTATCCTTGGGCGTTCTTCCTTTCTCGTCGGTTGCCTTCTCTCCTCAGCGACTTTAATAGGGAGAGAAGAAAGCAAAAAAGACAGAAGCAAACACAGAATACGAGGAGGGAAATGCGAGTAAAATTGCCAAGTACCTATAGTACTGGCAAGACGGTTTGGTTGATTAAACACAGCTTTGTCTAAAGAGAGACCTTATCTTGGTACACTGGGTAGGGTCCGGGAGGAGGAGAAGTGGGTTGCCGATACAGTGTCTCATCAGCCAGCGGTCCTATTCTGCACTGTAATGTGGTGGTTGGGCGGTTTCCTTGCAGTAGCGCTAACCTACTACTGTGTCACCCCCAGCTGACATAGATCTTGGCATGCATGATCCCTGCATCATGAAGAAGTATTTCCTGGTACAAGTAGTTCGCTACCTTGGCTACCTTACCTATATATACCTGAGTGGCATCAGAAGAATATCTGAAGTAAGTGTACGGAGTAATGAATACAGCATTCATATCCTGTTCTAGGTGTTCTGATAACAACACTTCCCGGCTCATCGCAACATGACTACTTCGTTGGCTTACTTATGTCACGGTCATATTGGAACAAATCCACAACTTGCGACGGAGTACAACGATGCAAAGCGATAGCAGTGGAACATGGTATGAGTCTAAGTGAGTCGGTCAATGTGGTTTTGCCCCAGAGGCTCCAATAATCGGGTGACGAGCTCGGAACACTCCACTCGCAAAAGAAACCGGACAAAATTGCTCAATGTCTGCTCAACATTTAGGACTTGAGTTGTTGATTAATAATGAGAATGCCTACCGGGAAAGCCTGAGGCAGTGATTGGAGTTGGAGATGGAGATCAGCGTGACAAGCAGTGCATTGCTCGTACAGTGGCGTCGAAGGCCGTCGGGCGGCTACGCGTCTAATAGCAAGCAACCTTGCAACCCCTGTCTCATCCCAGCAGTATCATCCGATGGGGGGGTCAAAGTCGATGTTGTGCAGACAACTTGGCCGTATTGGTTACGAATCAAGACAGTCGTACAAGAGTAGTTCAAGCCCCGTCTACCCATTAAATTAGAGTAAATCGGAGTGTTAATCGCCAACTCGGCTTTATACTACCTAAGGTATGTACGATGTAGGACAACGAATACGGCGGATGGAAGGGTAGGACAACTCTGTAAACCAACGAATAACATTTGCGGCTACACGAAAAGCTACTTGGATACCTAGTAAGGAAGCAACGGGGCCGGGATATACCGACCTATGAAACAAGCAAACACAAGGATATGTCCAAGGAACCCCGACTTCCCGTAGCCTGGATAGTGGAGTCGCAATAAACCGTCTGACATCGGCAAAATCTAAAGGTTGCTCAAACTTCAGTCCGTATGCGTGTGAATTAAGAAAGTCCAATATATATCAAATCCTTCCTAAGTTGGCTTATCTATATAGCAAATCTGCCTTACTTACCTCAGTACGACTACGACTATGCAAAATGACAAAGATGAGTCTGAGTCTGAGTCAGGGTATCATCACGTAAGAGAGAACCTATCCACCTCGATGAACCAATATCAATACACTTACACACCCCTAATCTACAATAAGTATTACTTAACTTACGGTACTGTACGCAAGATCTTACATAAGGCCGGCTTTGCAAACCTCAACAAGTCCACCTAAGGAATAGAGAGAGAGATCCGTAAAACAATAGTGCGGTCAGTCGGTCTTACCAGCGAGCCAACATCAGTGAATATGTAGCGACGTCGCCCCTTCAGCCTCGTGCTACGTAGTATAGGTGGTCTGCAGATACCTAGGGTAGTAGTTCGCAACCCGAACCCAAAAAGGGGCAAAGGGGCACGCAGCACCCAAAAATACGTAGCAGTTAGCTCCGTTTCTCAATCTGTAAAAGACGGTTATTTTCCAGACAGTCTTCTTTCTCCTTTTCTTGTTTCTAATTGTAGTAAAATAACACTATCATCTTCTCAAATCCTGCTGTAACTGTAGATAAACGTTAATAAACCCATGCAGCTAGCTGTGAGCTCGGTTACATTTCCTTTAGCCAGCCCATTCAGCTGAGATCCGGCGCAATTGGGTTTTCAGCGATCGACGTCGGGGCTGCTAACGGGTGTTACCTCGCAGCTGACCAGCTGTTCTTGTGCCGAGATCCAGCTTACGTCGTTCCAGTCTATGCTACATCGCAACACACCAGAAAGAGACCTGTTTGATTACAGTGCCAGCACATTAATTATATTCTTATCGAGGATGGCATACAAGATACATAGACATCAAGAGCGACACTAACGCCACGTTTTCGGTCTACTTGATATACGGCTAAAGCCAAGATACGAAATCGTAGATTTCGACGTCGCTTACATAACACTGCAGCTCTTGAAATCAACACCATATGATTGCTGGCATTGCTCCAAATAGCCCGCTTCTTCAGAAGTCCCAGAAAGCGTGTTGTGTGGCCTGATGAGACCTGTCACTCTGAGGCTCTGCTGGCCATCGCCGTGCCACCATCGTAGTTTCTGTGTCCATGCACCTTCCTCATCGTCAGTGCTGATTTCCCACTTACCAGAGCTCACAGCAACTGTGCACTGATCCTTGGGGAAATGGTACTCGGGTAAGAAAATGACAGTAACCGAATCAGCTGGCCGTCCTTGCGGAGCATCGACGTTTATCGTGAAATGACAGTTTTTCAAGTCGAATCCGTAGTTAGTGACTTTCCCACTAGCAACAATCGGCGCCGGGCGGACGTAAGCCTCGGCAGCACGATAGCCCGGTGTGTTTGTCAACTCTGGGTTCAGACTTGAGGGTTGTGATGTTATCGAAGGATTTGTGAGAGTCCGACTCAGGTTAGTAGGCGTAACCGAAGTTTCATCATCAACCTCTGGCCTAGTGGAAGCCGCAGTCGCGTTTGGTAGCCTACTAGATGGGATGACTTGTGTTTTAGGAAGACTTGAGACTGGCAGCGTTTGGTCATCTTCCGAAAAGATGGATAAGTCCTCGCCGTTCCACTGGTCTCCTCTTTGGTGGTCATTCTGGTTGCAATGTTAGTAACAGTATCTCTCGATGCATCGTCTAAGGTGGCAGTCTTTACCGTGACAGTGTACACCCATAGTGTGTACCCTTCCATTCCTGCGCCTTCTACGGCAAAGTGGTTGGCATCCATGGCAGCTGACTGGCTAGAATAGTCGCCTGTCTTATAGGCATGTTTGTCGTCCATATCATAGGGAATTCCGAATTCCGTTAGGATGCACGGATGATTTCCCATATAATCCTGTCCCTCCTTCTTAATAGCCGCTAGCTGTTCTTTGAACGAATTCCGGATGGCGGATTCGCCTATTTTGATGGCAAATGCGGGATGAAGGTATCTGCCTCGGAGTACGCCAAAAACATCAACATTCCAGGTCCGGTTCCATTTTTTGGTCATCAGCGTGATTCCATCATAATAATGTGGCGCATACACCATCCTTGGGTCGTCATCTTCAGTTCCCTTGATCGTGGGAGGTATCTCTAGCGTCGGAGGTTGACAGAGCAAAATCGCGTCCTTATGTACAGATCGTATCGTGTCTCTGTAATATCGATAAAAGTCCATAAAATACGTGTTGGTGAATGCTGGATAGTCTAAGATTTGTCCGGTTCTCGGATTCTTCTGGAAATAATTCTTCTGCAAAAGGGCGTCCGTTGAAGGGTCCCACACTCCATGCTGCGCCCAGACGCATTCCCCTAGTTTCCAATCTGGATCACGTTTCCATCCGTACCTCGTATCATTGTAGTCTTGAGGCAACCAAGCCTTCTCCCCCTGCGGGTCAATAAGCGAACGTCCGACCTTGTAGGCACCCAGTCCCCCTATGTCCCAGGTGTCAATCTCGCATGCCCGCCCAGAACCGGTCAATAAGCTCTGCCAAAGAGTCGGGCAGGTGCCCTTCTTAAGCTGTTGTTCTTTGGGAATAACGCCAAGGTCAGCATGTCCAATCATCCCCCTGTTCGGCTCATTCAGACTCTCCCATCCAAATACCACATCATTCTCTATGTCACCGGCTTCATGTATTCGCTTGGCTAGATGTGCGCAGGCCCGCATAAAGTGGCCCTGCAAGAAATCTT
The DNA here is from genome assembly GCA_019843955.1 of Xylaria sp. 218_066. Lineage (NCBI taxonomy): Eukaryota > Fungi > Ascomycota > Sordariomycetes > Xylariales > Xylariaceae > Xylaria > Xylaria sp. 218_066. The sequence goes on along the minus strand of JADKYC010000029.1, from coordinate 282,510 downwards.
GGATATTTAAGCCGTTTATAATGCATTTCGGGGTGAAATCTCGTCCGGCAAAGAACATGGTGAATATAGTGGCGGCCGCTAAGCGATAGTAGTTGGTTGACCAAATCATCTTCGGGAACTTATCGGGTTCGGGGTACGTGTTATGGACAATGGCGGCCTCAGTGGCAGTGAAACTCTGAGGATTCAATCCACAAGCATATATAGTCCACATGGGAGCACCAGAACCACCACAATACCTGGACCACTGTATGGCGGTAAGGAGTCAGTACAGGACATAGGCATGTTTGAGTTTGAGGAGGCGAAAGAGCGACATACCACATCCTGATGGGGGTCCATGAACACATGGAAACCATACTCCTTAGCCACCCTGAGGACATCGATTGTGTGTTGAATCCACTCCTCATCATATCTCCCAGGGCCGGCAGCCTCGATGGCTTCCCAGGTGAAGATATAGCGAATGGTATTGTAGCCGAAGCGTTTTATGCGGGAGAAGTGGATATGGGCATCCTCTTTCCGAAAAGGTCGAGCGTGAAACTTGACGTTGTCACCATCGAAGAAGTCGTCGGCGACGTGGGAGGGGACCTCGGGGTGGCTCGGGAGCTTCGCGTCAGCCGCGATATTGATACCTCTCAGGAGGACATGCCTCCCGTACTTGTCGCAGAATTGGCCATCCTCGATAGTCAAGCCAAGAGAAGCCATTATTAGATTAGGAAATGGCACAAAAATAAATTCTTCGCTCCAATACTCTCTATTCACGATGATAAAAGGAACCGTATTGAACAGGGCGAACAACAGTAAACGATGACGTCCATACGGAACAGGGGTGTTATATTGCTAATTCCCATCAACTTGGGGTAGGGATCTTGGCGACTATTTTGGGACTATCGTAGAAAGCTGGGGCAATCTGGGGCAGATAACAAATGAATGCTATTGAGGAAAAGAGGAAAGCGGACGCGGCGGCTTCGCGATGGGAAGATCAAGATGGAAGGATCAGTGAGGAAGTATTTAGATAGAATCATCAGTTAAGTAAAAGGTCAGGCAGGATTAGACGTCGATTTGGTCCCAAGACCAAAGACCAACAGGGGGTGTGGTTTAAGATCAATGAATGAATGGGCTGGCTCAAATGACTGATAGAGATGGTGATAGCGAGTGGGTCGAAGGCGATCACCCAACCGGCCACCAGTAGTAAGCCCAGCATAACCCGGAACCGAAACGTAGTGTACCTAAGGTACTGTACCGACGCTAGATACAGCGGATTGTTTATGCCCAGCCCATCTGAAAGTTGGCAAGTTGGCATCGATGTTGCTGTACATACCTAGGTATGGTCTAGCCGGGGTTCTACCGCAAGACGGGTCCAACGCCGCACTTAAGTAATCTCCGCTATCTACATGTATGTACTTATGCCTAACAACACAGACAACCCGCCGATGTTCAGCCGGCCCTAGATTAGGTAGTGCGTCATTCCCGTAAAGCTCTTCGTACAGAAGGTCCTCGCCTTAGGCTACAAAAGTCTAGATAGAGGACAACCCGCCAAACAACCCGATCGACCAGACTAGTTTACAGGTCCACATTGAAATGACGGCTCCTCAGAGCCACTTATTGCCATCACATACTGCGTTTTCAGTCTTCTGTCACATCGAGACATGACACGGACCCCAGGTAAATCCCGTCTACACTTCTCATCACCATGGCCAGCATCAAGGCCTCGCTGAAGGCCATCAATGATGCCATTCGCCAACAGAAGTGGGATGATGCCTTGACTCAAACCGACAATCTCATATCCAAAGACCCTAAGAACTACCAGGCGTATGTCACGCCACCCGACATCCAGTTCATGTTCATATTATAGCAGCTAATGGAATATTATCATCAAGGCATGTATTCAAGGCCTTCGCGCTCGACAGGAAAAACCAGGTCGACCTTGCCGAGGCCGCTTATAAGACGGCAACAGATCTTCGACCTGATCCCCAAGCATGGCAGGGTCTAATCAAGCTATATGAAAAGCAGGGTGCCAAGTCCCTCGAGAAATATTACCACGCTGCACTCAAGTTGGCCGAGATTTTCAGCGCCGCAAATGAAATGTACAAGTGTCAGGATGTTGTCGACAAGTTCGTTGATCTTGCGCGCGCTCAGGGTGACCGCTCACAGTACATCCAAGCCCTTCACATCATACTTCCCGATAGCCCCATATACCCCGCCCTAGAAGGTCGCCTGCCTCACCCCGCCAAGACCTACGAGACGATGGCTCAGATTCTCGAGGTTGATGAGAAGAAGCGCATTAATACCCTCATAGGAGAGAGGCGAACGAGACTGGGCGCCAAGCTGAGTGAGGTCACCGTCGAGGTCAACAGGGAAGTTTTGTGTCAGAGTAAACTTGCCTGGATCTACGAGCAGCTCGTACTCTGGACAAACGACGATGACATCAGGCGCCAGTACGAGGAAAAGCTGCTGCAGTTTCGATATGACCGCCTTTTAGTTCTCCCCGCCGCTGAAAAGGGTGCCGAACTCCAGGTCGTACAGAAACTAGCAAATGACATGGTCATTATTAAACATCCCTTTAAGCTCGCTTGGGATATCTCCATGGAGTGGCAGGACTGCAAAGAGATCAAAGAGTGGGATGTCAATGTTCTCAATGAGTATTGTGCTCACTTCCCCGATAGCGACCTATACCGCGTGTTAACTGGATTCATGACGAGCGACTTATCACCGTTTCCCAAGAGGCCAGACAGCGCACCCACCAAGGTCGAAACAGCTCAAGATGAAGATGAGAGCGAAGATGACGAGGAAGGCGGTGCTCCCACCTCTGTAATTCCCTATACGGATGAAGACAGACTGCTCATGATGACAGAGGGAATTTCGACTACCACCTCTCTCCTCGCTCACAGATTGATGGGAGAGTACTATCAACACCTCGAGGAGCACGAGAGCAACGTCGAGCTGATGAGGAAAGCTATGAATATCATGATAAGCGAGTCCGAAAAGACTGGAAAGGTGTTTACGAACACCAATCAGGCATTCATGCTCTATCTTGGCACAGCTCTGGTTTTCTATCAATCACCGCGAAACCATGGAGAGGCCAAGTCTCTCTTCGACAAAGTCTTAGAAGTCGACCCCACTTCGACATCAGCCATGATTGGAGTTGGCCTGATCTACGAAGAGGAAGAAGAATTCGACGATGCGATCGATTTTCTGAATCGTGCGTTGAAAGGCGACAATACTAACCTCCGGGTTCGCGCTGAGGTTGGTTGGTTATACGCACTCAAAGGTGACCATATCCGCGGAAAGTCGGAGCTAGAATCCCTACTCCCGACCATGATTTCTGTTCCTGTCTCAAAAGATCTTTTAGCCCAGACACAATATCGACTAGGCTGCTGCATATGGAACATCGATCCTTCTAAAGCTGCAAGAAAAAGTCGCGATGGGGCTTACGCTTATTTCATTGACGCCTTAAAAAGTAATTTCAGCTACGCACCAGCATATAGTAGCCTTGGTATCTACTACGCGGACTATGCGAAAGATAGAAAACGAGCTCGAAGGTGTTTCTTAAAAGCAGTCGAGCTTTCTTCGGCGGAAGTCGAATCAGCAGAACGACTGGCAAGGTCCTTTGCTGATGATGGCGACTGGGACCGCGTAGAACTCGTAGCTCAACGAGTGGTGGACTCTGGACGGGTGAAACCACCTCCAGGGTCCAAGAAAAAGGGAATCAGCTGGCCACTATCCGCACTTGGCGTCGCTGAACTCAACAAACAGGACTACGCGAAAGCCATTGTTTCCTTCCAGCATGCACTCCGAATATCTCCAAACGAGTACCATTCGTGGGTCGGTCTAGGTGAAAGTTATTACAATTCTGGGCGATACATCGCAGCAACCAAAGCAATCCAGAATGCTCAGGGGCTAGAAGCCGCTATGAATAGCAAAGATCTAAGAGACATCTGGTTCACGAAATACATGCTAGCAAATGTGAAGCGGGAGCTCGGGGAGTTCGACGAAGCAGTAGACCTTTATCGGGACGTTATAACCGAACGGCCTGATGAAGAGGGTGTTGCTATTGCGCTATTGCAGACAATGGTTGAAAACGCCGTTGGCTGCGTTGACAAGGGACTCTTCGGAAAGTCTATCGAGCTTGCTACTAGGACGTTGTCCTTTGCCGTTTCCGTCCCCGAACCTATCACCCACACATTTAATTTCTGGAAAGCTGTTGGTGATGCTAGCTCTATCTTTTCACAAGTTCAAGGCCACGCGTGTGATCTACCCGTCGATAACCTCCGCGAGGTACTTAACTTAGGTGTAGACCAGGAAACGGCTTATGCCACACTGCATGATGTTGATGGTGTTGGTATGGAGGTAGTCTTTGCCAAGGGAAAGTTCCCTGAGGACGAACAGCTCGGCGTCGACCTCACCCGAAGTCTACATGCCACAATACTAGCCCACAAAAGAGCAATCCACTTAACAGCGCAGGATGTACACGCTCAGGCAGTTGCGTATTACAACTTAGGTTGGGCAGAGAATCGAGCTCATTCATGTTTACCTTCAAGTCTCAGGCTCCAATCCAGCAGATACCAGAAGGCGGCCGTGCGCTGCTTCAAGCGAGCCATCGAATTGGAGGCTGGGAACCCCGAGTTCTGGAATTCACTTGGTGTGGTCACTAGTGAGATTAATCCATCAGTTGCCCAACATGCCTTTGTCCGAGCACTCTTTCTCAATGAGAGAAGCGCACATGCCTGGACAAATCTTGGTGCCTTGGCGCTTCTCCAGAATGATCTTCAACTGGCAAACGAAGCTTTTACACGAGCTCAATCCAACGACCCAGACTATGCACATGCATGGGTTGGGCAAGGATTCGTAGCTTTACTTTATGGTGACGCTCGTGAAGCCCGTGGGTTATTCACGCATGCAATGGACATTTCAGAAGCTTCATTGCTGATCACAAGACGACAATACCCAACGTCTATGTTTGACCATATTTTGACATTACCTGTGCAAGCGAACATAACTACTCTGATCCAACCCCTCTTCGCACTCGCTCAACTCAGACGCCTCAGACCTCAGGATCTAGTCTACCAGCATCTCTGGGCACTGTTCCAGGAGCGGACAGATGACAGTCCTAGCGCAATAGACACTCTACAAACCGCCTGTGAAAAGCTAGAAGCCGAGTATGAGGCGACTGAGTCACCAGATTCTCTCGCTCGGTTTGCTTTAGGCAAGGCCGATCTGGCGCGGTCATACTTGGCAGCCGGTAATAATGAGAACGCCACCGAATGTGGTGAGCTAGCTCTCGAACTTAGCAGTGATAACTCTGCCAAAGAACTCACAGCAGAGCAACGTCGGAAAGCTCGGCTTTCGGCACATTTGACAATTGGGCTAGCTCAATACTTCGACGGCCGGTCCGACGAGGCAGTGGGCTACTTCGAGACAGCACTCGAGGAATCAAGTAATGATCCCAATGCAGCGTGTCTATTGGCGCAGGTTCTGTGGGCCACCGGCACTGAGGAGGCGCGCGAGAGAGCGCGCAGCGTCCTATTCGAGGTTATAGAGAAAGACGCAAGTCACGTACAGTCGGTTGTTCTCCTAGGCATTGTTGCATTGCTGGATGCGGACGATGAGTCGCTTGAGGCTGTTGTGTCGGAGCTACATACTCTGCGCACGAGCGACAAGGCTACAGACACGGAACACTCGCAGATTGGCGAGGTATTCCGGGCAGTGGCCGCCTTGAATGAAAACGGTTCAGAAGAGGAGGTGCTCACCCAGATCCAGAACGACGTGATGTTGCATCCCCACCTGCCGTATGGATGGTCTCGGTTAGCTGAGATCAGCGGCGAAGAGTATCCCGCGGACATGGCGCTCAACGTTGCGTTAAAATCTATTCCGCCTAAAGGGGAGCTTGGGGCAGCAGATCTGGCCGATGCATATGCCGGTACAGGCAGCGTCGCCGATGCCCAAGCCGCCATCTTGATTGCACCTTGGGCGCGCAGTGGATGGGAATCCCTGGGCAGCGCAGTTGCTGGTTAAACAACTGCGCTCCCTTCAAACTTAGGTATGTCTTCTTCTTCGTTCTCTCTAGATGCCTTGGCATTTTGCTGTTATGATGATATATGTCACCCAAAAATATGTTTCAAGACGGGACTGAGTTCTTCGTTGATGGATAAATTAGACTCTGAGCTACTAGCCAAAAACATTACTTTAAGTTTTAAATACAGGATATATTCAACCCGCTAACACAACTTAGATGAACTCCTCCCGGATTAAGAGGTACGAAAAGGTCAAGAGATATGATTCATGAAATCTGGAAGTATATAGGGTGTTCATCACGCCTTAGAAGTCTGTATATTATGACAAAATCGGAGGTATTTTGGAACGCCTCATTGGGAGCCTTAATGACGGATCAGCCATGAGTGTCTTTGAGTAAAATATCATCTAGACTACCTTCTTACTCAAAAATTGCTGCCCTCCTCGACTTAAACATGTCCAATGCTCATATAATTTCTTCACCATTACAAAGCAACTCTGCGGAGGTATGAGGGTAGTGCCAACACAGGAAACCCTGATTACGCATGCCATTTCAATGGCTCCGTTAATTATTCTGCCATCAATATCTGTCAGGCGCTTCGTGATCGCTAAGTATAGGAGTGTCTTGTATCCAAAACTTATTCATAACACATGGGCCAGCATTATGCCTTCAGTTAAGAACGGATCCAGCCCTATCAATCAGCTGAACAAACCTTGAGTAATTAATTGAGACCTTTTTCTTCGCTATCTTCAGGAGACCTCAATTAAAATATCATTCAGTGCAACAACTATATAGAACAAAGTTTGACCAAATGTACTATGGTAAACATGATAGAATCCAGCCCATGCAATAAAAAAAGCATTTCTTTGTTTTGGAAAGTTAATACAAGGAGTACAGGTGTTCTAAATGTTTGCTTCGTTGTGGCTCTAAGTTTTACAATGATTAATAGCAAATTAGCTTTTGGCGAATTGAAGCTATATGAGCAAACAGTCAGCTGCTTCAAAGACTATTATTCAGAGCTCAACCACTTATCTAAGCATTTTCATTGACTCAAACGCCAGTCCAATAAAAGCGTTCTCAAAGTAGCCATTAGCCGTAGAACAAGGGAGGAAAGAAGAAGAAAAAGTTTGTTGGTAGCAGTACCTAGGTAGTTAGACAATAGCGCTTACAAGATTGCTATTGATGATACAGAGGATGGGATAATATGGTAAATTTATTGATGAACACTACGGAACGTACTACACACGCACAAACCTCATATATCTATTGCACCTGCCCCGATGCACTGAGATTATGTGCTGCAGTACACTCGCTATTAAAGCTTGCATGCATCTTCGTCTACCTTCTTTCTCCCTCCTTTCCTTCCTCTTCCTGTCACAAGTGCCATCACCATCATCACTTGAATATACGCACATTCGTCAAAGGCTTCATACATATCCTGTGTTACTTCGGCTATACAAATCTGGCAGCCAACTCCATACCTGTACCTATACCGTCACAATGCAGGAGCCCGCACACAAGGAAACTGCACTCTCTGTGGTGCTTTCTTCACGCTCCTACGGCTCCTCCGCCGTTATCAAATGCACCAGAGCTCCGAGAGTAGAAACGAGGAGCTTTCGCGAGATGTTTTGCGCATCACTCGAGCTTAAGCCCGTTGTTGCCGCTCCTGCCTCCGGGAAAACAACCACAGCCAGCAATACTGAGGGCTGCGACATCAATAGCAGCAACAGCAATGATTCTAGTACCCAGATGGGAAAGGGCACTGAGTCCACATTGCCAGTTGCCCCGAGAGAGCCGATTCGCAGCTCGAAGGGCCCAAAGACTCTTAGAGACTCGCGCTATGCAAAGGATGACACCAAGGTCGATTGCGAGATCAAGACCCTGAAATGGTCTCGCTGGGCGGATTGCGATCAAAAGGACGCTTCCCAACGCATGGTTACGGGTACAAGAAAATTCTATCCAGGCAAAAGCAGATACACCCGCAAGACACAGAAGAATCTACGATGGTCAAAGGACGAGTGCAAGGAGGTAGCGCCAGAACCACCGCGTGTTCACTTTGATTGGGAGGAATTTGAGCGGGAGGTTAAGGAGAATAATTTGAAAACGCTCAAGGATTCTCGCTGGGCTTAGTTATGGTATAATGTTAGGGGAAGGAGAAGAGCAGCTTGGTCTCGTCTTTCGGCCACTATTTCCAATGGTGGTGATGAGTCACAGTTTCCAATTTTAGTTGTAATAGACACGGGTGTTTAGACGTCAATGTCAAACAAGGCATGCCTGGGCTCATGAGTAAAGGAACAAACACCGGCATCTCTTGAAAAGTTCTAGTTTCTGTGTTAATAGAATTCTTTCTAGTAGACTGGCTAAGAGACTAAGTACCTACTTATTATATATTCTAACACACGACGCTTGCGTAAAGTACATACACGTGCATAGCTAAGTAAATCCTGTGTCAAGAGTTATCTGCCAACAATCCGTCTCCAACTCTTCCAGGCAGGTACTTAAGTGATAAAAACAAACTTGGTCAAACTCTCAAAGTAACTACCTCTCATCTTCTAATACATCAAGACCTAACTATCTTGCGGGCCGCACATTATCTGCAAAACAGACCGTAGATCTCTCGGTGCAGAAGCCAACTTGTCGTCAATATTGAGCCATACTATTTTCCCTTCTCTGCTACCGACAAGTACATCATGGAAGCGCGAGGTGCAAGTAAGTCCACATTTATATTACTTCGCTCGTCTTCGTCTTCGCTTTGAACTCATACCTAAGCAATTCACAGCTGCAACATTGAGGATCATCCCTCCTATTACCACCAAGGAGATCAGAACAACCACCACAGTCAATACGACTACCACGATCACCACAACTCCCAACCTGACCGCAAGCAACTCTGAGACCGAAACAACCACTACATTCACCTCTAATACTTCTGCTTCGCTCTCGTTGAATGCCGTCACTACAATCACTACAACTACAAACCCAGCCAAGGGAACCATCACAAAAACTACAACTACCTCTACCACTGCCACTGACATCGTTACTATTCCTTATTTTCCGGATAGAACATCAACCAGCTCTCCAACTACAAATTCTACATTCGCCACAACCACCAACCCACTCACCGGCGCCACCACGACTGAAACTGTTACTACCACCACCACCATTACTTATTAATCTCCACGTCGACTACCTTTCCAAATACTACAACCAAGGCTATCGGCACTACTACTACCCCAATCGAAGCCTCAAAACCAACCACTTCCTCATCAAAACCCACAATTAAGGTTTCACTGGTCCCCGCCGAGCGAGCATCTCGCCTCGGGCTCGGTCAAGCTCTATACCCCGAAACCACCCATGACCCCTTAGCCAGCAAGTTGTATAAAAGACGGAGATATTAGGCGAGGCTGTCAGCGAGAGAGAAGTTAACATGTCATTAGGAGAGTCTGTTAGCAGTGCAGACACCCAATATGCTTCACATCATGCCCCATAATTGCTTTAAACGATAGATAAGAGCAATAAAAAGACCAGATCACACGAAACACAATCAACGGAACACCCGTAGATAGCTATCTTCGTGGTTCTCTCTCCTTCCCCTTCTTCGCCCTATGTGTATGTATATGTGATACCAAAAGTACCCATCCCTCCTAGCCATCCTTAATCAGACGACAAAGTCACAGAGCTTCTAATTATTACATAGACAACTTCCCCCCCCAAATTTTGTGGGTGTAAGGATGATACCTACCTACCCACTAAGCTAGTTCTACTGTCCTTATTGCTTCCTTTTTTCAGGCGTGTCTCATCCGGATCATCTTACATACACGCCTAAAATAGTGCCATCTAGCTTTCCCTTTCCTGTCCCCATCACGCAATCAATAATCGTGGCTAGACGCTGGGTTAGCTTTACATATACATACACTTGTGGATTTATCTCCCAAGTAAGCACTTAGTTGAACCTCTCGAGACCCAGATATCTCGGTATTAGGTTGAGTCACGTGCACTCTATTTCGAGCTGCAAAGTAAAAGCTAAACCAATGGTGCTTGGATGAATTTGCTAGTAAATATCCCTATATAGACCGAGCAAGCAAGACGATAACTCCGAGACAGCCGTATGCAATAATACAAATCCCAAGTAGAACGCTTCACGGGACCAAGTTGTGTCACACAAAAGACGAGTCTTGGCATCGTCGAGCGGCGCTACTGCTTGATATTGGGAAGACACACAGTAGATTGATTATGGTCATTCTATCTTCCTGAGATAAAGTAACCAATCACCGCGCCATCTCCGTTCACCCCTCTCACGCCGGTCGAAACTGCCGTCGAAAACCGGTAATTTCAAGGTTGCCAAGAACAAGTTTCGACGCCGTTTACCAGCCTTTAAGTCCTCCTTACGCAGAGGTTGCGCTGATCAATGCCGACTGCATTTCCATGCACAGACTAGCAAGTCATGAGGCGATCGGTGCGATTCGGTAACGGTAGCGAAAGCGGTCGGTTGACGTGGATTTAGCTAATAAAGGGGCGCAGCGTAAAGAGGATATCAAGTTGACACCGTATCGAAAAACAAACGCCGCGCTAAAAAGGCCATCCTTGTATAAAATTCGCATATACCCATTCGTCACTCTCTTCACTCGACGGGACAAGACTCACACGAGGCGCCGCCTCATAAGTGATCTGATGGTTGCACGGGCTTCATATCAGCTGAAATCTGTTCATCTTGACGCCTGAACGCACCAGTTGTCTGCCCCCCTCTTAGCGAATGCTCCAGATTATCGAGTGAGCTTCGTGCGGGTTTCTGCGAGGCACCGTGCGCATTATGGCGCTCGTATTGCTCGTTATATTGCGGCGGCGGCTCCGAAGGGGTGTGGTGGGCGGCTGGGGGCTGGCGAACTGTGGAGGACGGGAGCACGATGCCGTAGTCTTCGAGCTCTTGGTTGTTCTTGGGCCACTCCGCCTCATCCGCGCGTTTCCTGCGAATGTGGAAATAGGTCAACACGGCAGCTGTGCCGACAACGATGATGCCCCTGAATTCCTGGTGTTAGCTTGGCGTGCCTCGTCGCAGAAACGACGGATTCTCTTACACGATGGTGCCGATGGCGATCGGGGTCGTCTTGTCAGAACTGGCGGGCTTTTCGCATAGATCGATGTCGGGCCGAGGATGGCATTTGGCCTCATCGTCCTCTCGAACAATGAGGTACCTAGCTATCCTGCCGAATCGGATTGCAGCAGCGTTGTAATCCATCATGATAGTAGTGGTTGGTGTGTCGTCGGCCTACCAATCGCTTTGTTCGCCGAGCACGTACAATGCCAAGAAGATGTTATGGTATTTGATCGATGGTGGTGACGGTACTTGTTGCTCGCACTGACTTTGGTTACCTCCCTCCAGCGGATTTCGGATACCGGGAAGCGAGCGTGGATGATGACAATTAAAAAGTCCTTAAACAGCGAAAGTATATTGTCCGTGTGTAAAGTAAAGATCAGGAAGGAATGCCACGGAGGAAGGCTGTATGTATGGTATGACTGGCAGAATCACTGTTACATGTAGCCAGAAAATGATCGCCAATGGATCAGATGGAATGAACGAGGGAGGGATGTGATCGACTGAATGAGTGACTGAATGGAAGCATGTTTTGAAGACAGACAAGGGGCACGAGAGAAAGGGAGGAATTGGAATGAAGAATGAAGTCAGATACAAGTCATGGTGCATTCAATGAAGCATGGGTTCGTCGGCCAGCGCCTGTCAAAGCTTCTGTTCAGGGCGCCCAAAGCGGCCCCTGATAGGGATGGTACAGCTAGTGGGCTCTGTGATTGGTCAATGTATACCCCCCCTGCTCCGTACCCGCTCGTCTATTACAGGCAGCTTGCTTGTTTCGGATGTGCAGCTATGGATCCTAGCACTCTCGTTGGTGCATCCCTATACTAACAGACTAACGGCCCGTGGTGTACAACATACCTAGTGTACCTAGGTAGTGTATCACCCGCTACTTATTAAACATTGCCGACTCACGCACATCATGGTGCATGCATTCAGACAAGGGAGGCGTCTGTAGTGTTCAGAAGTATGCTTTTGCGCTGTAATTATCTGTTGTCAGGTCTGCAGACAAGTAAAGCCACAATTTCAGAAGAGTAATTGCTGTCATCCCTGGATGCCTCGTATGAGATGCGGCGCGGGTCCTATTATTACCTCACACAAACAGGGGCACCAAAGAAGAAGGCAGTCCGGCAAAGGGGGCAGTGCTGTCCACGTATTCTTATTAGCAGGTGTATGGGAGTAAAACTTGGTCTGCTACCTCTTGGATTATATTGTTTCAATATAATACATGACGCAATGGACAACATCTTGAATTAAGTGTCCTGTTTGTTATTCTAAACTTTCTAGATGAAATGTGAAACGCCAAGTTAATGTGCAGCAGTGCATATAGTGTGTACAGCACTGTATGAGCTTCAGTCTTCGGGTTCCTCACTCACGTGGGGCCAGCGAAGCTCACCTATTTAATTTTGTAGCTCCAGGCTTCATCTCGTCTCCTCGCCATATCGAGAATACCAGACCTACCAGGTACTCCATTGCATATTTATATAATTTAGAATTATTACTTACCATACCTACCTCCAACCTATAAAATCATTTTAATTAGTAATCGTTGGGCTTGGGCCGAGGTTCCGGCCTATATATCTCGGTATGTGCTTCGGCTGACGTAACTTGAATTCCTAGTCCACCTTAGTAGAACTTCTTTTCTTCAATCATACCCCCACGGCAACATTCCGCGCGGGGCAAACGCGCGAACCAAATTCTTGCTCGGAGGGGTCAGGTGACGCTTTTCATCAGATAACGAACAGCGGTTTTTTCTGCAAACTCTATTAGGATAGCGAAGCTTTCCGCTGGTAGCCGCTACTCTTTATATCAGTGTCATCAATCTTGAGCAAGTCGAATCATAATGCCATGGTTTGGCCAGGCCGGTCCTTTGGCCCGCGACAAACCGAAGCCAAAATGATCACTTAACTTTAACGAAATGGCATTAAAAGGCACAGGTATGTCGGTAAGCACTCGTCATCTCACTGGTTGCGAGGGCTGCGCAAGACCAGTTGCTGCCACAAGACTTCTCCGAAAATCGTTTTCACGTCTAGGAGGATAGGAGATCTCTCATCGGTAGCAAGTAAAGCTACAAGGAACGACGAGGTTAGAATTGGAATTTTATAGTCCTGCTTGACCTCTTGACCTCTTGAGTGTGAGATCACGAGAGGGTTACCATGGCGTTCGCCCACATTGGTTATCTTCTGCCTGGAGCAGTCGCCCTGGCCCTTATTTATGTATGTTGAGATTCCACTAGGGTAACACCAATTGTGTGCACAGAGATCGACTAACAAATCTTTACAGGCTGTTGGATTGGTCGTATATCGAGTCTTCTTCCACCCATTGGCCAAGTACCCGGGTCCCTTCCTGGCCAAGGTCACAGATGCTTACCAGCTCTACCACGCCTGGAAGGGAGACCGTCATCTTGAGTTTTGGCGCATGCATGAGCGATATGGTGTGTTACTACGTCCTGGCACAGATGAGAAATGCCGGAGATTCATACTAATTAAAAATTGTGATACAGGTAAAATTGTACGGTTCGGGCCTAACAGTCTCTCGTTCAACTCCAACGGCGCTCTGAAGGATATTTATGGTTTCAAGGCCAATGTGCGCAAGGCCGCATTTTACGATGCATTTGCTCATCCTGTCCCTAACACCCACAACACCCGCGATAAGAACGTGCACGCCCGCAAGCGTCGTGTTCTGTCACAGGCATTCTCAGATTCGGCTATGAAAGAGATGGAGCGCTATATCCTAGCAAATGTGCGGTCTTTCTGCGAGCAGATCGGCCTCGGTGCCAGTGATGATCGCAAGGGTTGGACAATCCCCAAGAACATGGCGGACTGGTGTAACTACCTCGCCATGGACATCCTGGGTGACTTATCCTTCGGCAAGGCCTTCCATATGCTCGAGCAGCCAGACAACCGTTATGCTCTGGAATTAGTGTCGCTTGCCACGACTCGGCATCTGATTGTAGGTTGCCCCTTTTTGCTGTTTTGAAGCGTAAGGCATCGAGATCCGCCAGTGCTGATGGAATAAATAGTGCGGAACCATGCGAATTGTCGAGAAACTTAGCTTAGACAAAGTCCTGTTCCGAAAGATCGCCACCGGCCGGGCCAAGTACATGGCATACAGCAAAGCGCAGCTCACGGAGCGTACGAAGCTCGGCGACGACACGGATCGCCGCGACTTCTTCTACCACCTGCTCAAGGCCCGCGACCCTGAAACTGGTCAAGGTTTCGCGATGCCCGAACTCTGGGGAGAGTCTAATTTGCTGTGAGCTGATCCAAGCCTTCTCGACATAGCCATCTATGAGTTATACTGACCTGAACGTCCAGGATCATCGCCGGATCTGACACAACCTCGACCGCCATGTCCGCGACCCTATTCTATCTAGTCCGCAACCCTTCAGCGCTGGAGAAAGCCACTGAGGAGGTGCGCGCCAAGTTCGCCGACGTGGAGGAGATCATACAGGGATCGCAGCTGAACTCATGCACGTACCTACGCGCCTGCATCGACGAGGCGATGCGCTTGTCGCCTTCGGTGGGCGGCATCCCGCCGCGCGAGGTGCTGCCGGGCGGAACCACGATCGACGGCGAGTTCGTCCCCGAAGGCGTCGTCGTCGGCACACCGCACTATACGATCCACCACAACCCGTCGTACTACCCTCAACCCTTCGCGTACGTGCCGGAGCGGTGGGTAGCTGGGGCTACGGCGTCGTCTAAGATGTCGGGCGGCTCTATCACGGAGCGGGACGTCGCGCTCGCGCAGAGCGCCTTCTGCCCCTTCTCTATCGGGCCGCGGGGATGCATTGGGAAGGGCCTCGCGTATATCGAGCTTATGACTACTCTTGCGAGAGTCCTGTATCTGTATGATCTGAGGAAATCCACCGCCGGCCCGGACCCCGCGGAGGGAAGACCGGAACTAGAGTGGGGACGCCAGCGTGCTGATGAGTATCAGCTCATCGACCAGTTTACGAGTCTTAAGGATGGCCCGATGGTCGAGTTTAGGAAGCGGATATAAAAGATATATACACATATATATGGAATGTTACTTAGTTGGAGTTAATGAGACCAAGATTGATGAATCAAGGATAATCTTTAGTAACACTGGCTTTCTTGTCTAAGATGCTCTTAATGATCCGGTGTTGAATGAAAGAATGAATTGTTGATAAGGTTTGAAGTAATGATGCTGGGTGTGCATCGTGACTTAAATTGGCTATTCGTCGCTCTGGAGTTGGTTATTAAGTATCGTATATATATAGGTCTATGAGTATATAGCATCTAAAAAACCACCCCTCTTCCTTCCGCATCTCAAGTCACGATATCAACCTATCGTGTCTCCAACCGACCACAGAAGAAACCGGTGAAGTACAGAATTGTGGAGTAGCATACCGGCATATTCCATGTGGAAAACGCGGGGGAGCAACCAGTACAATACATAGCCAAGCTTTTTAGAGTGCTGATAAGCCAAGGAACGAAAGCAGGAAACAACCGGTGCATTTCCCCAGTCTATACAGCATCACCGTCCCTTACAGAGACAAGCGGCGCGACCTGTCGATCCGACAGGTGGTTGAATCTCGGTGACTCGGTGCAATGATGCGTCTCAGAGGTGACTTCGTTCTTTCATCTTTCATCTTGGCTGCGTCGAACTCGTCTAGTCGGTATAGGACAAACACGGCTACTTACATACAAATAACCGAGCCAACAATCTCGGGAGTTTGGGATGCTAACTGGATAATAATACCCTTTTATCCCACGTGGTACCGAGTTTACAGTACATCGAGACTAAGGGACCTAGATCTATCTAGCCGCCCTCGGAAGATCACTTATAGGGACATATATGTTACCATCTGCGGACGGGACGAGATTGGCTCGCTTCTAGATGTGAGTGATATGACTATATAATGTGCTGTTGCCCTGTATCCATGAGACTTGTCTGTACCTTGCAGCAAGAGAAGAGAAGGTGAGGAAGTGAAACCAAATTTGACCTGCCAAAATGCTGGGATCGTCGCTGGTTCCTCTGCTCGCGTTTGGCGGCGCTCTATTTGCGCAGACGTCATGGGCTTCACCGCTGCCGCGTCAGTCGGCAAGTTGGCCTTATGGCCCGTTCAAGGTGTCAGGCGCAGAGATGAAGAACTCACGCGGTGATTCTATCGTGTATGCTGGTACAAACTGGCCTGGTCATGGCGAGGTCAGTAAGTAAAACCCCGGTGTAGCACCTTTCCAGTCAGTATTAGAGCAAACAATGTCTGTCGTATCAGGCTAGAATTTCACCAAGGGGTATTCTTCTTGACCATTTTTTCACTGCTTTAGTGATCATCGAGAAACTGAACTGATACTGGATATCGTAGTGATCCCCGATGGGCTACAGTACCAATCAATTGAGACCATCGTCTCCAAGATCAAGAGCCTCGGCATGAACTCGATTCGTCTGACGTACGCGATTCAGATGATCGACCAAATCTATGCAAATGGTGACAAAGACACCACGGTTCAGCAATCGTTTAACAACGCCCTTGGCTCAACCAATGGTCCCAAGGTATACGCCAAGTTCCTGGCTAAGAACCCTTCTTTCAACGCGAGCACCACACGGCTGGATGTGTTCGATGCCGTGGCTGCGGAGTGCGCTAAACAGCGTAAGTAAAGAAGATTCTTGTTAAAAAGCTATAGCTATTATAGCGTTTGAGTTAGTCGTGCTGAACTCTAGTTCTCTCGCAGAAATCCATGTTCACCTGGACAACCATATGTCGCGAGCGGCATGGTGCTGCTCAACAACAGACGGCAACTCATGGTTCGGCGACAACGACTACAACGTCTCGAACTGGCTGCGCGGGCTCTCCTACATGGCAACCCACGCCAAGTCATGGACAGCGCTGACATCCATGTCTCTGCGCAACGAGCTCCGCTCGCCAGACAATAACCCAACGCTCAAGTCGCAATCCTACAACTGGCGGGACTGGTACACGTACACGAAGCAGGGGACAGCAGCGATCCACTCAGCGAACCCAGACATCCTCATATTCCTATCAGGGCTCGACTTCGACACATGGATCACTCCCGTGTTCCAGGGAACAGCGATGACGCCCGGGACGGCTAAGTACAGCGCGGCAGACTTCCCAGGACACGCAGACAAGCTAGTTCTCGAGGTCCACAACTACAACAACGGGGCGACGAGCTGCTCGAGCCTCGA
This sequence comes from Xylaria sp. 218_066, assembly GCA_019843955.1. Classification (NCBI taxonomy): domain Eukaryota; kingdom Fungi; phylum Ascomycota; class Sordariomycetes; order Xylariales; family Xylariaceae; genus Xylaria; species Xylaria sp. 218_066. Next base: position 265,246 of record JADKYC010000029.1, on the reverse strand, counting down.
GAGCTCGCTGTACAACAACGGGTTCCAGGCGATGCATAAGGAGGACGCCAAGACGGTCAACGTGTTCCCCGTGGTGCTGAGCGAGTTCGGGTTCGCGCAGACGGACTCGGAGTGGCGCCGCGTCTACGCCACCTGCATCGCGGGATACCTGGCCAAGCAGAAGGCGGGCTGGTTCATCTGGGTCGTCAGCGGCAGCTATTACATCCGGTCGGGAACCCAGGACTACGAGGAGGCGTGGGGCCTGCTGTCGCACGATTGGTCCACTTGGCGGTCACAGTCGTATATCGACGGGGGCTTGAAGCCGCTTGTGCAGAATACGGTGAAGAATTAAGCGTGCTGTGAAGATATGCTCACGGATGTGTATTTGCCCTTGATTGAAGAGTTCAATAATGAGATCTGAATGAACAAATGCTTGGTCTGTGCTAGCCAGCTATGAATAGCCCACATAGACCCAGACTGCGCATTCAATCTTACGAAAGGCTTGAAAGAATACAATGCTTCGTTTTTCAGGTCATTAGAATATATCCTAGAATATGCCCATGAATAGGCCGGCAAGGAATGGATTTTCGTAGGAATCCCTGGGTTGCTCGGTTTTTGATATGGCCTCGACTCTGTCATCTGTTATAGGCAATCCGAAGTCGTCTACTAGAAAATCTAATGGTTTTCCCGCCGGTTACGCACTTCAAATCTTGTAATATAATACACTTCACTCGCGGGACTAGACACTGAATGATTTATGATTTATCTTTTAGTAGTAGGCCTTTCTACCCCGTATTCGAAGCCAGGGGGCTAGGCTTCACAGCGAAAGCTAGCCGAAAAGGCCTACGCTCCCCCCAATACAAGTCCAACACAATATACGCAGTAGTATGCCCTAGTGAGAGTTGTAGAAAATCCTTATATTTCGTGTACTGCGTATGATATGTACTGCGCTTTTTCATTACGTTAAGTATGAACTGTTCAGTGACAGCCCTCTTCGGAATCATGCTGCGAGCGTGTTTATGCTACCACCTGTCAATCCCCGAATAAACATATTTACTCTACTTATATAGTAGAGTTTATAGCAAGGATTTGTGATTAATACCCATTTATATAATATCTAGTTCCTGCTGACAAGCCCATCTCAAGTCTCTGTTATGAACATGGTTGTATGCTGAGATTATTATGTGCAATCAAGCATCACTATGGTGCTCAATGCAGCTCTTGATGGAGACCTTTTTGGACTCTTGCAATATCTTGGACTTTTACTTGTCGCATGGAAGATATCTGGACTGTAACAGCATTAAGCTTAAGCAACAGCTGGGCACGTTCCGTACACATCCAAGATATCCAGCCAGTCACTCCTGGCCCTTGGAAAGCCCTTACCTTTAGCAACGTATTATTTGAGGATGAGGAGCTGCCAGAGCACCAGACTGCTGTTGACGAGAACATCAACGTCAACTATTTCTGCTTGTTCGTCAACTTGGTAATTAATTACCTGTTACCTTGATGCCTCGAGCTCGAGCTTTTCGCGAGTGATAGTAAGTTGTATAATCTACCCCAAAAGAGCCATGTAGAAAGTGCATGGAATTACTATTAATCTCTAGAAAAAGGGAGCCCCCATTGTGTTGTGTGAAGTTAATTGTTGGATGTTAACGGACTCAAGCGCTAAGGTGCACGAGGTGTTTGCTTGAACCCCTGTACCTGTGGAAGTGGGGCTCTGATCAGCTACCGATAGCTTTTCTTTTATCACCCGTCGCGTATTGAACGACGTCGAGCTTTATTGACATCGATATTGGCGTCTTTTGCTTCGTTTTTGACACCATAGCCAAATGCGCACGTAGTCCTAACCTAGCAAGACGAATTCTTCCCAAAACACCTCTCTTCCGGAAGTTTTGGCTCCTTTTTCCGCCAAACCCGGGTTGTTTCTTTGTCTTGTCCCTTCGCGCAGATGGCGCCTCTCTGCAGGTTCTACCAACAGGGCAACTGTCGCAACGGAGGTGCGTTTGCGCAATCCATACAAAGTTGATAGATACCAACTAACCATGTCACGCCAGCCAATTGCCGTTTCGAACATCCCGGGGTCAATACGGACTCGAATCCCTTTAGCGCCAACCGCTTCGGTGCCCTAAGCAACGCCCCAGCGAGGCCACAGGATGGCACCAACACGTACAAAGTCACCAAAGAGAGTATAAAGGTCGATCTTGCTGAGGAGCGCCCGACATGGATTCTATCCTGCTACGGCCCCGGAAAAGAAGCTCCTGAGCAGCTTTTCGGGGGCTACCCTCGCGAACAGAGTCTCGAGGAGGTTATGCTACATATAAGGAGATCTGCGAATCCGCAACAAGCGGTAGGCATGCTCGTTGTCTTATTGCTCCTGTTTCTTCTTTCGGCGGAAAACTTACGTATGAATTGATATTAGCTTGCCGAGGTGACGGCCCTCCATAACCAGGCCGAGCAGCAGATCCAGGCGACCCTCGGCAATCTCGACGGCGCCGTCCAGTTCGTCCTCGCTGCTGAGAACAACCACCCCAACCGCATAGATATCTGCAAGCAGAACACGATAGAGGGCGGCACAAACGGCATATTTGCTGTCAAGACGGGCTTTGCAGACAACCCCTTGACCTCCAATCCTAGCGCCAACCAGAACCCCTTCTCAACAACGACGCAATCAAACCCGTTTAGTGGCGGTGGGAGTGGTGGAGCGCCTGCGTTTGGTCAGCCATCTACACTTGGTCAGAAGCCAAATGCCTTTGGAGCCGCACCAACATCGCAGTTTGGCCAGCCTTCCCAGATGGGTGCCGCCGCTCCGGCTTTCGGACAACCCTCACAGATGGGCGCCTCCGCGCCCGCCTTTGGGCAGCCATCGCAAATGGGCGCATCGGCGCCTGCTTTCGGACAGCCTTCAACCTTGGGCCAGAGGCCAAACCCGTTTTCGGCGCCAGCGACCACGGCGCCTTCACCGTTCTCGCAGAACAACCAATCCACCTTTGGCCAGCCTTCCACCATTGGAAAACCAGCAAACCCATTTGGGGCCCCGGCTACTACGTCAGCAAACCCGTTCGGCCAACAGCCTCCCGCGCCGTCAGGTGCCAGTCCCTTCACTCAAATTTCCCAGCCCACGACGTCGACTGCTTCGCCATTTGGACAGCCAGCAGCGACTAACCCTTTTGCCCAAGCTCCAGCGTCGAAGGATTTGTCGATGGATACTTCCGGGCCGGAGCCCGCCCCGAACAATCCTTTCGGTCAGCCGCCAAGCACGAATTCCGGTTTCGGTACGCAGGCAGCAAACCCCCCCTTCGGGGCCCCGAGCGGCGGTTTTGCGAGGGCACCCAGCGGGTCAGGCCCAGGACTGTCAGCTCAAGGACTTACGAACCAGACACCGTCTAACACAGCAGCCCGGCCCGGCCCTTACGCGCCGGGGAGCGCAAAGCAGCACCCGCCTGTCGACGGTTACATAACAAAGGCCATGAACGGCCAACTCCTGGCTTTCAACGGCCAGCCGATCGTCTACAAGTGGAAGGTTAATGACCGATACCAAGATCAACCACCCGAAAATCCAACGCCGGACCAGCGGACGCCCGGGTTCCGCAAGCCGGACGGCACCTGGTGCAAGATCCTCTTCCCGGATGGCCCCCCCCCTTACAACAAGGATACGGAGCCGGACGCCGCGCAGTACGACGCCACCGTCAAGACAGCGTACAACCAATTGGCGGTCGCGGGGCGGTTTGGGAACGGCATGCCCGAGGTGCCGCCCATGAGGGAAGACTGTGTTTGGATATTCTAATGGCTTATGACGGCTCGGGTATATAGGAAGTGTATAACTAACGCGACAACGGCATAGCGCTGGCATCGGCGGTGCAGGTGTTTTCTGCTTCACGAACTAAAATAGCGAGACATATAATGATTTTGAACGAAAGAATTTAGATACCCCAAGGCTGAATTCAGAGTACAGTCTTAGCATGGTTCACTTGGTCTGAGTTATTCGCGGGAACATTGAGGCTTGAGTGTTTATTTGTTTCTTTATTTCGGGGAGCCGCTATTGTCATGTCTAGTATCTGATCCAAGATCAAGTTCCCTGGATCCGGGCAAATACAAGGTGGCCTCCCCAGCACCGCACCCTCGTCCCGATTGGTAATCAAGGCCCCGTAATGCGCATTTAAGCGGCAATGGTAACCTCGACTTCGACACCAGCCTCGATGTTGACGATGATCTGCTTGACGATCTCGGTAGGGGCGTTCAGGTCGATGAGACGCTTGTGGATTCTCTGTAGTCAGGGGCTAGGTTAGTCTCCTATTCGCGCAAGTGGTGTGTGACGTTTAGGGGTGGAAGGAACTGACCATCTCGTAGCAATCCCAGGTCTTGGAACCCTCACCGCAAGGGGTCTTACGGGTGGTGACCTTGAGGACCTTGGTGGGGAGGCGGACGGCTGTGGTACTATTGTTAGTATTGCGAGAGAATCGGTTCTGTTGGATTGGCGAGACGTACGGCCCTTGACGCGGAGATCCTTGCTCTTAGCACGGTCGATCAACTCCTGGGAAACCTTCTCAAGGGACTGAACTATATGTCGATATTAGTATTGAATACGATCGGTTGGCATGGAATACATACCCTTGCGAGAGGTCAGGGTGATACGGATCTTGTGAGTCTTGGGCGCCTCGCTTCATAGCCGTCGCGTTAGCCCGATGTCCTGCCTCTGTCACAAAGCGAAATGGTTCTTGCGCCTTACCCGAAGTCCTTGTCCTTGTTGTTGTAAGACATGATGGGCTACCTGATATGGGAATCGAGGAAAGATAGGTGGATGGGTTGCTGGTGCTTGACTGATGCCTTCACGACTATGACTGGAGTTAGCAGGTTGCAAGGATCAGTACAGATCCAACGCGACCACTTACCTCGAACGTTATGCGTTTCGGTAACGTGATGAAGGCTGGTGATCGATCTAAAGCGAAGATATTGGGATCTTTGCCAGGAGATTAGAAAAGTGACAGCTTGGTGGGGCTGTTGTTGAGTAGAGTTCGAATTTCCGCGTCTGTGGATGGCTAAAATTGATCGATAAGATAAGGGTTCGCTGCTAGTCGAGCTGAGCCCCACTACGGCTATACCCCATCTGCTGGAGGTACCTGCTAGGAATGTGGAACCAGCTTCTCACCAATCAGCGAGCCCGCATCGGTTTGGATAGAGCGTACCAAGTTAAGATCCTTGTTGCTGCTTCGCATAGTCATCCGGCGAGTACTCCGTACTTACTTACTCACTTCATGGTGGATATAGCATCTTCTGGCTCATTATGAGCCATCTCACCCAGTCTAACGTTTTCTAATGAAATAATAGGTTGAGATATAGATCTACTAATTCTGAGATTGACCCAAGATTCAATTCTCGCGCCTTCATCAATTCATATTACCGCTACGACCCCATTTAAGTTTGGAGACTTGGTGCCCAAGTGATCATGTCATCGACGCTACCTTCGTTTGCGCCCTTTCCTGAAGCTCCATGGAGAGATCATATCGTCCCTGTCGAGTGGGAAAGCTGCCTCTCAACATGGCTTGCCTTGACTGAAGCATATCTATCTCTATCCGAAAACGACCTTTTACGCCATATAAAACAGGACGAGTCTGTTACTTCTTTCCAAACCTCCTTTGTCAATGAGATAGCTATTGCTGGAACGACTATTCTCGGGTCTTCTCAAACAGCTGCCCTTCTTCTTCGCCAGTGTTTCCTCTTATGCTCGAGATTGTTGCGTCTATCGTCTACGCCGTCTCAATTACTTACTTGGGAATTCCTTTCTGACTTCAGTCGAGTATATGGGAAGAAAAATGCAGCACAGCCTGTTCAAGCGGCATCACAAAAGCCAGAAGCTGAGGCTTCCCTACAAGCTTTGAAAAAATCATTGATACAATCTCTCGATTCTGGTATCAAGGGAGACCTAACGTCTCTTGAAATACGCCTAAAGAGGCTGAACCATCTTATTCACACGTCGCCCTACGTGGCGGTTTTCTTCTTAGCTGGTAGTGACTTCTTCGATGGTCTCGTCAGCTGCTTCAGAGTCATGAACCCTCCTTTAAGGAAGACCATCGTCACTACTACCTACCTTTGCCTCATTGGTCTGATGGAGGGCGATTCTCCAAAATTTTCCATGCTTGCTGACCAACTTTATTCTCTGAAGGCGGCGGCTGATTCCCACAAGGCTGGTCCTCACAACGCCAACGACTCGATGGTTTCTGAGCTAGTAACAGTGACACCGATTCTAAAACAGGTCCAAAACCGTCTCGAAAACTCCGATACCGGGATCACTCGTATCAAACCTGTCGTCACTGCTTTAGAAGGATATCGTAAACCTGGTGTTAATGTACGGCCAAAACGTCTTATCAAGCGCAAGGTTGATAAGGGCAAAGCCATTATGACGGAAGACCCAGATGACTTGCCAGGGGAAATACGGGTGCATAGGATGAGTCAAATTTCTCAGATACAGGATTTATTCCCTGAATTGGGATCTGGATTCGTCTCACAGTTGCTTGACGAGTATGGCGACAATACGGAACAAGTAATAGCGCATCTACTTGAAGACTCGTTGCCATCTCATTTAGCCGGAGCTGACCGCACCAGGGAGTTGTCAGTCCTTGCAGATGTATTCTCTATTATCTTTGCTAATGAGGCTGCAGATCACCTGAGCGCACACGGAGAAAAAGCCATGACATTGCTCCTCGATCAACGCCTCCTCAACTTCCCATACGCCATAACGCCTTTGATGATGACGAGTTGGATCAGTTGACTGTTGATGCCTCAAGGCTTCACTTTGGGAAACGTAATCTCGGAAAAACTACAGATGACATTCTCAACGATCGTTCTTCAGCCCCTAACAAAGCTGCCATCCTTTCGGCACTTTCAGCTTTTGATGCCGATGATGACGAACGGGATGATACATATGATGCCGTAGACGCTGGCTTTGTTGTGAACGATGGCCACCCAGAAGATGCGAACGAACAGAAGCGAAAAGATGCCAATGAAGAAGCACTGTACCGAGCTTACCAGGCAAATACCAAATCCTTTGATAGGGATGCGGCGACGAGAAGAAGTGACACAAGAACTAAACTAAAACAAGAAACGGGTATGACGGATGAAGCCATTGAAGGCTGGGCTGTCATGCTCACCCGGACGCCTCATCAGATGAAGCAACTCGAAACGAAATACAGCGCATTCAGTGGAAGTCAACCGGCTCTAGCCTCAGCGGCTTGGCGTGCTCCTCCGGCCCGCTCTTACCCCGAAGACTCGGATGGCGATCTTGGAGGCTCGAGCTCACGGGGGGTAAACGATCGTGGCCGAGGTAGAGGCAGGGGACGAGGAAGAGGCGGCGGCCGTGGAGGAAACGTAGCAGGTCCCACTGGTGATAAAGAAACTGAAAACGCCAGAAAACGCAAGGAGGCGAATAAGGGTTCTAGAGCGAATCATAACCGTCGTGACCAGCGCGCTAAAAAGATGGGTCGAGGGGGGCTCCCGGGTTGATGATATGTAAGCAAATGAGCGCACAATACGACAAAAGAGCCTCAAACCCTGAGAGGAATTCAACATGACATGCCTAAGTACGGCTGCCGTATATCGTCTTTCTTCGCTTATCTGAATGCTGCGTGGTACTCTGCCCCTGCGGTGGAAGCATAGCTGGTCGTTTGCCAAATGAAACCTCATTCGATTGTGGACAGTTTGGCTCGTATAGATCTTCGTCATTCAGAGCCTGCGGGTACGGGCTTCGCAACTCCGATACGCCAGGAGATGCTGCCTGAGAAAGGGAATAGAACGCATGTACGGGCGCTGGGGAAACGACACTGCCGCCAAACGATGAGGCTGTCTCTTCTTTTGGACCGATATGGCGAAACAGATAAGACTGGTCCTTCGGGGTTGCTAGTTCCGACACTGACGTGAGATCATTGTCATGTTCGCCCCGAGTATCTTGGAAACCAATCATGGACAGCATTGATGCTTGTGAAGCCCGCCGGCTGTCCAAATATTCTCGTAGGTCGAAGCATTGTTTGCAAATTGGATAGACAGGAAACCTATCGGCTTCGTCTCGATACTGGGGGAGCTGGGGCCTAGCCGACATACCGCACTTCTCTTGAATGTCGTCAAAAATATCAGAAATCGGTGTAAAAAATGTCAGTCTTGGCCCGGGCCCCCAGTATCTATTCCGACCCCATAGCTGCCCTACAATACCGTTGGTGTCACTATCCACGATGGCAGCGCCACTATCGCCTTCGACGCCAATGCCGCCCCTGATCCATTCATTTTCGTTGTCATAAGGGTATGGTTCCTCTATAAACCATTCTCGAGTGGCTTTGCCCGTCCCGTTATCCGCTCCATCGACATATGCTGGAATCTCGCCTATCTGTCCCCTCTGGAACCCCGAGGTCCGCCCCGTCGACATTACGTTTCCACCGGGTGTTATCGGACTTGTTGTAGTGATCGGAGTCTCGCGGCGCTCGGCTACATTGGGGAACCTCCGAAGCATATTGGCTTGCCGCGTACCGGAAGAGATGAGGATCCAGTCGGTTACAACCAGTGGAGGTTCCTTGTCAGAATCTTGCCAGTACGGATCGTGTGTGATCCGAGTCGTTTTTAAATCGAAGCCTGATGTCGCCGTCAAGTTCCCGACACGGTGGTTCAAACCATCTAGGACATCGTGCTGTTCCTGCATGCAGTGCGCACGATCTTGCGGCGAAGGATGCTCTATGAGCACTGGGGATGTCCGCTGGCTCGCGCCTATGAACGGATGGAACGAAGCGAGCCAAAAATTGCCGCCTTCAGCAGTCACACAGGGCCCCAGCGTTGCCGTGGCTTCTTCCCCATCGTCCAGCGAAGCACCAATGCTGTCACCCATGCATAAGCTGTGATAGGCAAAGGGATTCCGCGCTTCGCACACCTCATCGGGCATCCCTTTACCAAGGCCTCGTGACCAGACGAGGCGATCTACTTTGCCAGTGGAGAATATGAAAGAAACCATGCCACGATGTGGCTCGGGAAGAAGATCGCGAACGTGGCCTGCGATGACCATCCTCCGGGCGGTTGTAAGAGTACGTCGCGTCATAATACAAATCCTTCGGGTATTAGGTTTCCTGCCTCGCATCACTACAAGTCTCGGAGTCAGTTATTGCCATTTGGAGCGTGTTTTATCAAGGCATTAGAAGTTTCTGGACAGTCTCTTTCTCTCCAAAGGAAATTTGTGCTCTAAAAGTTGCTAAAACAGAAACAAAATGGCTCCGAGAACTACTAACCGCTAATGACGTGACCCGGTCCGCACCACTTCGGCATAAACTCGATGAGAAACGGGAGCACACCGTGTTCCCAAATGACCGGGAAATTGGCGGACTCCAACAGCTTTGGCGTGCGACTCCTACCCGTACCTGGACTATCCGCACTTCTCGATGATCCTAGATGTCGGTCAGCTTGTCTCAACTGGCTTATGCGCCACGACGTACCATTCGCTCGCCGTAATCTTTTTTCGAGAACTGTTTTTAACTGGTCCCTGCACCTCATTTTGGAAATCCCTATTGACATCTCCATCTTGAGGATCCTGTCGTCGGCTAGGTTCGCCTTGTTGGCAACTGCCCCCTCCACCGGTGAATCATCATGCGGCGGAGCGAGATTGGCTCCTAGTAAGCCAGTAGTACGGCATGCGTCGCTGCCGGGTTCGTCACTATTGCTGTGATCCCATTCTATATGAACAGTAAGAAGATTGCGGTTCTCGAACGTCGTTTCCGTGCAACCCGGGACAGGACACTCGAGTAAGTGTTCTATCTTAACATGACGGCTGAGTTCCTCTCGAGTGGCGAAGTAGCCGCTCTCACATACTCCATTGCCGGCCCAACTACACACATGTAGGTGTCCTGACTTCTGAGCGACAAGCGACTTCTGCGCGGCCAGTCCGTTTTTGTCCCGAGTACTATTGCAGTGAGGCATCGGTCTCTCGGGCGACACTGATTCATCAGGTAATGCCTTGGTCGAGTGACGCAGCGGACTTGGACCACGCGGTGTGCTAGAACCATGGCAAGTCTCGGAGGTGGACTCTGTCAGAACAGGTGAGCACACAGAGCCTACAGAGGGTGTCCTTGAAATAGTGGAAAGTCCTGTCACGGAGCTTGCGGTACTAGGCATGTAAGCCGGGCCCGTGGGATACGAGAGGTCTGCGACTTCGATGCCGGGAAACTTGCCGATGGCGGCGCCGATTGCCAAGGGCCCGACGCTCGCATCTGACCAGATGGAGTCGCGCCGTGTAAGCGTGCTGCATGCGGAATAGACGGAGTCATCGAATGGAATCGGGTTGTTGAAAACTATCGGCTCAGGACCGTACCTGCTCGGCATTTGGTGGGAATTGCTATCATACGCAAGACGACTCCTCTGCCTTGGTGCCTGCGGGCGGGCACGGTAATGGTGGTTTTCCATAGCTCCCGGACAATCGCACAGTCGACACGATACAGCAAAAACGGCAACAAATTTGACAATTCTCGATTTTGTTTTCAATTAGACTCGATATTGATTTTCTACATCTGAAAGAAAGGCCTTGTACCACATCCCAGTAACAGGCGTCTCACTGGGGAAGAGGCCTCCGTACCCCAGCGCCAGGCAGTATTTTGGCCCCCAACCGCGGCGCAGCAGTTAGTTCGCGAACCATCATCGTCTTACCGTCATCCACGAACATACGTCTCTTGCCACTGAATTTATCAAAACCCCATGTTGGAGTTGTTGCCTTCTTAGCTCAAAACGGCAGTTGGCGAGTGTTGTCTAGGCAGACGCCTATACCTTCAAAAGATACAATTCGACTTGTACGCATTCCGCAGGGCTCACAGCAAGCTCAGGTTCCAGATTGCTGGTAGATGATTAAATAAAACTGCCATTATCCCGAGACAACTTGAATTGCTAGAACAAGAAACCCATCATTCCTTGGGAAAACAAGTTACCACTTACAATTGGATCGGGGCGCGGGACGGTTGCCTTAGATCGTAGTCCGTTTATTTATGGGGCTCGGCTCACCGACACGCAACTACCGTGAGCGATGGTGCTACCGATCTACACTGGGGTTAGGTACATCTTGATCTTCTGATTTTACAAAAGCTAAACGAATGGGGGGTCTGCGTTGTTCACCAAACCTTGCCGGTTGGTAATGATCATCGATCCGATAGGTAGGTAGGTAGTATTGTGAACAGTGAGCCGGCACGAGCGAGTAGGGATGTATGAATACCGCCAATATGGGACGTAGCTAGATATTTGGCCAACTCATGCATAATAAGGCCGAGGTGTTACATTAGAAAGAAGCAGTCCGTCCATCAGACAGCCGGCATCTGTGCGGCGCTTCTCTAGACATTAAATACAAGCTGAGGTATTTCGATATACCCAGATACGGGTTATGTCCAGCTACGGGACCTGGTATGATTCATATCATACTTCAATCGTGAAATAATCGCCAATACATATGCTTATGGATAGCGATAAATCAACTGAATATATTGAGAGCTGGGAGTCCCTCATTATGAATCGCATAGCTACCTCGCACGTCGTAAACGCTTTCCATGTCACCTTATCGCTTCTGATGGCTTTACTTGCATGTTGAATTCGTATTTTTTCTTGGTTGAGAAGTTATTTTGGTCTACAGACACTCAGTTATTGCCTGAAGCCCACTATATTCTCTCCTTACCGACATCGTTTCAAATATATATGTGGCAGTCGTGCCACAGAAAAACAACCCTAGGCCGATTCAACATAGGAACTCATAGGTAGGTAAGGGGTGAGGGACGTACATGCAGCATAGATTAGTCAAATAAACTAATGGATAATCAGAATTCACATTAGTTGATTTCATTGAAACGTAAGTATATTGGTCGCATACAAAGGTAGTAATATGTCATTTCATCAATCATTCATCTCAAGGTTAAGGGGGCGCCTGGTGAACGCCGCGTCGTCTCTCCCATACATACATCGTCCAGCTAACTCCTCATCCACCAAATAGATATGCGCCATATGGAGAGAGGCAAGGGAAAATAAGCCCTCTCAAGACCAAAAGTCTCTCTTCTGTTCTTTCTTTTTTCGAATGGGAAATTCTCTAGACGCCGCGCTAATAAAAAAAAATGTACGTAACCCGTCGCAATCACACCGTTCTGTGTCCCAGTTTTGTACATATCGATTATCGTGCGCCATGTCGTGATATTGATAACTCATGCTTCATCGTTGAACCCACCCCCAAACGTCCTTGAGACCAGGGCTTCTACTCCGCTTTTCTCCTGACACGAACCAACTCGGCAGTGAGCTCGGCATTTTGCCGCTCGCTGTCTTGTATTCTCTGCCGTGCTTGTGTTCGATCCATAACCCTGGCTTCCCGTTCCTCCTGCAGCTTGTGTTCGAGCTGGCGCAGCCTGAGCATCCATTGGTTGTGTTCAATCCCCGAGCCGGAGCCCGTATCGCCGTGTGAAGAGTTTAGACGTCCCATATCGCCCACCAATGTGTTGGAAGAGCTTCGGGTCAGACTACTGACAGCGCTTTTATTGGCTGCTGTCTCAAGATGAGTAGTTTTGCTGCGAGGAAGTTTCGACTCGCGCCCATGCGGGCCTGTAGGTACCAAAGGCGAAGGACTCCCACCCTCGATCAGCTCTTCGTTTGATGATACCTGACCGCTCGATTTCTTTGTGACAACTCGATCCGGATAAATTCCACCCCGGTTGCGAGCGTCGTGAGCACGCTGAAGCGTTGCGTGATCGATCTTGAGTGTGCGATATGCCGTCTCCAACTGTGCTAATCTTGTATGGGCGTCGAAATTGCCGTTCGCAATACCTGATCGCGCGAGAGCCTCGAGCCGCTCTAGTTTCTTTGTGCGCACTTCAAGGTTGTTTTCGAGTGTCTGGTACTCTTTCCAGAGTTCGCGCTCGATAGACTTGATGCGGTTTTGGAAGTTGCTTAGCAAAGACTCGATCATTTTGATGGCTGCTAGGAGGTTCTTGCTAAAGCCGGGAAGCATCGTCGATATAGATTCGACGGACGGCAGCGCCCGACCGTTAATCAAGCTGTTGTTATGTGTCCAATCAGATCCACAGAGCGCGGAAAGACGTGTCCACAACACCAAGAGGAGATTGTTGCGCTCAGCAACTTGTTCCTTAAACGTGGCTTCCAGCTGTATTATTTTCTTCTTGTCTGATACGTGAGTGGCCTCGAGCTCTATGATGCGCGAATCCTGGCTGGTGACTGTCCGGGTTACGTGCTGATGGGTGCGTTGGAATGTCTCGAACTGATTGTTCGTATTACGATGAGCCTGACGTTCCTTTTCAAGCATCTCTCCGAGCTTCCGAGATTCGAGAGCATGGGATTCAAGCAGGCTGTCGCGTTGCTTGATAATGCGCTCTTTTTCCGATAGAGAGCTCTTGGTGGTGTCAAGCTCACGGGCGGTAGTCTCAAGTTCACGTTGGAGCGTGGCAATAGACTGGCCGCAAATTAGTCTTAGAATCTTCGAATACCATTAGGAGGCGGCTTACCTGCAACAAACTTGATCGGGTCCCGTTCAAGTCCCCTAATGCCTCTCGCAAATTGTTCTCTAGTTCTACAAGCCTCTCCTTCCACTGTGTCGCTTCTACTTCCCTATTGCCAAGGCTTTTCCGGAGGATCCTAGCCTCCTCTTTAGCCGCAGATGTCTCACGATTGAGATCATTGACAATTTGTTGCACCTCTTCCTTCTCGCGGTTGGCAATCACCTCCCGTTGTTTCCGTTCGTTGGCGAGTCGTTGATCGAGCTCCTTAGCGCGATCACGCTCATCTGTGATGATCTGTTCAGCATTGGCTAGCGCGGCTTCGAGGTCACCGATTCGTATCTTGTCACCTTCTTGCTCTTCGCGCAAGAAAGCGATTTCACCTTGGCTAGACTCTTGTTGTACGCTCAGTCGTTGTGCCTTTTCATTAGATTCCAAGAGTTGAGTCTCGAGTTCCTCGAGTTCTTTCCCTGAGTCGGCGAGTTCCTGCTCAAGCTGTTCGATCCTCTTTTGTGTCTTGGTCTGTTCATCCTCGAGCCTTATGAGGGACTCGGTCATACCGCGCATCTCCTCTTGAAGGGCTTCAAAATTATCCGAGCGATCTTGAAGATCCATTTGTAGTCGCTGAATCTCATCAATCTTCTGGTCGACCTCTGCCTCTAGTTCATTCACAAGTCCCTGCGCTTCTTCCTGGAGATCCGCAAATTTGGTTTCCCAGATATTTTGGTCTTGTAGGGCCTCGTCCCGTTCCGCCTGGATGGTGATAAGATCATTCATTGTATTGTCCAGCTCATCCTGGAGGGCTATTGCATTTTCTTCTGCCTGTCTCTTAGCCTCAACTGCTTCCTCAAAGTCGGCCATGCAAGAATCGAGCTCCCGCTGAAGTTCCTGATTTTTGAACTTCATCTCATTTACTTTATCGCGCTGTTCTGCTATTTTATTTTCCAGATCCTCTCGATCTTGCTCATCCAGGGCCGTTGTAAGCTGAGATCGCCCACTGCCTCTCGACATGGGGCGAATTTGAGCGACCCGTGATGCCGATCGATCTAGAAGACTGTCAAGGGTTGAAGGTGCCGGGCCGCCGCGTCGTTGAGCTAGCTTAAGCTCCTCAATCTCTTGGTACAGCCTCTCTTTCTCACGATGGCGAGAGGTAAGCATCGAAGTCTGCGCGCCAACTTCCCTACGTAGTTCAGCATTTTCATGCCGCAGCTTCTCGCTCTCGCGGCGGAGGTCTTCAACCAATGTCGATGACTGACTCAAGGAATTGGCCTGATCCGCCTCTCCGGAAAAGCTAGAAACCGTGCGCGACCGTGAAGGCGAAGCCTGCCTGGGCTTTCTGCTAATGTTATAAATATTGGTTGTATGATGCAAGGCACCGCCCACAGGTAGCGATCCATTCATCTCTTGCTTCAGGGCGAAAATTTCATCGCGCAGCTTCCGGTTGTCATCATCGGCCTGTTCACGCCGCGCTGTCTCTTGTTCTAGAAGATCTTTCCATACCTCTGCTTCTTCCTGTCTTCCTAGACTGTCCCCTACACGCTCGGTAACTCTATCTCCCATGGTCTTGACTGTCTCCACCAGTTTCCTCTTCTCCATTTCACTGGCCATATTTTCTGAACGGAGCCGTTCAATCTCACGCACATAATCTTCGATTCGCTCACGTAACAGAATAATCTCCTCCTCATTGGCCTGTGCACCTGACTCGAAAGTTGGTGTTGCTCTCCCCTCGGATGAAAAACCGCTCCGCGCGGTGCTAGGACGGCCTTCATCGTCGTGGTACCGCTTCTCGAGTTCCTTGACCCGACGTCTCAACATCTTGTTATCCCTCTGTATGACGGCTAACGATGTTCTCAACTCGACATTCTCCGAGATCATTTCCTTAATACCCTCTTCGGAGAGTTTGTCCAACCGGTCAGAAAGGAACATGACCTTGAGCTTGAGGTCGAAATTTTCCTTAGAGAGCCGTTCGATGGTATTAGATTGCTCCTTCAAAGTCATGTTCCTTCCGCCCCGCGCAGCAGTACTAGGTGCCGGCGTGTAGTCAGTAAGTTTGCGGCTCGATTGCAGTGGCGTCGACAAGTCTCCTTTCGTTTGGTATTCCTTAGCAAGGGACTCGGGTACCTCGACGTTGCGCACGTGTCGCGCAATGATAGTGTCCGTAGGTGCGTTTAGGGGGCCCTTCTTCGCCCTGGGGGTAGCTAGCGTGTCAACCGCACGTTCGTGCACAGGGCTCTCGACTTCTTCCAAGGGCTCAAGCGGGCCGGGCCGTAAATGATCAAGACTATCGTCAAAACCGGATGCCATGCTTCCCATGCTAAGAGAGCGAGAAAGCTCGTTGCTAGCGCCGCGTGTCAGGCCAAAGGCGGGGGCGGCACCTCCAGACTGAAGGGCATAGTCAGCCCCAACAGTGCCGTCGCTTTCAATGTCGTCACTGGTGAGGAGCGAGGAGGCGGAAGACCGCTGACTGGCATTCCTACTACGTAGATATTTGGGGCGTTTAGTAACCTTGAGAGCGTTGCCCGGCGTGGCTCCAGCGTCAGTCGACGGTTGATTCGTGGCTACGTCTGAGCCGCTATGATTCGGAGTGGGAGCGCGACTAGAGGATGATACATCGTCCTTAGCATCCTCAACTTCGGAAACAATATGGGCTGGCAGGTCGTCATCACCATGCTCGCTAGAGCGTTCGTTGACTGTGGCATTGGTGGCGATGGCGGCAGCTCTCGACGCAGCACGGACAGCAATAGCAGGCGTAGGAGAAGACAAGCTCTCTGTAGTGAAGGTAGTATTGGTGGCATTAGGGGCATTAACGTCGTCACCGCCGCCATCACCGTCACCGTTGTCGGTGACGCTGTCAGGCCGGGGTTCGGGTAGTGATGAGCTCTTCAATTGAGCCAGAGAGAAACCAGAGGATGTGGAAGCGGGGGTCGCAGGTTTGGGCGCGAGGGATTCGTGTGTCGGCTGCTGGTTGGCGTCGGGCTCTTCGGGGATCGATATCAGAGCAGCCCGGGAAATGTATTGCTCTTCAGGCTGCGTGGGAGCTGCAGCAGCCGATGTGGGGGGTTGCTTGGGCGCGGCGTCGAAGAGGTAGGTGTCGTCGATGCCAGCGTCTGGAGCGGCGACCTGGATTGTGGGAGAGGCGGGCGGCATGAAGCTCGACTCGACGTCCAGTAGGTGAGCCCGGACGTGTTCCTCCTCTGTCAAAGAGTCGTCATGCATGTCATAATCGGGCTCGAGCTTGGTGAACTCGACGAAGCTGCTGTCGTCGGGGTGCGAATGCAAGCGCGTGTGCTGGGTCGATTCCTGCTTTACCTCAGCGTGGCCCTGCTGGCCAGCGCCATGGGTTTCGCCCTCCTCCATGGCTAGATAGCGACGTCGGTCTAGCTATACCAAGCTCATGCATAGACTGGGCGTGGTCTGGTCAAGGTGGTCTCGCAGGCAATCGGGTTCCGTACGATAGACAGTATCGAAACTGAGTTCTGTGGCCGGAACACGATTTTTTACCGTAGAGGGTAGATACGTGCACGTTTCGCGTGCTGGTACAAGTATAGAGACGTGGAAGCGCTATGAGAGTGCAAGTTTAGGTATGCAGTGCGCGATGTATGAGACTTGAAGAAGCTGGCTTAGAATGGCTGGCTGTCTGTAGTTATCAGTAGTGGAACATCGGGTGCCGCATGCGATGTTGCGGCCCAGACAGACGAAGCACGTAGACTTAGTTAGACTGGGAGTAGGCGTTGGGGCTGGTTTTGAGGACTGATGTGCGAATACGGGAAGACAAGGGTCATGATGCGGATTTGGTGTTGTGTAGCAGCAATATAGGTATGTATGTTGGTGAGGCCGCAATCTGTGCAGAGCATTTACTAGTCAATTGTAGAACAACTGCCTGATAAGGCAACTTGAATCAATACCTAGCTATTCACTTGAATTGAATACCCGTTAGTTAGACTGCAGACTGTCTTTTTTTTTTTTTGGTTTTTTTTTGTTCCGGGCGTCAAAGCAGGCAAACAGGGGATATTTCGAGCATTGAATCTCGGGTTCTGGTGATGAGCATCAATATTTCTTCTACCTTACTATGTAGGTTTAGGTACCCAGACTGGGCTGTTCTGGGCTGTCTTGGAAGTATTGATCTGATTGATGCCCCATCCTGTCGTTCGACTTCTTCCGCTACACCGCCAAGCCCTGTAATGCTAGTAAGACCCCGGCGTTGCTAGGTCAGCGGTTAGCGTGCACTAATCCATTGCCGGATAAGCGCTATCTGAACTGATTCTCAAGTTGGGCCGGGTTTTAGTTATTTGAACTGGTGGTTTCTTGAAATCCCGTTATATCTGAGACATATTACTGAGTAGTCTTGTTCTTTTTCGCAAATAAAATAAAATACAATAATTACCGTATCTACATATGCCAATACATACCGTACCTACCTACTACCTGGGTATCTGTAGGTAAATTTAGTGCCACAAAATTCTCCGACAGCTGCAGCATACTGTACACTGTGCGCTAGCTTGTAGTATACCTAATTAAGTACCTACCTACATTACCTAAGTCTACTGCTAACATTGACCCAATCATTCTCAGGATGCAGACTATACTCTACTGTATACACGCCGATAAATCGTATTTATTCATGTAATCATACATAGTTTGGCCTTTGATAAACACTGAAAGTGTCTACCTTCTCCTGGCCACAACCACAGTGCCTCTAGATCGTGGCCCTCGTTGAGGCGCGCGTGATGGTAAAGGCAGTGAGGGAAGGCTTGGGGCTGTCCTGAATTCCGATCGGGCAATCTGGTCTTCCTCTAATTTCCGAGGTGCGTGAATAGGGGGAAATCCGAGGCTTTTACGAGGTGAGAACCAACTATCGCTGGCCGTCATTTTGTTCACCGCACGAAAGACCCTTTCCAGTCGGAAGGACGCCCCAAACTCTGGCTGCAGCAGTGCCTCAGCGGATCTACATCTTGCTAGAATCGTCGAAGCGTCTGTCTCGCCGAGCAGTGCCGTCCAGCGTCGCCAGAGTCGGCAGTCGTTGGACGCGAATGTGTTAAATATATCCTGCTGAGGGAGAAAATAACGCAGGGGCCGTGGAGATAGCATGTGGTACAATAGGTTGTCTACCGCATACTTTAAGAACGGATACGACGATAGGATGAGATTGCGCTGGTCCCTTACGTTCCTCTGCCACGTGGGTGATATCTCCAGTGATGAAGCGCTCTGTTTCGGTTCTGGGGATTGATTTCCGCTCACCAGAGGCGACAAATCCGACGTATTTAGATATACCAAGATCGTACGGAGAAGGCTATAGTGGCAGAGGTCGACCGCCTCGTGGCCGGGCGTCGTTGATGCTCGCCCCGATGACAGGACGTTAAACCCCCTCCCGGACAAGAAGAACGATTTGACAGAGTCGCTTATGGGGTAAACATGCTGAAGTCCCAGCGACTGCTGCGCTTTGCCCTCCGCATCCGATGGTCTCGCCTCCAGAAGACCGCAGGTCCGGGAGCAGAGCCACTGGTAAAATTGGGACGGTGTATCGAATTGCTTGCCCGTCTTCTGTAGCTCTTGCATCGACCAAGGCAATCCAGCATCCAACGCGGTTCGCGGGTCGTAGCAGAGCATAAAACTCGTGCGACTCAAGCGAACTGCCATTCGCAGGTCATTAAGAATCATAGGCTCCGGTGACAACATAACCCATCGCATGATCGTCGTTGCATCAGCCTTTTCTTGGGATGAGAGGGTTCCCAGGATCTTTTCATATAGACCGTATATATTTGTGGGAAGCTCCCCAAGCACCTGGTTCACCAGGTCTTCCGCTCCG
Organism: Xylaria sp. 218_066; assembly: GCA_019843955.1. NCBI lineage: Eukaryota > Fungi > Ascomycota > Sordariomycetes > Xylariales > Xylariaceae > Xylaria > Xylaria sp. 218_066. The sequence goes on along the minus strand of JADKYC010000029.1, from coordinate 245,971 downwards.
CCACTATCAATGATTTCGTTGAGTATGTTCGTCGCAAGTTGTGCCCATAAAAAACTACACCCGGCCTTCTCGACAATATTTTTCACAACAGCAGATCGCTGTTCCCAACCTTCCCTCAGACGGGACTGTACTAACCATGTAATATCTTCGAGGTTATGGTCTTCGAGTTGTAACTGAACTATATTGGCTGGAACTGGTTCGCTAACTGGTCGGCTCGCTAGACACACACTAAAGCTCGAACTCTGTGCCATATAACATAGGCAATACAGGAGTTCGCGAATAAACTCGTCATCGCAACCATCGTCTGTATCGATTAATATAAACGTCCTTCTTGCTAAAGTCCGGGGTTTTCCTATGATATAATCATCGAGAAAGAATTGAGTCAAATCTGAATCGTTTATATCCCCCTCGCACACACTAGCAAGTCTTTCGCGAAGATTTGGGTCATGTACGAAGAGCTGGGAGATCAGGGAACGGATTGTCGTAATCGATCGCATATTGCCCAGCTTTGACTCTGACACGAGAAATCGGTCGAGACTTTGGTCTCCTGCTGTGCAGTATATAACTGAGGCTGTAGCAGGTTTCCACTGCTTTTCCATTTGGTACCGAATACGCTGCAACTGAGTTGACTTACCGGAACCTAGAGCACCCGTCAGCCATAGTATTTGCTCATTGCTACCATCCTGGCGGCGATACCAATCGCGGAACTCCTTTGTGCTACATATTCGTTTACATGTGCTCAAGGAGCACTCTCTGAGAGCTGACTGAGAGCCTCTACTCCGGATTCGGTGACATTTAAGTTTCTGCAAGCAACCTGACATAAGTTAGCATGTGCATAAAGAATGGGACGCCGTCATTGCGTACTTATCTCTCCGGCGCTGAGTCCTCGATGCTATCATTTCTAGTTAGTGATAGGCGCTAATATAAACCCGACGACAGAATGCTACCTTGAGTCTCTCATCTCTCACGATATCTTGGAGAATCTTTGAGAGTGATTTGAAACCGGCATCGCTCGCTGATTTGAAATGACAAATCGTGCGATGGTGTGCAGGTAAGCTCTCTGCGTCTTCTCTCGCCTCCCCAAGCTTACTAGCCTCGATACGATTATTCTAATCAGATACATAAGCTCGTTTCTAACAATATACTTGAAACGGGACAGGACCTACAATTGACCTCTCCGTGTTATCCTGTCGTTCCTGATATGTCTTAACAACAAAGTTAAAATGGCGCCACAAGCGAATAAATGAGTCCTGTGCTTCGCTCCATCTAGGATTGTTTACGCCACACAAAGCAGCGAATACCGAGCTCTCTGCCTTGCCGCTGAAGGATGCCTCTACTATTGACACCGCAGTGTCTTCCAACGGCTCTTCCTCAACAGCCCGGTGCGGACAACCAAAGAATATGACGGCAGCCGTAGAGCTCAGAATATCCTGTTCGTTTTGTATATTGCTGAACTCAGCCTGGCGTAGCACCTACAGTAACCGTAAGTATTTCCACATACAATACCGTGTGCATAAACTCACCTCCTTCACAATAATTCCACCGAGGGAATGCGCGATGAAAACCAGGGGCCTTTGTTGCACACCGGTACTATCTCGGAGACACCCAAGCTCTTGAAGAAGATCCTTTGCATGAGAGAAGAGATCGGGCTGAGCAGCGACCGGCACATCACCACTGTGGAGAGTATGGTAGCCCCAAGTAACGACGCGCGCCTCCGGACAAACTATAGGTAATAGGTCCCGCGGCCATAAGAATAGGGAAGACGTATTCGACTCAGGCTGCCACGTGTTATTCCGCGGACCGGTAGTCGGTCGATACTTCCTATCGGAGGATCTTGATCTCTTGAGTAGAATCTTCAATGATCCATCACGCGCGAGCGGTTCAGTTTTTGTTCGAGTACCAGATACCCCGCCATCATCGTGCTGCCAGCTCCATATCGGATGTCCTCCTAAGCCATGGATGAAGACAACGCTGAGAAGGGGTCGTAAGCTCGTGCATCTCTAATAAGACACCAAAATAAAAAAGAAGTTAACCCACTCGAGAAGCGTGTTATCGCTCTTTTCTGGCTCATAAAGTACATGAAGACCGACCGAGGGGAACTCCTCTTGGAGTGGACTCATGGCGGCGAATCATGGATGATTCCTTCTATTCACCTGAGAATCGGATCTGCCTCAAGACAATATCACTCCATGTGGATTTCAATGCATTGGGACGATAATTTTTCATGATAATGCCCAGTTAGAATTCAGGGCGTCGCCAACACTGCTTATATCCGACAAGTATTAGGCAGCTGGTGCCTGATCTGATCTGGCATGCGATATATTGTTGATGGTGGGGGTCAGGGTTGTATGGCATGCTGGCAGCCAGGTAGACAAGACGTGTGCCCCAAAGGAAACAACAATACAGACCAGAAAAGCCGTCCGCCTCATTCAGCAAATCCCCCTGAGCATCAGTCTTGCCTCATCCGTCTATCATTTTCGCTTCCAGATCCAATATATATAATCCGTGCCGTGTCGCCATAGCCTGTCCGGCTGATTGATTGGCTACCCGCGTGTAATCAGGATAAGCCTGATTTTTTAAAGTACTAGGTGAGCAAGTATCACAACAGGTAAGTAGGGAATATATGGCGTCAATGTCTCACCTCGTTATTGTCGGGATACACCGTGCGACGCCCCCGAGACGGGGATGTTTTACTTCTCGTCTCTTCACCTAATCACATCAAATTTCTCCCGATTTTCTTTCCCCCATGTTACTCGTGGCTGAGGTCAGATCAATGAGCTTCGTTCGACATTGCGTTTCAACCCGTCGGTTGTCTCATGACCGGAAGATAAATGTACCATGATACTTTACAGTAAACGTAGCCAACTCCGATTTTACGTCAATGTCCCATGGGCCAAATATGAAAGCACCATCGTCCAAGACATTGCCGCCACTAAAGGCTCGGTCGCACGCGTTTCGCGAGTTGCTTGAATGGCTACGTGTACTTACGATTGATTTACACGCACATGTATCCATCAGATCGCCCTGTCTTTCCCATCGGTCTATTTGCCCACTGACCAATAAGTCATTACCATGAACGAGCACTGAAAGGGCCAAGGTATAAGGAAACTACACCTGATTAGCTATACCAGGAAGACCATGACCTGCCTAATAGTCACAAGGGGATTTTTCATCCACCCAGTTTGCAAATTTGTGACTTTCACATCGTACCAGGGCACTAAACAATTGGTCGGAAATAAGAACATGACTTTGCCGAGATATATTGCTATTTTGACGTTCGGAAACGCTGTTATAATCGTGACTTGTAAGGAGTCCGTGCGACAGTCATAGGTATAGGTGATATTTGGGTTCCATGTATAGTCCATGTTTTACTGAGGGTTTTCACTATGTTAAAGTAGAATTCGTACGTGCTGGCTGTTATGAATTGAAAGTTGTTTGTATACCTTATTTTGTCTGCGATTTGTTCACCTTTATATAGATTTTTATTAGTGAGCTTAGTCATACAATCCAGTCCAATCTCGATTGGTCTAGTGGTCAGGATACCTGCTTGTCATTAATACTTGAAGCAATTCGCAGGTGGCCGGGGTTCGATTCCCCGATCGAGAGCTTATTATTTTGCCCTTTTTCATCTTCGAAAGAGTTCTGTTCAATCCATTCATTTGATATGCTCCTCGGCTGCTCTTATTGTTTTGTTTGCGGGAATGGGCCTAGCGATATAGATCTAGATAGTCCTGTTAAACCTTTCAACAGAAGGGCTCAATAGAGTCCGCGTATAGGTATGCATACCTATACAGGAGGACTATGGCTGGTTTTGACTGATAAACTGAGGGGCTGGTCTCAATGATAATGAACTTACCACCGGATACTATAAACCACGATATCAGTTAAATTTTCGTTATTTTGAGCTATAGCAGTTACGGGGTGTGTAATTATACATGAGACGCTGGTTGAAAACACGTACACAAAGACAGGCAAATTTGCGTCTGCCTTTAGTTTTATACTCGATTAGTTTTTAAACCGGCACTGAAGATGGTCTCGGCTTAATGACCAATGGATCGGGGGCAGTCTGGAATCTACAGCTCTTCAACATGAAAGCAATCACCATTTGTTACGGTAGAAGAAGGGTCGGCTCTAACCGAATGAAGTTCTTCTGGGTACATATAATATGAAACCAAATATCTTCACACTCAAGAATCAAGATAGTAACGTTTTTCTATCTTTTCTTGTTTACCCTTTCCCGTCTTCGCTGCTATAGGGCTTGAAGTCGTGTGCGTATTCGCTAGAAACCTAGGATCTCGTTTGCTTTGCGTATAGCTTCCCTGGCACCGGGACCGTCTGAATCCGCCGTAGCAATCTTCTCAAAGCCGAAAGCCCGCAGACCTTCCGAGTCGGCATGCGTCCGAAGATAGGACTCCGTCGGCCTGTTTATATGTTGTGATTCACCTTGTCCGCCAGGGAAATCCGGGGCGGGAGTGCCATCCAAAAATGCCTTTCTTTGGCGCGTAAGGTAAATGGCGTTTCGTTCGGTGACGGGGCATACCGGGATGTAAAGCACACTTGAGTCCGACTGTCCTTTGTGAATCTTGTCGACGGCATGAATAGCTGAGTTGAGTATGATGTTAGTGTTGCAGCGTTTAGTAGGACGAAAGTCGACAACGTACTGTCACAATGCCATAAGACGAAATCGCCCGGTCTGACCTCAGGCATATGTACCATGCTTGCGTCAAGCTCAAGGTGTGGGTGTAGGTCAGTATTCAGCTCTTGCCCCTTGCCAAGTGTTGCTCCATGTAGTTCGCTGGTCATCTCGGAGCCAGCGAACACCCAGTTGTCTGCCGCCAGGTACTCTTCGACGGATACATCCTTTGACTCATTTACAGGTTTGAAGAATGGGCGGAGAAGCAAGTACGCGGATGACAGTTGAAGCAGGGGATTTACCAGCAGGGTGCCCTCGAAACCTTTCGTGTGGCTCATACTCAGCCATCCCTGGAACATGCGGAACATCGAACATGCTCCGAGCCCGTTGTAGTTATCCATATTGGCGCTGGCTCTAGTGCTGGCATCCCATGGGTCGTACTCCTCCCAAGACCCTTTAAAGACCTTGTCGTAAACACCACCGAGCCCATAGCCATCCTTCTCCCACCGTTCGACGCTGCCTCCGTCAACATGCGGGCCCAGAGCGAATTTTGTATCACCAGGTTGTCTGATTCGTAGACGATCTGCATAAGAAAGAGTCTGTGACAGTGAAATAGAGCTCTCAGGGCTTGATAACTGCCAAATGTTCATGAGTTTTGATTGCACCTTCAGGAGATTTGGATGCGCTCTTGCGTGAATCTGAGGGCTTGACCAGTATAGCTCGAATACTTGAGGGTTGTCCTGTGGGAATGCTACTCTTATGGTTAGAGAATTGATTGAAAAGGGTATGAGAGGTGGGATTTGCCTTTCGTTGAGGGATTCTGCCTAACATATTCCTCAATATCGCTCTTGTATGTGCGAGCTTCATTCTCAGGTATCACCCCCCTAATGACAACGGCACCCCTCTTCTTGATCTCTGAGCGTAGTCTTGTCAGGTCTTCCTCAAGATTCGCGAATTGTAGGCTTGGTATGACCTTTGACCCTTCTTTTGCGAGAATTTTGTTTTCTTGTTTCAGCTGGGCAAGAAGTCGCTGCCAGCTTGCAATGACCCGGTCTTCATGGCCAGCTACCAACGACTTCTTCAGATCGAGAAAGCGTTCTGGTAGCGGCTCAATTCCACCAGATAATGAAGCAAAAGAGTCAGCAATGTTGCCTTCTCTTTTCATCTGGTTCTTGTTAGAAGCCATTGTAGTCATGCGTCGTGCCGGACTGGATCCCAAGGTTGTCGAGTTAGATAATAAGATGGTAGTAGAAAAGTAGGTTTCACCAGTGATTGCATTATCATTGAGCCCTCTGCGATTATTACTTCCTCTATCGAAAACTATTATATAGATATATACATGCCCGTAGATATGTCATCGGAATAGCCTCTGTAATGGAGGGCGGCATGTTTGTCGGAATGATGACCGCCGACATGGTCTTACCTGTACAACTGATGACGGGAATACACCGGGCCGCTTTACTAGCACGAAAAGTGAGTCTAATTCTCCTCGGGCGCGGGAGAAGTATAAGATGGCCATCATCAGCGGGACATTGTCGGAGTTTTTGCTTATAGGTAAGCTTTGAACGCTGGTAGTTTAATTACTGCACCGTCACGATTTCGTACGCTATATAATGTGAGTGGGCGGACTAGCCTCTTTCGGTAGCACCGCCAGGTCGGAGTTGGGGTCTTCAATAGAACGGAGTAGATAAAGTTGGATGGCCGATCGTGAGCTTTGTTCGTCTCTAGTATTCTGCAGCATAACTGAAGTGTGTTCTTCTTGATCCTTTTTGTATGTACAATGAAGACCTACCTACCCGATTCGTCTCACCTGGAATCGGAGAGAGACGGCGGAGATGACGAATTAGGTGACTGCCGCTCTATCATCGTAGTCAAATCCCAGGATTAATATAACTCTTCTGCCGCTGTTGAGCCATGGTCAAATTCGTGGAGTCGGACACGTCCGGCTTGCCGCTCAAACGAAAACAAGTCGCACATGCGTGTGAAAGGTGCCGTCGCCGGAAAAAGCGATGCGTTCATACGGAGCCAAAACTTCACGGCGATCCGTCCTCCTCCGCTCGGTCCCCCGACAAGTCATCATCGGCGGCGGAGACGTCGCAGCTCTCGCAACCCTCACCCGGCAATCGGAGCAGTAAGACACATTTGTCAACCCCGAGCCTTTCGACAGGCGACACGCAGCTCTCTTCGCCCATCCTTCAGAATGGGGAGCAAGAGAAGCGCGGAGACGCTCATCCTTCGACCTTTTACGGTGATTTGAACCCAGAGGCAATCCTGATGGAGGCCACTAGTCTATGCTCGAAGCGTGATGTCTCAGCGCCCGGCGGGCTTGGTATTTGGCAGGCCCCTATTACTCCTCGTGCAGGTATACCGAGTTTGAGCGTTCCAAGCGTGCAGTCGTCCTCACGACGGGCGGTTCAAGACATGTTGCGGTCGTATCTGTGGAACCACTGTCTACCATGCCGCGCTCCGGCATCCGACTATGCGGTATTAAGACACATCTATTTTGAGAAGATGAACCCTATATTTCCAATCTTCGACGATGTATCGGCGTCTAGCACACTGGATGAACCAACGGACATTCTGGTTCAGCAAGTGATTAGTCTTGCCGCCGCCGCAGACCCGTGAGTAATTCTTGGGGCTATTTTCTTCTTGTTTGGGCAATTTTCGCAGCACGAGATTACCTTTTTAGGCCAAGGTAGTGTCTAGAGGCTCCTAAGACCCTCAAAAACCACGCCCTAAATAGCGATAACTGACTCCGAGTATTGCAGTGAGGCTACGCAACATCTCCGAGTGAGCCCTAACGGCCCTCTACTCTCCCGCCAAGAATTCTGTGCTTCCCTTTCCAACTCCGTGTTGACAACACTAGAAGCGGGAATTGTGACGGATCGTGTTTGGCTCACTCGCTTGTCGGCTGCTCTGTCATTATACACGCAGCCCACGAATGCCGAAGAAGCTGACATCCCAGCCCTCTTAAATAGTCGCGCTGTTCATCAAATGCACACACTTGGACTTCACATGATGGTAGATGACGGACACCCGAAGAGAGACATGATTCGGACGATCTTCTGCTGCCTATGGGCGCTTGACCGCATTACAAGCGCATTCTACGGCCGTGCTTCTTTAATACACGAACGAGACGTTGGCTGGGACATAGATGATTGCGTCCGTGCACAGGCACCCCCTTTCCGCCTTCTTTTGATGATCATTAATCTACTTGATAAAGTGATTGGTTTATACCGTCCCGGGACCCGGCCAAGCAAACCTGTTCTCATCGAGTTACCTATATTCGAGCAGATGATCCTGGATGCGGAGGCATCAAGAATGACGAGTTCTTGTCTCGGTAAGTCAGGTGTACAGCAAAATAGAGAACAGTCGTGCTAATTTATATTAAGCGTCTTTAGAGATATTTTATCACTCTATAGCCATCTTATCAGCCCAGTCGCCAGCCGATTTAACATCATCAGCTCTGCCCAATCCCGCGACTAATAGCCGAAGATCGCTAGCGGCCGATCGCATCACGTCAATAATCAGCGAGGAGTTTGCCGGGCAGCTTGCATACATGCCGTTCATACCATACGGGGTGGCCCTATCTCTTAGCGTATCGTATAGGAAAATGCGGCATAGTAAAGTCCCCATGTTTAGGAATCGCGGTAAACAGGCTTTCCGAAAGAACATACTCCTCTTGAAATCGATGGATGATATGTTTTGGAAGTCGAAAACCATGGTAGCCATGGCAGAGCAGGTCCTTAGTGAGATGGACAAGGCGGTTGCTTCGATCGCTCAAGAGAATGGGCTGACAGATCTCTCCAAAAGAGTCGAGTCAGTACCACAGGGTGAGCGTTCCCAGGTACAGCCAGAGGAAGCCCGGGCCCTAGACTTCGCATACGACATGACAGAAGCGAATAGCGAGTGGACCCTGTTCGACGCCGTCCCCGATCTAGATTTATTTGGACATTTCGACCCGAAATTCGACCTCGGGGCCGTTGACGCTGCGCTCGAAGGCAATTTTGATTTTGGAACGTCGACGAACTGGTTTGATTGGCAGCAACAATGGACGTGATATACGAAGTTCTTGGTATTTCCTGCGAGTAAAAACGCCGTTCCGGAGGGCGTCCCTTTCACATGCATCGGAAGTATACCTTCCTCTTTACTTGCTTGATATATCCAGTACACCTACTAAGCGTGTTAGACACACTGAAGGTGTGGTTTAATCTAATACTTAATCTCCGAAATGCCAACCCAAGACTACACGAAAAACTTGCCCCAATGTGGGAAACTAAACTTTAACCATCTAACTCGTTTACTCAACGAAGAAAACCTGCTCTACTCCCCTTAAGCCGTCTACATATCGGCGTTTCGCCGTCGGAACCCCGCATCTTTCTCAGCTGCCGTTGAGTTAAAATGCATTACATAATAAAACAACCAACCTCGAGCACTTCACTATGGTCCATTAGGCCCGGCTTGCTTCGAGGATTCTACGCCGGCGCCTTTCAATCACTCAAAGGTGCTAACATCTCCCCTCCTACGCGGAGCCGGCGTCATCCACGATGGCCACGCCTACCATCATCACCGTCACGCTACCGGAGATCGCTAAAATGATCGACCACTCGCTCCTACACCCCGCCTTAACAGACAAGGAGATCCGGTCTGGTCTGGAGGTAGCCAAGCGGTTCAACGTCGCGGCCGCCTGCGTAAAGCCATACAGCGTGCCCCTCGCCAAGGAGGTGCTGGCAGACTCGGGCGTGCTCGTCTGCGCCGTCGTCGGCTTCCCCCACGGCCACAGCACAACCAAGATCAAAGTCCTCGAAGCCGAACAGGCCGTAGACGACGGCGCGCGCGAGATCGACATGGTAGTCAACTTGGGCAAGGTGCGGAGCGGCGACTTTGATTACGTGGGCGAGGAGATCCGCGCCGTCAACGAGGCCGTCGTGAAGCGCGGCGCCGCGCTGAAGGTCGTCTTCGAGAGCGACTTCCTATCGGATAAACACGTCGTACACCTCTGCTCGATCTGCTCCTCTGTCCGTGTGGCTTTCATCAAAACGGCATTCTTCAAACAGCCCGGCAGATTCTATGAGTGTCAGGATAAAATATTGTCACGCGTCAGGTTGATGAAGGCGAACATTATGAATAACGTCCGTATCGAGGCCGCCGGCGGCATTCGCTCGCTGGACGAGCTCTTCGTCGTCATGCTGGTCGGCACGAGTAGGATAGGGGCGGCCGTTACGGCGGCCATCTTGGAAGAGGCTACTGCCCGGGGCATAGGGAGTACGCCAGTTCGGATAGCACTGCCAGCCCCGGTAGATAAATAGGGCAGTGCTTACTATGTGATAAATCGTTCATCAAGAAAAGCACGGGAAAGGAGCTTGACGACATCTCACGGTTGCTTCAAATTCACTCTTCACGATATGAATGCAGTCAGCCAGTGTAGCGCAACCGTCTATTGAGTCTAGCTATTTTATATAACCTTTTATTTTACTTTTATTGTTTTTCTTCATCCCTGTTCCGAGTTCCCTTACGCCGGTCTGATGAAGTTCTGGATGTAGTTCTTCTTGCCGAGGTTGAGGCCCTTGGACCGTAGGATGTCGTAGAGGGTGGTGAGATGGAAGTAGACGTTGGGCTGGAGGTAACCCTGGACGTAGTCGATGGCCTTCAAGTTGACCTCGCCGGCGCCCATTTGGGCACCTACGACCTGGCCCTCCTTGCCGTTGACGTCTTCGGGCTTGACGGCCTTCAAGTGGTCGATCACCTCGGCTAGGTACTTCTTGCTGTCCTCAAGAGAGGCTAGTTGTCCTCGTTAGCTTCCCGTTATTTTCCCGAAGTTCTCCTTGATATCCATCATCTTCTTTATAAATAACCCTATACATGAAGTACGTGAAAACACACAGCGAAAGAAAGACAATACAAATGATGACGTACCAGGTCCAAATGTGATCTTGGGAGGGGGGGTGCCGGTGAGCTTGAGGACGGTCATGGCGGCGTGGAGGGTGGTGATGACGATCTGCTGGCTCAGGGGCCACATGTCAGGAGCGAGGCGGGCCTCGAGGAGCTCAGTGATAGGGGTGCCCTTCTCCGCGGCGAAGGCCTCGGCCTGTGCCAGAAGGTCCTGCTCTGTCTTCAGGACATTGAGGAGGAAGGGAATGGTGAGGTCGTAGAGAGAAGTCATTTTTGCGGTTGGGGTTCTGTAAGCGGTTATGTTGTTATATTGTTATAGCTTGATGAGGAATGAGAGGGAAAAGGGGAGCAACAACAGCGACACAACCTCCTTTCATATATAGACAGACAGACAAGAATCATCGAGAGGACCCTCCGCTACCTTGATACCAACTGTCCAAGACCCCTCCTTGTCACGTCCAACAGCCCCAGCCCCTCCCCCTCCCCCCACCGCCTTACTATTCTCGATGCTGACGATCCTATGTACGGATAGTCACCGTCTGTGCCCAGAAAAAAGGGCCCACAGCCGAGTTCCGTCGCTAGACTAGCTTCGCATTTCCCGTTTCGAATAGCACCTCCCTAACCAACTCTCTTTCTCCGAATCACAGCTTGGTAATCACGTCTTGTCTTGTGGAGTATCGCTACAGTAGATATGCTCGCGTCTCCGCTGACAAATATGGGGCCGGCCCGGACAAAAATATGGTCCCAAGGGTTCTGACTTGTTAACATCGTACATATTGCGGTGTGCTGTATACGTATATCTTATTCTAAAGCCACGACATATACCAGGGGTTGGAGATTGCTGTGGCTGGGCTTTGGAGACAATTGGTCTGAAGTATTTGAAACTATGTAAATAAGCAAGCATAAGCAATTTTCGGTCTCGTCATGGAGTTAGAGATTAGTAATCTTGCCGATATTTCGATGTTGAGAGCAAGTTAAAGTATTACGCCACTTACAGGGCTCACCTAGAGCGATATATTAACTAATACGGCTAATGTCAGCTTGCCATGGAATCATGGCAACCGCTTTCTGCACATAGCGCATTACCGAAATCCTGCAGTGTAGGGATTAATGGAACAAGCGAAGCAATGATCGAGCTTGTTACTGTACAACATGCACGATTCATGCTACCCATATGATGTAGTGACACCAGATCCCGAATCATCGCGGCACGCTCGTAGTAAGTACTTCTGGCTGGGTAAAAAAAAGCAAGCCAAGCCACCATCCTGTCGAAGGGCATGGAAACATCAGTGGAGCAGGGCATTGTAAGCACTGACATATAATAAGGCAAAGCAAATATATTCGCAACAAGAAGCCGTTTTAACACAAGCACGCTTTGCATATTACCTACATGTACATATACAACAACGCATAGATACTACCTAGTCAACGCACATGCAGTAACATACATATATAGGACATGCAAGCAGGGGTTTCGTTGTACGTGTATCGAACCGTAGGGCTTTAGGATTCCTCAGATTCTTTAACCCCGCCATCGGGCTTCGGGATCGGACGATAAATCGTAGAAGTCTACGTTAGAGAAATAGCAAACGCAGAACAGACATGATTCGTCCACAACAATCTTTCGCCAGTCGCGCCAACAAAGTCCCGCTCTCAACGCGGGGTCCTATAAAACCCGACAACTCCGACTAGTTAATTAATTACCAAGTTAGTTAGCAAAACCATCAAGGTGCTTGCTGCACGCACAGAAGGCCAAGCTGGCCAACCTCCAACTTGGTATATCGCTCTGTCTATCAACCAGGTTAGGCAGACAAGGTAAAGAAAGAAAGATCTTATTCATCTAGAGTATTCTAGAAGCCCAAGTCCTAGCCGGCATGTCTTCCGGAGATACTGCGTGCGTAGTCCACCCAGCTTAGGTGGGCAGCTTCACTATTCCAGTTTATCAAATTCCCAAAAGTAGCAATTCAAGCTAAATACGATTTGCTACCCGAATCTAGCATGGTCGTCATGAACATACCAATGCTTCATGTCCGCTCATCTAAGTAAGACGATGACTGCGCTCGAAACCCAGTGCCTGATAACAATAGAGAATGTGTAAAAGACAGCAAGAACTCATACCATTTCGACACTCATGGTCCTCATAGTTCTCCGAAAACACAACGACATTATGTAAACAGAATATAGATGAAACGCCCCTTTCCCCCTGTCCCGCTGTGTCGCTATGACATGTAAAACGCAACGAATTCCGACGTCATAATCCTCGCACAAATTCATCATCAACGCCTCACCATCTAACCCAACTCACACCACGAGCTACGTTTATTGTAGCAACGTCGCAGCGGTAGCTAGTCCTTGGTAATCCACAGCCAAACCACGGCCTTCTCGCGGCCGGAGCGGGAGTTATCCCAACCACATTCCTTCAGCGTCTTCTTACAATCGGCCTCCTGGTCTCCCTGGAACACCATGCCGCGGTACCACCTTCCATTACCCCCCTCGACGACCTCGACGATTCTGTTCAACGCCGGGTTCGGGTTGCAGGCGCCGAAGCGCAACATGAGCTCCGCAATGGTCGTGTTGGTAGGCACCTGGAACTTGGCGAACGAATAGTTCATATTGGGAGCCCTCCAAGGCGGCTCCGACGTCTTGAAGACGTGGATCTTGGTATGCTCATCGTGGAAGATGTAGTTGTACCCAGGCTCGCAGCCCGCGCCGCCCGTGGAATTCACCATATTCATGCCCGGCACATCGAGACTGACGCGAGGGTGCGGCTGTGGAAAGCGTTGATTTGGATAGTAGCCATTGGCGCCGTAGTGTCCGTACTGCGGCCAAGGGTACGCAGGTGCTTGTGGTTGGGGAAATAGTGGCGGTAGGCATGCGCCTGAGCAATCGTCAGCCCAGTCATTCATTATAGGGGTTGCCCCTGAACTCTCCGAAAGACGTACCTGGAACCATGTTAACATAGCCTTGCGCATTAGGCACAGCGCCGCCCTCGTTATCCCAGCCAAAGCGTGGGTTCCACCCGCCCTGTCCAGGAATTTGGCCAGCCATGAAAGCGGGGATATTAGTAGGCCGAAGACTAGAACCTAGGTGAGAGTAGAGTCGAGGTGTCTCAACGTTGTAGGCGAATTGTGTAGGATTGACTTTGTGCAGAAAGGGATGCAAGTCAAGATCGATTCGTATAGTTGGTGTGAGAATCAAGTAGCCGTCTTCAGTAAAGTTCAGGTCCTGATATATGTTTCCGAGGTTATCTAGTAAGAGGACGTTAATATAATTCCGAGGGGGTGAAGAACAAGAGACGGGCCGCAGACTCACCATTACGTGCACCTGCTTCTACGTGAGGCTCGGTATCAGAGTCAGAGTCAGAGCTTGAGTCTTCCTCGTCTCTATATCCCAAGAGAAGCTCGATGCGCCAGAGTTCGCGGTCCGCAGCGTCATAGAATGATCCAACAACAAGACAAGCCCATGGTAGGCCGGTTGGATGAACCCAGACGTATTTTCCTATGCTGAGTTTCGTGGCAGGATAGGGAAACTCGCGTGGACCAGACTGACTATCTTGAGAATCCACGCTGAGCGATGTGGCCCCCGGCAACTCGGCTGGTGCACGAGCTGCTTATGGGGGTAGGACAGTGCTACGCTTTGACCAAAGAAAGTTTGTACTGAGGCGTGACGAGAAAGAAAAGCGCGAAAATACTACGCGTAGAATCAAGATGCTACCATGTACGCGCGGCGGGTATAGAGCATTCAATGAACTGGGCAACAGTTGGTTGGCGACTAGTTTTCCATAGAACATTAAGGAGTCAAGTTTACCTGAAAGGCGAACAACACCATGATAGAGTCTAGGGACAAGATTTAATGAAGAGGAATGGGCAGCTTGCACAATTTCCTCTCTTTCCGTCAATTTAAACGGACATGATATTAATAGATACTTACGACTTAATGATAAGAGTCATACAGTTGGACAGATGGCTTCGTGTAACTTAGTAGAGGCATTGGCTCCGACAATCACGGCGAGAACCGAGATGCGGCCTGACCATCAAACATTCAAACATTTCCTTGAACCATTTGGTAATGTTCGAGTGCACCTCATACTAGCTTCTCGGGATGATATTGTGGTCCAACCAATAGTAGGGGCATTGTGGTCAGTGCTCTGAACAAACTTCGCGACTGATCAATAGTCCACTAGGAGAGCGTATGCTGAGTGATTGTCCTAACCAATCCAGCTACCACTCATGTGAGTTGGTGAGACCCGACTGTTTGGTACACACATCTTGTAAAGCTGTAGCCTACATATTTGTCGGGATGAATAATGCACTATGAAAGCAAACCTATGAATCATCACCGCTACTACCATCGTGCAACGAGACATGTGGAATGCAAATCATGGCAAACAAGAAATAGGGCCGACATCAACTGAAGACCCCACATCTGCAGCCTATGAATACAATCCGACTGCTCTACGACGGAGCAGGTGATATCATGTTTTGACACTTGCAGAATTGAATCGCAGCTGGTGTTCCAAGCTTGCCGAAGACCGATCTTGTGATATGATGTCTAGTAGACCATTCGGAGCGTTCCAGCACGTTGATTCCCTGATCTATCGCGGGAACAGTAGGGTTAGCCATTGGCAGATACAGCTGTGAGGCTTAGTAGCCATACAAACTCGTCGATAGAGTGACTCGACAATCACGGTATAGCCTTCAGTCGAGAAGAAAGCGATCCATCCCAAGGCATCAACTAGTTCGATAGTCCGGCGAAAAGGCCATGCGGAGAATGGCAATGGAAAGCCTAGCTGCGAAGAGGGGTAGTAGGAAGAGATAGAGATGGACGACTCGGGATGCCATCTCATTCCTGGTCCACAATTCGTACGGCGCCGCCTTTTCGGCCTTCGTCAGTCTCCTGTTTGACACGTCTGCGCTTCTCAACCTCAGCCACGAGGTTCTTGAAATACACCTCGGCCTGCACCGTCGCGCTATATGCAACGGCGCTCCAGCTCCAGACATTCTTTTTATCGGCATCGGCGCCGGCCGCGAGGAGGGTCCGTAAGACTAGTAGATGTCCATTGCTGCTGGCGAAATGGAGGGCAGTATTGCCGTCAACGTCGGCGTTTTTGACGGCCGGCTCAGCGCCGCCAGGCACATACGTGAGGAGGATCTGGAGCACAGTGTCATGGCCACCGACACTGGCCTCCATAATGGCGTCTCTGCCTCGGATATCACGGCGTAAGATTGTAGCTGGATCGTTCTCGGCTAGGAAGTGAACCACCTCGGTATGGCCGGCGCCGGCGGCTAGCATCAGAGCAGTCTGGTGAAGGTCATTGAGGGCAGGTGTAGGTTTCTCGTGGTCAAGAGCAACAAGGACCTTGCAGACCTGGAGATGCCCGAGGCTGGCAGCCAGGTGGAGATTCGAGTTGGATAGCCCGTCGGCGGAATGGTCGGGGTTGTGAATAAGGCCGGGGTGGTTGTTGATGATGCGCTTGACAAGCGAGGCATCGTTGCTGTGCACAGCCCGACGCAACCTCTGCGGTGGTTCGATCCTATCAGGGCGCATTCATGTAAGCTAAATGGAAGCCATGCCACGAAATGTATACGGTATACTAACATGTTATCTGGTGTTCAAGTTTTCACAGGCTGTAGAAGCTCACAGACAGCTGGGTGTGGAATCAGAATCCCACGATGCGGCTGCAGCGATCAACCAAGCTACATCTGGACGGAATGAATATCGCTTAAATCATAGTGCAAAGCTGGTGTACCGCGGATGTAAAAGCTACGCAAGGTGATGATGGTCGGTGACATTGCGGTGAGTAGCAGCTGATGACCTCCTGAGGTTGTCTTGCTTGTCGTGATGCGCTGAACGTTGGAACAGACACGTACCGTATACAGTGTCTAATAGCACCGTCTTTAGAGCAAGACAGCTGCAGGGTCAGGGGATTAGCGCGCTAAGATCTTAGGCCACCTACTTCTGCCACCCTTTTTGGCTGGATATGCCACCTTTTACGCCACTAATGTCAATCATATCCGGTTCTTATACGAATTAAGTAAAGATTAAAGCAGGGTATGGCTCACTATGTACCTTATCGCTTTAGAATAGTGATCCTTCCTACAGCTAAGTTGTAAGACTTGCTTAGCTAGAAATACCAGAATATATTAAAATAACTTGAACGAATTTATAAAAGGCTTAAAACTACCTTTCCTTTTAGAGCTTCAAACACGTTGAGCTAATATACAGCTACGTAATTATATACGAAATTTTGGAGCAATGACAGGTACATGGTGAATATGGGCAGTGGAGGTGATTGATATTAGTGGCGTGAAGGGTGGCATATCCAGCCAAAAAGGGTGGCAGAAGTAGGTGGCCTAC
Source organism: Xylaria sp. 218_066 (assembly GCA_019843955.1). Lineage (NCBI taxonomy): Eukaryota > Fungi > Ascomycota > Sordariomycetes > Xylariales > Xylariaceae > Xylaria > Xylaria sp. 218_066. Next base: position 229,089 of record JADKYC010000029.1, on the reverse strand, counting down.
TAAGATCTGGAGGGGTAAAGCCATTAACCCCACTAAGCCCCCTGGGTTGGCCTAGCTTACCCGGTAGAGCTGCAACACAGAGTTGCTGCTTCATTGCTTTTGGTCAATATATATGTTTGAAGATCATTTTTTCCCATAATAGATTATTTATTGGTGTGAGTATGATTTGAATACAACCTCGCCTAATTATAGAAGATAAGAGACCAACTCATAGACCCTATAGCCCTCGAGGAGAAAACAATGAACTAAGTCACTCTTGCCCCTACGACTCGGCTCGTCTTTAAGCAAGACTGGCTACGATAATACACAAACAGCAGGCTGCGAACACCAAGGCTACCCTGCGGAGGTCAATACGCGATGCTCTTGAGTGTCCAGCTCCCCATTTCCAGCCCTTTCCGCCACCATGGCCACCTTTCTTGATCTCAATGCCTGTGTCTGCACTATTGGGGGACGGAACACAGAACAATAGCTCTGCGCAACTGGGGCCTAATTGGCTATCGGCGGTGGTGATAGTATTTTTATGGCTAAGCGCGTCGGCCTTGACGGTATCGACCGCCTGTGGGTTCTCTGCTGTCCGAACCGGATCGCGATAGCGGTCGATACTCGCGGATAGAACGATAGCCGCGAAGGTAAACACAGCCGTATACGCCTTCATGATTGTCGCCGGTGGATTTTTAAGGAATGGGCGGAACATTCAGTTTGTAAGACAGCGGCTTTTTGAAAGAAATGATGCGAGAGAACAGATGTGACTAGGTTAGTCTTGGACTCTTTAGACAAGAAGCGGCTTCATCTTGTTCGTTTTACCGTGATTCTCGTCGATGTACCCTTCGTTGTTTATAAAGTAATGTTTATACCCTGTCTCGCAAGTTTCTTATCCCTCTCAACCCCCTTACATCAGAACCGCAGCGGGATATGTCGATACAGTAAAATCCACTCAGACGTGATCAACCTTGCCGTCAAACCTCACTAATGTGACCTTAATCATGTGTGACTAAATGGCAGACTCGCATATTCGTTGGACATGATAGAGGAAAGACAAAAACATACGAATTATAGGGTATTATACTCCGAGAGGCTATTCCACATGCCCTTCCATGAATTCAACAACAAAAATTTAGGAAGGGAGGAACCCGACGCGTTGTAACACCTGATCACATAGGAGTCCTCTCAGACCTGAAGCGCGCCAGCTAGTAGCACAAGACCTAGGACCAGGGAAATTGGCAACGTAATACCTCGTCCTACGCCAGAGTCGTCGCCATCCTCGTCCTCTTCAGTATTGTTGGTACCGTTGCTCTTATTCTTTGGGGGCTTCTTTTTCTTTGGTTTCGGTGTCGAGTCTGATCTTTTGTGCTGGGTAGAGTTTCCCTTGACATTATCATGAGCTGTTAAGATTGCGATAGCGATGGTTGTATCGCTGTAAGGAGTTAGTCACTATTGATCATTCTAGAATAGAGAGGCTTCACCTCTGGTTGGTCAAAAGCAACGTGACTTCGTCGTCATGACGTGCTGCGGTATTGGCGAAGTGTCTCGATCCATTGACAAACACAGGTTCGACTCCAGGTGCTTGACCCAATGATGATGAAGTATTGTTCCCAGCATCCGCTAATACAATAGCCGTTATGGCGGTGGGAAGCGAGACGATGAACCACCATGCATGCATAGTAAAGTAATCTGTAAGGCACTACTGTTTCGAACAAGTGGACGCTCTTTAAAAGAAATATCTTTCCGTCACAGCAGGCATGGCAGTGAGATGGTTTTCCAATCATTCATAGAGCATAGCATGAGGAAGAAGGCGCGTAGGCTATTAATATAACTATAGAGACATCAACAAAATTTCCAGGACTATAGTAAATAGACTTGATAATCATCACCTGCCGCTGATAGAACCGGTATACACCTCAAAGGTCGGAAACCGAAGTTCGTGGCTTATTTGGAGACATCTCCTGGCGCGCCAAGCGGAGCTGAATAGGCAAGTTTTCAGCTACCAAGGGGCCTTGTACCACTTCGGCAGATTAGTATCGTATATAGACGAATGCCTACTCGTTTGCGGATTCATGTAGGATAGTCGTTCTCTCGTTCCTCTCCCCGTTGTCTCGGGCTTCCTGTTGCCTATCATAACTTAAACCCCACTGAGCACCGGATGGGGTACTCTTCCTTTGACTTAAGGAGTCATAGTAAATAATACAAGCCTTAAAAAAGTCTTTTTGCTTACAAGCATAGCTTTGACAATCTGCGTTTTAAAGCCAAATTAGAGACTATGGTTCTTTAATCAGACTACTCGTTCAACGGCTCCGCCTGTCAGGGGACTTAGTTGCAGAACTAGTGGATTCTGTATGAGGCAGATCTCTATTCACTCCGGGGTAGGGCTTTTCAATTAAGTCGACTACGTCTTAACTTCAGATAAAGTGCTAAAATGGTCCAGATAGCGACGTCTCAAGAACTAACATAAGATCAGTCGCTGTTCGTCTTTAAGCTGATATACCTTATTGACTACGTCTGAGCATGAGGATCAGAGTTACATATTAGGTTCTTTAGCTCCACTCCTCTAGTCTTAGGCTTTGTTGAATAAGGCTACCGCACTGACAATTCAACCAGTTAGGTATAGTTCATAGGCTGTGAGGACTGGGATTGTGAACAGGCGGAATTAAGATCCCGTGCTTAGCTATATAGTGTCGCGGAAAATTCTATGAAGGTGAGAGTCTTAATGAAATATATAATAGACAACAATCAGAATATAAGATGGAATGTGAAATAGTTTCTGGTGGCTCTGAAGCGCTTTGAAAGAAGAAGGCAAGACTAATGAGTCTGTATGAATATAATGCCTCACTGGTGGTCTATCAATGCTTTGCGCATACGTTTCTAAAGCGCAAAGGGTCGGTGCAGGGTAATGATAACCTTCATAAAGGCTAGAACCTACTATGTAAAAGGCCAATCGATACGCGATTCGAGGCAAACAAGCGCTCCGAGTCAAACATCTTCCGTAATTCGTACTATGTAATGAATGCGCTCAAGTCGCGCTTCATCTTCCTAGCCGCGGTCGGTGCGGGACCGTTCTCCCATGTGGGAAGGAGACCTCTCCCTGCAAGTACACTAAGTTAGCGCAATGGGCAAATCTTCTAGGCGGATATCCTTGAGAGATAATGTCAAAAGTGAAAGTCATTATCTAGATTGGAGATGATCTTAGTCGTATGATATTCTTCTGAGTATCATACTATACTACCAATACGACATTCAGTGAAAGATAATCAAGACGATCACTATAATATAGTACAACTCGCAAGCAAAATATGCCTCTACCCGGTCTCTAAGTTCTTGCTCATATCTTATTTGCTATTACGTCATATAATTCCCATCTTACATAGATTTGTAAATGTAGTAATGGGCTAACGCGATTTTCAAATAGACAACAGCCACGGAGAAGCAAAACGATTAGAACAATTCACAATCATTCTAGCTTTTCGAGAGCATGTTATGTTCGACTATATACAATTCCAACGTGAAAGACGGGTTTCCATACCCGAGCAAACTACTTACATGCATATGCGGCTCTACACCTTGTTCCTGGCGATGATCTCGGGATACCTACCTGAGTAAGTTAACGTCATTGTGTGCCTGGATATGATACAGACCGCAACTCGTTTATAGCAGAATTATGGGATTTTTGCATATTTTATCTGCGCCATGATCGATGTCGCAATCACGCCATCGACGAGACTCATGAAATCCCCACTGAATTCCCCCATCTAGCTACGCTAGCTAGGACGAGGGTCTCTAGCTCCGTTTACATATCAAGGGGAGGATGGGAACTTGAAGAGGCTGAAGCCCTCTCCGGCTGAAACTCGAATTTCTCATCCGAGATATTCGGCATCTCCAACGAACATACAGGTTGTTACTGCCTTGCTTTCCCCCAGGGCGCCGTGGCAAGACATCGAAGATGAGCAGCCTAAAGGACTCGAGCGCGCCCCTGGGCCCGCTTGATGTAGACTCTGATCAATTGGATTTCCAGGACATTGATCCTGATTCCGGTGTCAAGCGCGGGCTGAAGACTCGGCACCTTAGCCTTATGGCCTTAGCCGGCATTATAGGGCCTGGGCTACTTGTTGGGACTGGAGCCGCGCTCTCTGAGGGCGGCCCGGCATCTCTAATTATTGGCTTCGGTGTTATCGGTATTGTCGCCTTCAGGTGAGAGACGCCTGCTTAAATAAACAGTACCTATACCACCGCTTGTGGGTAGGTGGGTGGGTGGTAGTGCATCGCTGACATACATTGTGATAGTATCATGCAGAGTGTGGGAGAACTTACCACTCTATACCCCTCGGGTGGCGCGTTTACAAAGCTTGCTGATCGTATGGTCGATTCGGCGTTCGGTACCGCGGTCGGCTGGAATTATTTTATCATCTGGTTTACGGTGCTCGCCAATGAGTATAATGCTGTCACAAATATTTTAGTGTTTTGGAGCGATAAAGTGCCCTTATGGGGGTATTTTCTTCTTCTATGGGTAAGGTTCCATTCCATGCTCATATCGTGTGATTCCTACTAAATGGTGCGCCCAGTCTGCGTTCCTATGCTTCCAGTTTCTTGGTGTCGAGACTTTCGGAGAGGCCGAATTCTGGCTTGCTCTTCTGAAATTGGTAGGGCTAATTGCCTACTATATCTTCGCCATTGTGTAAGTCTCAATGCTGATAATCAATTCTGACCTCCTAGCTAACCTCACTAGCTATGCTTCTGGCGGAGTCGCCGGAGCCGACGCCATTGGTTTTCGCTACTGGCGTGATCCAGGGGCCTTTGTAAGTGGGTTCGCCGGTGTTGCAAAGGTCTTCGTTTTCTGCAGCACTTTTTACGCCGGAGTCGAATCTGTTGCTGTAGCTGCTACAGAAACGAAGAACCCTAGTGTAGCTGTACCACTCGCCATTCGGCAAACATTTTGGCGCATTATCGTTGTCTACCTTGGTGCTGCCTTCTTCTATGGGCTCACGTGTCCATCGAACGCTGATGGCCTTATCAACGGGAGCAGTCGTGCACTGCAAAGCCCCATGACGATCGCCATTCAGAATGCCGGATGGGAGGGGGGCGTTCATCTTATCAATGCCTTTATTCTCGTCACCTGCGTCTCGGCCATCAACAGCTCGATTTATATTGCATCCAGGACTGTCTTGTTCATGGCTCAGGATGGAAAGGCCCCGAAGTTTCTGGGATGGACCAACCGGCGCGGCGTACCGGTTCCTGCGATCATCTTTTCCAATGCTTTTGGCGCCTTGTCGCTACTTAACCTCTCCTCTGGCGCTGCAAACGCCTACACCTATATCGTAAATCTATCAGGTGTGTCTACGTTTATTGTCTGGGGATCGATCTCATTCATTCACATTCGATTCCGGCAAGCTTGGCAAGCACAGGGCTATCATGTCGAGGAACTCCCTTTCAAGGCACTCTGGTACCCATGGAACGCCTGGTTTGGGTTCTTCGCCAATCTCTTCCTCGCTTTAGTGCAAGGCTGGACGACCTTCGTGCCTTTCAACGCCGGGAATTTCGTCGACGCCTATGTTCTGCTGCCACTCTTCGCCGTTATATATCTGGGGTTCAAGTTATGGAATAAAACTCGCTTCTGGCGATTGGATGAGATCGATCTTCAATCAGGTCGACGGCGGGATCTGGATCATTTGACGAGACCTGCAATGAGTCTTAAATCCCAGCCATGGTGGCGGCAGCTCTGGGAGAGTTTTTAAACATCCTGTAAAAACAATGTCCCAGATAGGTTTTGAATATGTTATGGTGTAATCCAGGTCAGATATACCTAGTATCTGTTTACCCTTTGCTGTTTGCCACCTATGAAAATTCTCCAAGTCTCTCAAATGTCATTTATCTCAACTTCGGCAGCCAAGAAATTTGATAGTGCGGGCGGCCCGGTTTTCTCGCTCCGTAATTATACATCGCCGAGGGGGTAGAGGGGAACGTCGCATTCCTAGGACTGGGCTGGATCTTTCCACCAATATTAATCGGCTAAACGCTACATTAGTTGTCACTTTCCGCGTAGGGTCCCCATTACGACGTTTCCCTGATAATAAGCAGCCAGGGGTTACTTGGACATAGGAAAAGGACTCATCAAGGTACTTCGTATAAATATCGGTAGAATTCGGGTCATATCCTATGTGTTTTTAACTGTCGATCTCGCCATATTTAGCAGTTTTATTTCTTCGCCTGTGTGCTAAAGGGAGATCTACCATATGATGTTCTTCACGTTTCATGGAGCGCTGCTCTTTGAGCTTCTTTTCATTTCCTGTGCCTTAGCTCTCAATCAAGCTGCGTCAGATATCAGGAGCATATACTTATTCAAAGATGTGTTGAAGTCAGATACGACATCGCTGAAAACCTCAGGGTTTAACACCGTGGTAATCTTCGGTGTCGGTATCTTGGGCAATGGGGACATAATGGTATGACATTACCCTTAGCACAATCACCGCCTCAAGTAGCACCCGGGCGGCCTTTGGGTTTAAACAAGAACCAAATACGCATTCAATTCTCTACACACTGCCAATTACTACCACATTCATATCTTGCTAGATATAGAGAGTTGCTTTACTAACACCTTCTACGAAAGTATTACTCAAATACGCCTGGTAGCAGCGACGTCCTCGCGGCGTCGAACGGCACGTACGTAGGTGGCGACGCGCTGGCTGCGAAAGTCCAGTCATTCAAGACGGGATCGACGGGGATCAACCGCGTCGAAGTCTCGATGAATTCGCAGCACGTGAAGGATCTAAGTGAGTAATTCTCGGAACCATTTTATTCCGGTTTTGGGGACTTTCAGAGAACAAAATTCCTTTTATGGACAGGAGATTATCTATAAGCTTCTGGGACCTGACAAAACAATACCTAACTCCGAGACTTGTAGTGGCGAATCCCGGTCCGGGTGCATCGACGCCGCTGTATCGCAATTTCGCTGCACTGAAGACGGCGTGGGGCCTCGACGCCGTGAACAATGACGACGAGTCCCTCTACGACGTCGGCAGCACCGTCAAGTTCGCGCAAATGCTCGGGCAGATCGGCTACAAGTACACCATAGCACCGTATACGAACTCTGGTTTCTGGGTATCGCTCATCAGACAGGCTAATGCAGGCCTGGCGGATCCAAATCTGCTTCTTGATCGTGTGTACCTGCAGTGTTACGATGGTGGTGCGGGGAACAATCCCGCCAGTTGGGCTAACACCCTTGGGCTCAAGGTTGTTCCGCTTGTATGGGTCACCAACGATTCTAAACCCTCGCAGGGTACCACAGTTGCGCAGGCTCGGAGCAAATTCACTGGTTGGTACTCGGCGGGTGGTCTTGCCGGTGGTGGTTATTGGAATGATTATGATATCGAGAAGAACGGGCTATCGTATTCGCAGTACGGGGATGTTTTAGTGAGCATCTTCAAGTAGAGCTGGTCCGAATGTGGAAGGCTTCTTATTTCCCCAGGGATAGCTTATTCTAGGTATATATATCTTAGAATATGAAGTTAACATTATGTGATGACTCCGGTTGCGCTCACGGGTAACTTGCTATCGTGAAGCGTACCTAAATTCCGGTGATCTGACCTGGCTTTAATCATACATATATGACTGCATGAACACGTTTGAAAAGAACCGGGCATTTATAGTCGATTTATCTACTTAAATCATTGATAAGAGTAGCCTTGTATAAAATGTTGCCGGAATTTGAACGTCGACTGTTGCCACAGTTGACACTACAACGACAGTATTAACCATCGATTTAAGTGTACATTGCCGCCAACGGAACCAATTGACCCCGTAGGAAATTATCCGAGTCTTTTTCTTTTTCCGTTTTTTTCTGGACTTCTCTGAGAGGATCTACTCAATAAGACAAACACCTTCCCGCCTCTCGTTAGCACAATCATCATACTAAAAGCCAACTGCGGATTAATACTAGTATCCGAGGCGGTGCAGTAATTGGCGGCTCTGGAAAGATGCAAATGGAACTGGAAGTGGTAGAGATAAAAAACTAAAGAGCCACAAGCACAAGTCGGAGGAGGACCCCTACAAAATGGTGTTGAGGACCGGCAGGAAACCATGGAAAACTACCGGGGCCGGGGCGGTCGGGGGCGAGCAGGACCAAATAACTATTCCATCGGGCAACCATACTCGCGGATAACAAACAGGCGACGTGTTGATATTGTAGTTAGTACTTATATATGACGATAATTGTCTGCTAGGTTGCTTAGTTCCGTTAAACGATACGGTATGAAATCCAGTTTAGCGGCTTACGGTTTGGGAAACGGGTTGCCGCCTTGCAAACTGTCCATATACTTGAGTAGGTATATACTTATATGGTACTATCAAACGGGTCTGTCTGAGACTTATTGGACAGCCTGGTTTGCCTTCCTACATTGAAGTAATATAGAATGGCCTGGACTCAGGCGATTAGGCTTGATTTTGGGGAGTGTTTCGTCGTTATGACATCATTTTCACGTCGTTTATAGGTAAGATGGCGGATCCCCTTCCGCCATACCGCCAGTAGGTGATACGCTGCCCGAAAGACAGAGTCCGGTGATAAAGACTGGCCACACGTACGATGGGAAAAGTCCACGTCGTGCCCAATCACGTGGCCGTGATCGAAATTTATACGAATTTACTTATTTTTCCGTTTTGTAAGCCCGTTTCTTTTTATTACGTTTGTATGCTGTGAATATTCTGTAACAAAGTCGTTATAACCACGTGAGACGCTTAAACAGTAAAGCCAATCGGAGACCGACCGAGGGCTCAAACCCCGTACCATCCAGCTCGACCGATGACTGTCGGAAGTTCCCTCCCAGGAGGTTTTTATACGCCTCAAGATGTATCCTAGATAGTCGTCTGGCAGTCGCTTGAAATTCATATATACATCAATTGCATCCAAGTGCATCCAAGTTCGTCAATCTTTAGAACATCTTGTGCCACAAACCTCGACGTCGAAACGAAAAAATCCCTATGCTCAGGAATGACGGGTAGACAACTTATTCCGCTACAACCTAAGCCGAGTCTTCTTGGTGAGATTGACAACGACCCAGATTCTCATCCCAAGAGATTACGCAGAAGTCGCACTTCTATCTTGGTTGCCTGCGACCCCTGTCGACGTCTCAAAACGAAGGTTTCTATTCCTATCGAAGACTAATGCCACTGATGCCCTGGGCTGATATCCTTAGTGTGATGGCGAACGACCGGCGTGCCACAAATGCCGCAACAAAGGACAAGAATGCAGTTACGAGCTTCCTCAGGACACGCTATCGCGGAGCTCGGCCAGGAGAAAGATCACAAACCAACTCCAGCGTGAAAACATGGAGCTTCGTCAGCTTTTCCGCGATCTTTCCAGGAGACCAGAGGCCGAAGCCTTGAATATTTTTCAAAGGTTAAGGGCAGAAAACGACCCCATTGCTCTTGCACATTCCATCAGGCAGGCTGAGCTACTGCTTCCACCCACCACAACGGAAAACGGTGTCAATCTAACCATGCTGCAGCAGTTAGAGCTCGATGCATTTGGAAGAAGCCCTATGAAGATCCCTGCTCGGCCATGGACCATCGTTGCCGGAGATGGGATCGTGTCCGAGCTTATTTCTTCCTGGTTCAAGTGGGATAATGCGTTTCTTTACCCCTTCATTGATCGCGAGTGCTTCATGCAAGAAATTTGTGAAGGCGATTCCGACAGCGCGATGTATTGTTCTTCGTTTCTCGTCAATGCCATATGTGCGCTTAGAAGTGTGAGCTGATGTCCCGTAGGTCAATGCTCTGATGCTGACATAAGTCATAGTACTTCTCAGAGACGATTGATATGGTACAACGAGTGGCCAAACTAGACCTGAAAGAACAGTTTCTTACCGAAGCCAAAAGAAAATATGGCCATGCGTTACCTGCTATGCCCGAAATTCAAGGGCTATGGATTTTGTTTGCTATCTCGTCCCTGCAAGGAGAAGATAATAACGGAACTTTATACCGGTTTGCTTCTTACGGTATGCTGAAAAGATGTAAACTGAACCACATCTTTTGGTCCTTGACGGACACCGACTCGGAGGACATAGCGAAAAAGCGAGTAATCTCGAAAAATGTCTGGGGGCTTTTCTGCTCGGAAAGGTAACCCAGCAGCAATCTTTTAACATCCATATTGTTACGCATTTCGCACATCCATACTTAAACTGACGGGAATTTGCCTGGCAGCTTTATGATAACCAACTTCGGCATAACCGGTGTCCTTCAACGGCCAAAGATTCCATGTCTCTTTCCTGAATATGATAACGAGGTACCCATTATTGTTGACGTATTTGGTCAAGATTTTACGACATCGTCGGCACAGCCTCCTTCTATCGGCGGGGCCATCAGCACGTTCTGTCGGTTGGCTGTCCTGATGAGCGAGGCCTTGACACTCGGATCAGGGTGCAAGGATAACGAGATCGTTACCCTTGGAAACCAGTTCAAGCTAAGGGAGATAAAGGCAGCCCTAGCACAACTAAACAAAATCAGTGACTCGCTTCCGCCTGCACTTCATCACAACCAAAACTTTACTCCAGAAACATGTTATCTTAGGTACGCTCATCCTAGTCTCCGCTTGTCCGCAGTTCCGATAGTTGCTAAAGAAATTCTGTTCTGTTCTATGAATAGGGTAGCCATGAACAACGTTGCGTATACGATCTTGCGGCCGCTCCACCCAGACGTGGTGCTAGACGAAGAGAATGGGACGACGGTGGAGTCGGCAATACTGGAATATTGCATGTTAGACGCGGGTCTAATGGAGCGATACTTCGCGACCTGGTCGACTGCCGAGTTCTCGACCATGGCCTTTTTGGGGCCGCTGAACTCGGGGACGGTTCTGCTGTCGCTGCTGCCGCACGAGCGTGCGCAGCAGCTGTTTCCGCGCATCTGCCGGCTCATGCGCATCATCGCCGCACGCATGCCCGTGGCCAAGCACGTCATGAAGGGCTGGCAGGAGGCTCTCTGGTCGAGGAAGATTGACATCCCCGGACCTGCGGTGCCTTACTTCCGGGACCTCGACGATGGCGGGGAGGAGATGCGGGATGTGCCAACTAGCTTGATGATGGCGCACATTCCCATTGACGAGGATATGATAGTAGACGAGTGGGACAATGGGGATTTGAGGGTTCTGCTGAAGAAATGGAACGTGATAAGTATTGAGTGAACATGATTTGCGGAAGAGTGCATCGCTTTAAAATAAGGCGATTCGCAGGGTATTGAGGACGCATCCGGTGTGTTAGAACACGTGATCGCACACAGAAGAGCCCACTAACTAGACAGTCTTGTAGGCTTACACACCTGTATTTATATAAGTACATACGAATATAGAGCTTTTCAGACCCCTATAGGTGCTCCTTAACAACACTGAACAGTATCTGGGCGTTCATCGTGGCGGTCATGAAAGATCATTTTGGAATTGGCTCCTAATTTCAGCAAATAGAACAATGAATAGACTTGATACTATTCCTTCTTTAGGACTACTGACATGTTACTCTCAAGATATTATCTCACCAGACAGAGGATAAGAATCATAATGCTAGACCATAGAATAGCTTGCTGTAAACTTAATCAGTGCTTTTACATGTCCCCGCGCTATAATTGGATATGTAGGGTGGTGATATCGGTCCGTAGAAAAAGCCGCCGGAAAAAAAAAAAAAAAAAGATAATCTGGGTATTTATAGTCCTAGGTCGCCCGAGTATTTAAGTTCCTTAGACTGCGTATCACGATTTATCAAGCTCTCTGTCGAACCCAGGCACGGCGCCCGTTAAAACCATCAGCCAAGAACGAATGTATGTATCGGGTTGTTAACAGGCACCTACGAAGGAGCCATGTTGTCTTCATTCTGCGCGTGGCGAATGCGAGGCGCAAAGAGCCTACGCATTTGCTTGATCAGGAGATGATTTGTCCGAAAATCTGCGGAGAAGTGTTTGTCGGCTCTATCTCAAACTCGCCCTTTGTGTTATTAAAAAGCCCCAATGAGTAGGATACCAAGTTGTATGACTAAGCACGATAATCACTATGCGCCCTTGGAAAGACATCTTCAAAAATGACATGCATTGACAACATATAGCGGCTCAAATATTCGATATAACCTCTAAGTAATAGAAGGTAGGTATCAGGTAAATCGGTCCTGTTACCAATCAGTACTACTCATATCTACTAAACATTCATGTTACTTGAATCAGTGTGCCCATGATAGATTGATACCCACCTATTTATATATATAGGCAATAGCTGTCATCATCATTATCCGACAAAACATCTTATGTTCAACATTTTGTCGGATGATGTGCGTACAGCCCAAGAAAATCAAGACGCCGATCCTCGAGATCGCGTACTACGAGCACGGCACGCAGGACGGCTGGCCCGTGGTCCTCGCGCACGGCTTCCCCTACGACATCCACGCCTACGACGAGGTAATCCCACACCTTGCGGCGGCCGGCGCACGGGTCATCGTGCCGTACGCGCGGGGCTACGGACCGACCCGCTTCTTGTCCGCCGAGACGATGCGCACGGGACAGCAGGCCGCGCTTGCCTCCGACATCGTGGCATTGCTCGACGCGCTCGGGATACAGAAGGCGACGCTCGCCGGCTTCGACTGGGGCGGCCTCGCCTCCTGCGTCGCTGCCGCCCTGTGGCCGGAGCGGGTATCCGCGCTAGTAAGCTACGCCGGCTATGACATTGCTGATGTCGCGGCGGAGCAGGAGCCTGCGCCCGCGAGCCTCGAGTGCGTCATGTGGTACCAGCACTTATTCCAGAGCGAGCGCGGACGAAAATGTCTTGCGCGGGACCGTAAGGCGCTTTGCAAGATCCTTTGGAAACAGTGGTCGCCTGCGTGGGAGTTCGCGGATGAGACGTTTGAGCGCACGGCGGAGGCGTTTGAGAATCCGGATTTCGTTGATGTGGTCATTCATGCTTATCGGTTTGTGCATGGTAAGGAAGCGGGAGATCCGACGTTGGATCATTTGGAAGAGAAGCTGGTGGCGAAGCCGAAGATCACGGTACCGTGCATCACGCTCGACGGCACACAGGATCCCCTAAAGCCTGGTGGTTCGGCTAGTCATGCTGAGATGTTTGTGGGACGCCATGAGCGCAGGGTGTTCGAGGTTGGACATGCCTTTCCTGCCGAAGCGCCTGAGGCTTTCGCGAAGGCGGTTATTGACGTGCATAGTTGGGAAATCGACGGCTGAGGTGGTATAATAGAAGTAATCGGGCTTATGTAAAGTAAACGTTTCTGGTAGGGGAGGATAGGTATCTTCTCAAATACTATAGTTCATTATATTGTAGTTTGTTACGAACTCCTATATTAAGAGCTACGCACACTTTCCACATAAAACAATAACCCTGGGTATACCTCATGCGCCATTGATGATTGAAAACATAGGCTAAACGAGCTGCAGTAAAAGAGCTGCAAAATCGACAGCATTGTCATCTAGCTTCGCTGCTACCTTAGAAGCTCCAGCCACTACCACCGCCCTCACTCTCACGATAGTCTTTAGTCCATCTGTAGTCATTCCATGCCTTGTCTTTAGGAAGGTCATAAGGCAGTGCAGTCTGAACGTGCGGCACGATGCCATCTTGCCAGCTCGCGGTCCTTTCCTCGAGAAGGCCCTTGATAAGATGGCCGGGAATCAACACACCACATTCAAAATTAGACAATTTGATTAGCTTTTTATCGGAAGTTAGCTCATTCCCTCTTTTATCATGTTCGAGGGCGCCCCATGCCGATTGCGATAAGTTAGCCGATCCGACATATACATAATAGGGCAACTGCGTCGTATCTCGAGGGTTGTAAGCAAGGATGAGTTTCTGATGGAATAGCTTCCCACGATCTTTTGACTCGTAATGGTGGAAGATACGTTTTACTTCCTGCGGGGCCGTATCCCATGGACGCGTGTGACAACCGATGTTACTCGCGGCGTCCTGCGCAATCTCATCTGCGTTTTTAACGTCTTGCATTGTCGGGTAAAATAGCTTGACCTTTGGGACATCACGAGCTCCATCATGCGTCTCGAGGGTATCCTTACCCATAGCACAGTCATGAAACCCGTTGAGCCATTTTGCGCTGAGGTTACCAACGCTAGCTGTGCATACATCCAGCTGGAGCTCCTCCGACTTATCTTTCTCGGGTAGTTCCAGATTCAATTGTTTGATAATTCGCCTCAAGCGGAGCAGTCCATGCTGCTCCGCTTTTGCACCCGAACAAGTCCCCGGCACTGATGTGAGAAGATGCACTTTCACAGTTGAATAATTATATACTCCTCGGATAGAGTCGAGAAAAGCTTTGGGTGTCCCTAAAGCTTCCATATGTGATAATAGATCAGCCTCAAATCCCACTGGTGACCGTGTGGAAGGAGAAGAACGTTTTGGTACATCATGTATGTACCAATGGTTGTCACCCAGCTCTGTATCGATGTACATCATATTACAAGATGTAATGGCGATTCTAAGAAAAGTCGGGTAGACGAGTAAGAGAATCTTGGAATGGCAAGACCCAGGGCCCCATGCATAGAAGGTATGTATGTTTTGGCCATATTTCTGGCTGTGCAGCTCCTGAAGAATTGGCCGAAGAGTATCGAGCTGTTTGCGAGATATCTTTTCTTGAAACTTTAAGCCTGCTAGAGTGCTCTGTTATATATACGTCAGTAATTACATCTCGTTACATGATAATAGGGGTTTACGATACCGCTGTTTGTATGGTAGAGACATCGAAATTCGGGTCTCTGCCGATGTATATCTACAGACAAGCATACCGGATTAGCTGAGCCCCCGTCAGCAGTGAACTAAATGAACACTTACGGGGATTCCGCTTGACTTGTGCGAAAAGGGAAGATGCTCATAAAGCTCCTCTTCGGCAATGAAGAAAGAATAGACACATGCGGCTTTCAGGTGGTCTCTATATATGACATCGCGCAGATTTACGCAGTTTTTGGCGTTTGTCCTGCCAGGTGTACGAGTGATTCGGATCGCTCCATTGGCGTAGGACATAGGAACCGGAGGCGTAGCTAGATAGCGTTTATATTAGTGTGTTACAGTAACTTTGATGTAGCCAAGCTCACATAATTTCTGTGTCCGGGCGCGCGAAGTAGTTTTAATCTCATCAAGATCATTGTACGCCTTTCGTTTCAGCGCTCCGAGGGCGACCCTATAAATTCTGTTAGCTGGATGTTAATATTTCGGAGGTCATTGCGTTATCATTCTCACTTTCGTCCGTCACTCATTATAGTTCTCACACCTGCATTGAGGATCCGGAAGGTAGGTTTTGAAAGCGCGAGAAGATGTCAGAAATCAGGCTCCGGATGCTAAGGTTCAGGTTATGTCCCCACTCAACTTTAAACAATCAAAGATGAATGTTCCTTTGTCTTTTGGACCTGTTGCTCTGTAGACCACCCAGGCGGCTATATTGTAGCTTGTTAGCGCCTGTAGCAACCAGTGCGAGGTACTAGCATCGGGTTGTTACCGGCTGCAAGCAGCTGTTGTAAGCGACAGCTCAAGCATACCTGTGAACTCTCCAGGTTACCCTAGTAACTCATTTCAGCTACATACTTAAGTAATCAACTATTCATCAATTGAGCACAAGATTATCTGATTCTACCAGGCTAAAAACATACCGCGGCTTTCCAATTCTGTATTTCTCGCAGGGTAATGCGAGCAGTGAACAATGGAGGAGGACGACCGGGACTACTGGTCCGATTATTCCATGGACAGCGATGCTGAAGGCTTTCCTCCACGGCCTCAGTCACCAGCGCCAGTTAAGTCTGGAACATTCTCGTACGACGACAAGAATGGCCTACTGGCAGGTGGCTTCTCTCGTGCCCCATTAGAAGAAATGAGACTGGCCTTCCGTAAGAATGCCTCGTCTGCGCGCCGGAGGGCCGCCAACAAACCATGGATCGCGGCGCAGCTTTGCCTCTACGATATCGCTTTTAATAAGTCAGCGAAAGTGGACGAGCTTCGAAGGACACTAGAGGCCGCGGTGAAAGGTCGAAAGGTGAGCCAGCCTTTCCTAGCTACGTGCGCGTAGAGATGAAAATAAAAAGAAATTGTCTCGATTCTGATTGCTAGCCAACACTTAGTGTGTTGAAGGAGGTCCTCCTTCAATTGCCGCTGTGCAGAAGCGACTCGCTGCCCAATTCGCCCAGAAACGTGAGGAGTACTCACGGGCCGTCAAGGACCACAAACTTGATGTACATCAGTGGCATAAGCAGAACTTTTCTAAGCTTAATGACCCGAGTGCCGAGGCACGCTACAATCTCGATTTCTTCTTCTCCAAGTATTTCGTGGACGACGAAGGTTTACCTGCGCCGCACAAGACGCCTGAGCCCATCATCATCTGGGACTTGTTCGATAAGTCCGAGTCTCTGCGTGACCGCGTTGATGCTATACCTGGGTTGAGCGCGCAGGTTACGGAATACCTGACAGTTGTAGCATGGGCCTCCGAACTTAAGCGAGGAGTAGATACCGCCTTTGCTATGATTGACCGGCCAGATGTAAAAACTGACCACCCCACACTTGAGGCGTTATTCGATCCGAAACGTTTCCTGGCTAAATACTTCCTAGATGGCCTGCGCGGTAGGTCTATGCCTGAGAAACGGAAGGAGCCTTTTGTTCTAGAGTCCTGGATTACGTACGATGATGGTTATAAAGAGCTCAAGCGTGCTGCCAAGCGCACACCAGAACTTTTGGTTAAACGAGCAGCAAAACCGGCTCAAGACACTCGCTGGAGCTGCAAAAAGGATTGTGTAGTTGTTGGCTGGACGAAACAAGCGATTCGTCTGCTGAAATCATTGAAGTCAGAGATAGCAGAGCTCGAGGTGGCAGAGACCAAAAAAGAGGAGCGTGAGAAGGAGGAGGCCATCCTGGCCGAGCTGAAGCCACATATAGACTATGTAAGAGCACACCGCTCTACCCAACCTGGGCCATTTACACTCAGTCATCTTGTGGGTTCATACATGGTGCAATGTCAGCAGCTTCAGGACGAATATGGATGCGAGTTTCGCTTGATGACGCTCGATGTTCATGCGCCAACTAGCACGTATGGTGCTGTGGCCGCTTTTAATTTAGGCATAGTCGAAGGCACTATGTTACTCGCTAGCTCGGAGGAATCTCTGGAGCGTCTGCGCGAAGAGCAAGCTGTACGCTCATCGGATGAAGAAGACGAGGTTACCGATGAAGAACACTTCGCCGCCTCGGGCAAGCGCAAGGCAACAGCCTCAGGACGACCTGGCGCAAAAGGCTTCAAAAGACGACTCGGTGACGACAACCCTCAAAACCCTGGTCGATTCTACCTTCAATGGGCTGGTTGTGACACTGGCACGGGGGATCTCGTGATGGACGAGGATCACGAGAGGATAGGTTATCTCGACCCGGACGAGTCAGGAATGACCGCGCGAGGTCAATTAAAGTACTATGGATTGCTTGGGGACGAACATCTGGCGTTTACGCTTCTTAAAGTCGCAGATACGCCTAGAAAAATTCCAGACGCATGGTCGAGCTATTGCGAACAGGATCGTTGGAGACGTTGGTAACACCTAATGTTGAATCTGAACACTTCGACTTCAACCACTGGGAATCACAAGCTGTGCGTGACTCTCAGTTCTTGTATTTACAATTAATTTACTTGTTATAATTTATTCATCCAGAACGGAATAGGATAGTTGAGCCTTTATACTGACAACATTTTCTGATAATGAGTATTGCTATTCCTAGATGTTTTCTATTGCTAACTGATAATACCATGTATGCTAGTATTCTTATAGCAGTATTGACTTTGCCGCCTAACAGGGCCAGTTTTCACAATTAACAAGAAGCCTCTCGATATAAGACGAGACAGCCCTCGTTGCATAGACTCAGGTATGGTTGTATAGATTTTCGTAGCAATTGTTCACTTAATAGATCAGTGTAGATCAGGGGAAAGAATATAGGTACTTACTTACCTTAGCAGGTAGAACAATAAGCGCTAGGAAGATAGTGTACAAGAAATAGCGTAGTTCAGGGTTCAATTGACATGGTATCAACTGTTAGGGTTACCTCCTTCAATTTATTCCAGTGCTTCCACGACCCTTGTTGACAAACGCAACGACCAGTTCTCGGAAGCAGCCTTCAAATTCATCTTCTACCGATGCTTACATCTCTGCCTACCGAGAAGTTTCCAGAGCCTGCGTTCTGGATACCATAACCACTGAAACTAGCACTGATCCTTGCACTGTTCCCACTGTTGTAGTCTGAACTTGGAACTGCTGGGGTTGCTGCTGGATCCAGGTAAGTCAAGACCTCCTTGGTGCATGCTGCAGCTGCCGCGGCAACGTAGTGTTGCCAAGCATCGTTCTTATGAGAGTCGGCATAGTCGGAAATGCCCCGAACGACGAGGCATGAGAATTCCGTAGCTAACCCGGCGGCTTCCATCTCAAAACAGAGTACGTCGTCGCCCAAATTTCGCACCTCCTCGTCCCTTTTGGTAGCGCTTCTCATGACCTTATCGCCAGAGGCAATTAGACCGTAATGAATTTTTGAACCATCACGATGGGGTCTTTTGAGAATACGTTCCGGATCGCAGTGTTCACAAGTACGCTGGTTGTTTAAAACATGATGGTAATCTGCGGCGAACAGGACATCCGACTCGCTCGGCGGCCGCCGGTAATCATCAAAACCGCTACCTTTCTGAAGCATTGCGGTGACGAATTGCTTAATTTTATTGCCCCCAACACGATGATCGGACTTCATTTCGCAAACAGCGCTCCTCAGTTCTGTAGGTGGTGCAGAGAGGAAGCCTTTTAATTGAAAGCACCCGTCGATATCTTTTCCAAGGTCATACTGCACTAAGCCACCATGGCGGCCCTCGGGCATGCTCACAACCACATCGCCCAGGCGGATATCGTGACTTTTGGGCACCCCTCCGCCGATGCCCGCCAGGAAACGCCATTTAATTGATGGGAATGTTCGGTCCAGGTTCGCAGCAACCATCGCCGCGGCGCTCTTCCCCTGTAATCCAGGTAGCCAGGCCACTACGGTGTCATGACCAGATAGCTGGCCGGGGATGTAGCGATTTGGGTCGCCTTGTTTACTTGGTAGCCGTGGGTGCTCTTCATCGAGCATATAACGGACTGCGCTCATCTCGAATTCAATAGCACATACTATGGCCACTGTGTAAGTCTCGTAGGTCTTTTCGTTCCTTGCTTGTTGTTCTCGTGCCATGATTCGGGCGCGATCGTGTAGGGGCGAGTCTCTCCAAAAACATTCAAGATTTTTTTTAGTCTTTTAGAAATTACTCAGATCAGTATAAAAATACAAGCAGATGGGAGATAAAGGGGGGGAAGGGGGGAATCAACGCAATCGGTGCGTGTTGCTGCACTGCCCTCGAGGCTTAGCCCCCAAGGCATATCGCGAGCTGCAGGACAAAAGATAATCAGCGATGCGTCAGCTCTCAGTAGCCATATTCGGGCGTCCACGTTGCCTTGCTCCGACGTTCCATCTCTATTCCCAAATCTACACTCAGCTTTCCTTTACTATTACTTCTCATACCCGCCTAGGAAGTATCAAACTGCCAGCCAAAACGCAACCATTAGCTTCTGCATCAATCTACATAGGCTACATTGCGATTCTTACAGCGAAGTGGCATATGCTCGGCTATAGGTTACTGCGAAGAATTAACAAGACAGAATTTCGCCCATGTCTGCCTAAAGAGAAAGGCGTCCCACCGAAGCGCAGCACCGCGAGGAGCATCATCCAACTCAACGACTCTACAGCCCTGACGAAACCTCGACCATTCTTGCCTTTCGTCGCTGTTTTTCGGATATAACAACCGATCCTGTCTACATATCGAATTATTCGGACAATAAGGATCGCAAGATTGATTCGCACCGCGCGTGATCGGTATCAAGTATCATTCTGCAGCCAATGTCTCGGACACGATCGAAGAGACAACATGGAACCACCAAGTAAGAAGCCGAGGCTTACTAAAGATACTCGTGGCGATGCTATTTAGTCAGCTACAGCTTTGAGAGGTTATCATAGCTATAGCCGGCCGTTGAATAGCTTTGAAGGCTACGGAGTGCAAAACACAGGCAACATCGAAGTCAGCAGAGATTTCATCATGAATATCAACGAAAGTTCGAAAACGAGCGTGGAAGTCGACAAGCACCAAATACTACTTGAATCGCTACGATTCGACCAGATGGATACCAGGCAGTTGACAATCAAGAAAGCACATGCGCATACGTGTGCATGGTTTCTCGATACGCCGACATACACTAATTGGACGAAGAAAAACACCGTGCGTAACGGCCACAATTTCTTGTGGATAAAAGGAAAGCCGGGTGCAGGAAAGTCGACCCTGATGAAATTCCTATTAGGGAAGCTTCGCAACCAGGTCCGACAGGCTCAAAATAGGGAGGTTTTACTCTCGTTCTTCTTCAATGCTAGAGGAAGTAACCTGGAAAAGACGACGACTGGCTTATATAGGTCACTGCTACTGCAGCTGCTTGAAGCGCGCCCTAACCTTCTGTATATTCTGGATAGCATTCGAATCGGTCACCACTGGACTATTGAATCCCTCAAATCCGTCTTTGAAGAAGCTTTACAGGGCCTCGGCGACACCTCTCTTGTCTGTTTAATTGATGCGCTCGACGAATGTGAAGAAGCACAAATTCGAGATATGGTATCCTTCTTAAGCGACCCTGGCGTTATTCCTAATCGATCCCGCATTTGCTTCGCAAGCAGACACTATCCGCACATTACCATCAATAGAGGACTAAGCATCGTTCTCGAAACGCAACTCGGACACAGCAAAGATATAGAAAGTTATCTACGCAGCGCTCTAGTCATTGAGGACAGTGTTCTTGCAGAGCAGATACGCTATGACCTCCAGGAGAAAGCTCTCGGTGTCTTCATGTGGGTTGTACTTGTCGTGGACATTCTAAACAAAGAGTATGATGCGGGCCGTGAGCATGTCCTTCGCGAGCGGATTCAGCAACTCCCTGGAGATCTTCATGATTTATTCCTTAATATTTTGACTCGTGACGATAATAACATGGATGGCCTCCTTCTGTGCATTCAATGGGTGCTATTCGCTCGGCAACCTCTCACACCGAAACAACTATATTATGCCATTCTCTCTGGGCTAGAGCCAGATGGGTTGCCCTACTGTCATTCGGACCGTATTTCTGAAGACAGAATAAAGAGATATATCATCAATAACTCGAAAGGACTAGCTAAAACTACCAAGTCTAAAAGTTCAACCATCCAGTTTATCCATGAATCCGTTCGCGACTTTTTGCTTAAAGAAAACGGCCTCAGCAGGATCTGGCCCAATACCTCAACCAACATCTTTGGCACAAGCCACAACGCGCTCAAAAAATGCTGCCAAACGTATATGAGCATGCAGGAAGTGATAAATCTCGAAGGATCATCCAGTGAAGCCACTACTCAGTCGTTTCCGTTCCTGGAGTATGCCCATCAAGGGATCTTATATCACGCTGATCAAGCACAGAGACACACCATATGTCAGCAAAACTTTCTCGCTACGTTTCCACAATTCCAGTGGGTAAAATATCACAACGTTTTTACGGAGGCACAAGTGCGTCGGTATACGCCTGAAGTCAGTCTTTTGTATATCCTGGCTGAGACCGGTATGGCAGCCCTCATTCGTGCTCAGCCAAACCGCCAGTCATGTTTCGAGATAGAAGACGAGCGATACGGACTTCCGATTCTCGCAGCAAGCGCTACAAAGAGCAGCGAAGCGATTCAGACCATGCTAGAACTCGAGGCAGAGCGACTATCAGAATCCTCTCTCGCAAGAATTTCCAGCATGATGCCACCAAATCTCGATATTTCGTACGCTTCCGGTCGGAACTTCAAATTTTCAAAGAGTAGAGACTTGTTCCATCAGCTAATCGAATACGGCAACGAGAAGACGTCGATATTCTTCCTTGCTATAGGGGAGTGCAATATCCATGTGAAGAACCTACAAGGAAAATCGGCTCTGATGTCTGCAGTGGAAAAAGGTTTTGTCACGCTAGTAGAGGCCCTTCTTCGCGAAGGTGCTGATATACTGGCTGTTTGTCACAGTAAACGAACTGTATTCCACATAGCTTTTTCTAGCCGGCAGGTTGAGATTGTCAAGCTATTTATCGACCGGGGTGCCGATATATCAATCGTTGGAAGATCCGGAATGTCACCATTACATATCGCTTTAGAAGACGGCCATATCGAGGTGGCCAAGTCACTTATCGACCGTGGTGCCGATATATCAACCGTTGGAAGATCCGGAATGTCACCATTACATATCGCTTTAGAACGTGGCTATATTGAGGTGGCTAAGTCACTTATCGACCGTGGTGCTGATATATCAACCGTTGGGGAATCCGGAGAGTCACTATTACATATCGCTTTAGAACGCGGCCATACCGAGGTGGCCAAGTCACTTATCGATCGTGGTGCCGATATATTAACCGTTGGAAGATCCGGAATGTCACCATTACATATCGCTTTAAAACGCGGCCATATCGATATTATTAAATTTCTCATTAACCGCGATGCCAATCTCTTAATAACTACGCCAGGCAAACTGCCGCCATTACATATAGCGATACTTAACGGTTATAACGAGGCAGCTAGGCTATTTATTGAAAGCGGTGCCGATATATCTACTGCTAGTTTTAGTCAAACGCCGTTATGTTTAGCGATATCCAATAGCTATATCGATATAGCTAAGCTACTTATTGAAAGCGGTGCCGATATATCTACTGCTAGTTTTGGTCAAACGCCGTTATATTTAGCGATATCCAATAGCTATATCGATATCGCTAAGCTACTTATTGAAAGCGGTGCTGATGTATCTGCTACTAATAACTTCGGAGAGACGCCGTTATGTTCAGCGATATCTAATAGGTATATCGATATATCTAAGCTACTTATTGAAGGCGGTGCTGATGTATCTGCTACTAATAATTTCGGAGAGACGCTATTATTTTCAGCTGCATCTAATAATAATATTGAGGCAGCTGAGCTACTTATTAAAAGCGGTGCCAATATATCTGCCGCTAATAATTTCGGACAGACGCCATTACTTTCAGCTGTATCTAGGGGCCATATCGAGGTGGCCAAGCTGCTTATTGAAAGCGGTGCCGATGTATCTGCTGCTAATAATTTCAGAGAGACGCTGTTGGCGTCAGCTTCGCCCGTTGATGCGATCTATATGCTTTCAGGCCATGGCTTTATAGCTCCAGAGTCTTCGTCAGACTAGAAGTAACAAATGGCTATGCCTGTGCTGTAACGGAGTAGCGCAAGGCTGCAAGCTATATATACCGTCAATCCTCACGGAGGATTAAGGCGTCGTTTTTCCTCCGTTGCATGTGTCCAACGGCAGGATTGTGTCGACTAGAGCAAAGGTAGCGACTATAGAACGGGTTGCCAGCGGTGTCATACGGAATAACTCAAGGTAGTGGAAATGCTTATATCCAATGCCAGGGGTTAGATCATGTTATTCATCTGTAACGCGGCGGTCTACATATTCACCTACCCGTTGATTGCCTGATCACTAAAACAGACACGATAATGGGTGATAATAATAGATAGACGAAAGCATAGCTTTCGTGTATATATAGACCTAGTTGCCGCCAGAGCTGAAGGGAGGAAGCCAGTTCAGTATGGTTCCCTTGCGGCCATAGATGATTATATGTGAATTGACACAGTTCCGAGCCTCGTCCTTGTTACAAGCTGCGTGCTGAGTGTTCATTACAATAAACCTTCGAACGGAGCTTCCTTAGTACACCTTTTGTATTAGGACTGCAAGGATATAAATGAAGTTTTCCATGTTGTAGAGGTCTGTGTCCGAAGAATTATGCTCTCAAATTTCATATTGAGTGCTACCTTGACCTTTGAATGAAAGAGCATATCATAAATCCCTATTACTTGCGTTCATTGTCACCACATATGTATCTTGGTTGATAGAAAAATAAGCGATAGCCTCTAAATATGCACTTCTCATGCATGAAGGACAATCAAATAAGCTTGACGATACTACAACGAAGAATTAACCAAGAATTTGTCTGATAACCATGACTATGATGCCAACTGGTGTAGTTTTGGAATGAACTGATGATCAATGGGGAGGTACGTACCCGCCTTGGAAAAATACTAATATTGCATAAACGGGGCACGCTATCCTACATGTACCTGGTACTGACGCGACTGAATTGCACCAAAACGCCACGCCTAATCATTAGGCATCATAGGTGATGTTTATCGACGAGATATGGATTGCAATTGACACTGATATGCTACCGATGTATTGCCAGAGTGAACCTAAAGGGTCCGAACGATGCCGAGCCCTACGAAGAAGAGGAAGCTTAATAGCGACTCCAAAAGTAGCCTACCGTCACGGGGTCTCGAGTATTTTTTCGCAAAACAGAGGGATCAGAATGGGACCAGCTCTCCCTTTCAAACCGAAAATGAGCCTGTCAAGGATGCGACGCATCCGGCCCAGGACCATGAGATGACCGATGAGGAGCTGGCCCGGAAGCTCCAGGCCGAGTGGGATCGAGAGGAAACGGGTAGAGCAGCACAGGAGCCTGCGGCTTCGAATGGTAAGGAGCCTGGGAGTACTTCAGCTTTATCGCAGAACCTAGCCAAAGACGAGCTTGGCCTTGATGGGGCAGCTTTGGAGCCATCAAAGCCGAACACGGCCGAAACTTCCCGCAACAGGAAGGGAAAAGGCACTCTGTCCCTCCAATCTGTTGCGGCATCTGTGGACATGATCTCGGAATCGATACCCCTCGACGAAAGCCCACTCACCTTTGACCCGAGCCAGTATGTTCCCCATCTGCGGGATCAGTGGGACAAGGATGGTGGCAATGCCTCTTATGCCCTGTTAACGCGTTGTTTCGTGCTTGTAAATGGGACGTCGAGCCGAATTAAGATTGTTGATACATTAGTGAATTGTTTACGCATACTCATTGAAGGTGACCCGGACAGTCTGCTCCCTGCGGTATGTCACCAGAGTCTCACCTGACATTCTATATCCTCTCTGCTCCTACTACATTTGCCTCTCAATACGCGTCATTGATTTAAGTTTACTGATGACGACCAGGTCTGGCTATCTACCAACGCCATCTCACCACCTTACATATCTCTAGAACTCGGACTAGGCGGCTCAGCAATATCCAAAGCCTTGCGGCAAGTGTGCGGTCTCGATAACCGCGCGCTCAAGGCCATTTACGATAAATATGGAGATGCAGGTGACGTAGCCTTCGAAGCCAAGAAGAAGCAAAGCTTTACATTGCGCGTCCCTAAACCTCTCACAATTCAAGGTGTATACAACTCCCTTGTGAAAATCGCTAAAGCACAAGGGCATGGTAGCGCGGAGGTGAAACAACGGCTCGTAGACCGCTTACTGCAGGATGCGCGCGGCGGCGAGGAGAGCAGATACGTCGTGCGTACGCTTTGCCAGCACTTGCGGATCGGTGCCGTGAAAACAACGCTTCTTATCGCGCTATCGAGGGCTCTCCTACTCTCGCGCCCTCCCACCACTTCAGAGGGGCAGGACAAGGATTGGTGCGCTTATCCCGTGCGCTCCGTGGATGAACTTCGCCGCCTCAAGAAAGAGGAATTGGCAGAAGTCTGGGCGCGCGGTGAAGAGATCATCAAGGCGTGTTTCGCGCGACGCCCTAATTACAATGACCTCGTTCCCACCATGCTTGAGGTGGGTGTCTGTCCAGAATTGCTCGTCCGTTGTGGGCTGGAGCTCCATGTTCCGCTGCGTCCTATGCTCGGCAGCATCACACGCGATCTATCTGAGATGTTAACGAAGCTCCAAGGCCGCGACTTCGCCTGCGAGTTCAAGTATGATGGGCAGAGGGCGCAGGTGCACTGTGACGAAGGCGGGAAGGTGTCCATCTTCTCGCGGCACCTTGAGGTGATGACGGACAAGTACCCAGACCTCGTAACCCTGGTACCGCAGATTCGTGGCGAGGGGGTCAGTAGCTTCATTATGGAGGGTGAGGTCGTCGCAGTGGACCAGGTGACGGGTGAGCTGAAGAACTTCCAGACCTTGACTAACCGCGCGCGCAAGGATGTTGCGATTGGGAGCATTACGATCGATGTTTGCCTCTTCGCCTTCGATCTCATGTATCTGAATGGCCAGCCATTGCTCGACCGCCCGTTCCGGGAGCGTAGGAGTCTATTGCGGTCACTGTTCATCGAGGTGCCCAATCGATTCACGTGGGTGCGAAGTCTGGATGCCACGTCGCAGGACTCGGAGGTCGTGCTAGACTTCTTCAAGCAGGCGACCGATTCCAAGTGCGAGGGAATTATGGTCAAGATCCTTGACAACTTGCCGAACCTACCACTCGCTCTAAACGTTTCAACGCTTCAGGAAGAGGACCAAGACCAGCAGCCAGAAAGTACCAATAGTCGCGTTAAAGGAAAGTCTAAGGGTGACGAGAAACAACCAAAAAAGACGCGCCGCAAACCCCTCCTCGCGACCTATGAGCCGGACAAGCGCCTTGATTCCTGGCTGAAAGTGAAGAAAGACTACAGCGCCTCCTTCGACACGCTTGACCTCGTTCCCATCGCGGCCTGGCACGGGCAGGGCCGCAAGGCAAAGTGGTGGTCGCCCATCCTGCTCGCTGTGCGCAATGAGGAGACGGGCGCGCTCGAGGCCGTGTGCAAGTGCATGTCCGGCTTCACGGACACGTTCTACAAGGCCAATCGGAGGTTCTACGACGACGGGACCGGCGATGTCGAGCCTGAGTCCAGGGCTGCCGTTGACACTAATACAACCCAAGAGCCGGCTGAGGGGAATAGTGAGGGTGATGATAGTAATAATGATAGCGACAGCGAAAACCAGAGGGAAGAAGATGAAGACGATAACAAAAACACGACAATTAAGTACAAGAACACTCGCAAGACTAAGCCTAGCTTCGTCGAATACACGGGCGGTCATCCAGATGTGTGGTTTGAGCCACAAGAGGTTTGGGAGGTGGCGTTCGCCGACATTACGCTGTCACCGACGTATACCGCCGCGATAGGGCTCGTCAGTCAAGACCGCGGCCTTAGTATGCGGTTCCCGCGGTTCTTGCGCAAGAGGGAGGATAAGGGCATCGAGGAAGCGAGCACGAGCGAGTTCCTAGCTGGCTTATTCCGCAAGCAGGAGGCGAAGGCGCCTCCGCCGCCGCTGCCTGGTTATGAGAATGAGGAGGATGACGAGGCTTAGCTTAGATGCTGAGCAGCTCATGTCAAGTCAATTATGTGGCTGACTAACTCCGATATTCCATGATATGGTATTATATAACAAAGGCTCATGTAGACCCGGTCAAGACATGATATTATCACTACCTGCATGACTTACTCCTTCCAAGCCTTATACACGATCCGACAGCCATATTTCTCTCCTTTCTTTAGCAGCACCTGGCTCTTCCAATCGTCGACGTTGCAGGCATTCACGAACCGGCTGGGCTCGACACAGAATCCACTCCGCGCACCACGGGCTTGCACGCCATCGACTGCGGGTACGTCAATATACTTGCCCGTGTAGTATTGGAACGCGGGCTCTGTGCTGTGGACCTCAAGGTGGATTTTTGACTCGGGATGGTGTGCTTTGACGAGAGCGACGAGAGGTCGGCTACGCGTATCGATGGGCACGGAGCTGGGCGATGCGGAAGGGTCGACTACGAAGCAGTCGTCGATGTCGGGCTCTTGAGCGCCTAGTGTGAATTGCTCGTTGGTGGCCACCTTCGCGAATGTTGTGGGGCCCCCTGTTGGGATACCGCCGTTGTCGACTGGTAGGTACGAGGGCGTGCAGAGCTGGACTACCGTTCCTTCGATCGAGGGGCCGCCAGTTAAGTTGAAGTATCTAGTTGGAGACTGCTGTTAGCTTGCGCTGGCGACGTGGAAAGGTTTCGGGTTTCGCGGGACATACGAGTGGTTCGTCATGTTAATGACGGTCTCCTCGGCGCCGGCGACGAGCTCGGCCTCATACTCCATACCCAGAATTATCACCTCCTTGCCTCCTTCACTAATCTTTCCCGTGGTATAAACTACCTTCACCGAGATCTCGCCGGGGAAACCCTCGTCTCCATCCTCGCTTCGTAGAGTGAACTCAACACTCTCGCCACCTTTCAGGTCGCCCTCGAGCCCGGGGATGCTTCGAAGTCCGATGGCTGTTGGCCCGTCCCATATCCTCTTTCCCCAGCCCTTTACGCCGCCATGCAGAGAATTGGGCCCGTTGTTTGCGGCGAGGCTATATGTGTTACCGCCGTTCACGGACGAAATCTTTGCGTTGGCGATGCGGTTCGCGACGCGGCCGATCGTCTCCCCGAAGTAGGGCGCATTATGCGATACGTAGAGCTCTTGCGCTGGAAAGCCCTGGACGATGTTCACGCCGCCAACTTTGAATGATTGGATTATAGCGCCCAAGGGCAGGAATGATACTTCGTCGGCCATTTTTGGATAGCTGTTGTGCCGGTTTTTATAAGTAGATACTGACGACTTTGCGTAATGAGGTCTGCGGGTTGGTAGTGGGGATCAATAAAAGAAGATGGGTGTAACAGAGCCTTCAAGGACACTTTTCATGCAGCTCTCAACTATACAACACGTTCGGGAACACAAGAGGTCTAAAGCGAGTGAATATTTCGTTTAGAAAAATGGCATGTGAGAAGGTTGTATTCAGGCTATTATACAAGCTTGTGGGGGTAGCTTCAGTACACTTGTGTTAGTACCTAGGTGATGCACGCTGTTGCTTGATGGTGGGGTAACTCGGCGGGGTAAAATGACCTCAAGGTGCCCAAGGTGTGAAGCTTGGGGGAAGCTCTCTACCGCACCAATGATGACGTAGAATTGGACCGCGAGACGGCCCGAAGATGACGCCGCCTACGCCTTGGTTCCATGGATTGGATTGTGGCTTGCGCACAGCTGCTTAGGCTGGGTTCAATTCACTTCGGCCGATTTACCGGACTCTTACATGTACATCGGGGCATCAGGTGCTATAGTTTATATGTCTCATCAAAGGGGGCGTTGATGCTGTTACTTTAGCAAAACCAAGAATATGCAAGACGTTTTGAGCTTTATTTAGCACTATTTCGGGTAAGTATTAGGTCTAGTACATATGTAGGTGGTTTACCCAAAAGTAAAAGGTAAAGGTCGGTGGCTGAATTACATGCAGGTGGGCCGCGTTACGGTGTAACCCGAAGATAGGTAGGTAAGGTGAGGTGCAAAGGTAACGAGCCATATAAATCTGCACTGGAATGGCCGGGTAGTAACTTTATATTGCCTACATATTAAACCAGCGCCAGGCTTTTCTGCACGTGCCTTTCTAATTTGAATCTAGCTAAGCGGTGTACCTGCCTAAGTATAGCATGCTGTTCGTACTAAGCCAATATTAGAGCCACTGCGAAGCTAAATGTGCCTCCCTGGCTTCCTACCTATATAATTACATACTTACATACTCCGGTAAACAAACAATCACAGAGACTTCAATTTCAGGTCAAACTGAGCATTTCAAAACCACACAGCCATCGAAACAAATTGAGACACTCACCATTGCATCGAGTACTACCTACTTACGTAAGTACTACAAGGCCTGGCTCACAAGCCTACGCCAGCTCATCCAAGGCTTGGAGGCGCTACATCTTCGTGCCGCCCTCTCATCCACACAAGTCACTTCTCCCAATCAATCCAAACCATAATTGCCATAATTCTGGCCGTTGATTTGCCGCTTCTTGATGCTCTAAGAGTCGGCCCCAGTATTTGCGGTATGCTCTCAACGAGCCATAACGGCAACCCAATAGATTCGCTTTAATTTTGATTATCTACCACTTCGCTTTGTATACTTTTCTTGTCCTTCTTATCAGTCGATCGTATTTAACTATCAGCAATCCAATACTAGCCATAATGGCTGAGACAGCCTCGTCACCCACTGCAACACCGAAGCGGAAGCGGGACAATTCGATTGCCGAAATGCGCCTCTCCGCCTCGCCCACCTCTCACTATGCTGCCAAGACTGTCTTCTCTTTCCGCCCGCCTAGTCTTCAGCCCGTGGTTCGACCCCGTGATCCGATTGAAGACGGGAGTAGTAGCCCGCGGTCCAAAGTGGCCCAGAAATTCGGGGACCTGGCGATCAAGGAGAGCAGTGAGGGTCCAGAGGATGCCAGCATCGGCAGTGAGCCCGAAAGCGGGGGCGGGGTGACTGTTGCTGAGACCCTCTGGCGGATCGGACACGAGAACGTAAATCCGCCCGACATCATTAGATTCGACTTCGATGCCGGTACCACCAACACCCAAGAAGACATGCAATTAGATCGTAACGACGATGATACTACCACCCATAAACGCATTAAAACCATCGAAGCTGACACCTCCCTCCCCGGATCTGCTACCAACAATTTAGCTAGGGAAACTAGCGATCCCACGATTGAGACCATATTCACCGACGGTTGGGTAAATGATCGCCTGTCGGTATCCCTTGACCCGATGATCAAGGACACAATTGAGGCTGGCCAGTCCGGACTGCGTAAATCCTATCCTTCGATTAATCGTCTAGCGGATACGAAATCTCGCATACGGAAACGGGTGGGAACGCCGCCATTATCGTCAAGACGGAAGGGAAATGCCCAGACCCGTACAGTGAAAGAAGAGGACGAGGAAGAGGACCTTGTCATTGTTGATCCTGTCCGTGCTGCTCTCACTTGGCGTGAAGATGAGATTACTGTCTACGACCCAGAAGACAAGGATGACGATGGCACCGGCATCAACGGTATTGGATTCAAGCCTACTGCTGCCGTAGCCTATCAACGTGCCCAAAAGCGACGCCAGCAGCTTGCCGACTATAAGAAGCGCGAGGAGAGCGAGGCCAGGGCTAAAAGAAATCAGCGACGGAGAGAGCAGCTGGGTGGGGGAGCTGAGATGGCCAGAAAACACTCCATCGTACGGGTACACTTCTCTGACAAACCACCAACTACTGTTATGACGACATGAACCACTCGTTGCTCTGCATCTCTGCATCTCGTGGTCTTGAGCTAACTGCGTGCGGTCACTTGCTATACTCCTTTAGAGATACGAAGCCATCCAATTTCGGTGGTAAGATCACGCAAGTAACGTGTTTGCTAGTGGCTTATGTGACTACTATGACACCTCTTTCTGACCAAGGCTTTCATCATCCCGAACCACGTTGAGTCAGGTTTGGGTGGTGATATTGTGGCACGCGACTGTCGGAAATTGGTTACAGGGGAATAATTTAGTTTCCATATTAGTTTGTCGGCTACGCTCATCATGAAGGTCTGGGTTCATTTAGCATTTACTATTAACAGGTCTATGGAATATTCTCTGCTCTGGCTGAATGCGAGGCCAAAGTCTAGGGACTTCGATATACATTTGGGCGTCGGCGCATATTTGACAGACTAGGTATACCCATACTCTCAAAGCAAGCTCCAAACTGCTTCGCAAGGGCGTTTATCAATCGAATTGATCACCAGAATTTATACCACCTCTTTTCGGCCTCTTGACGGGCCTTCTCCTCTGCTTCTCGTCTTGACCGCGCAGCTTCTGCCGCCCTTGCATTCTTCTCGGCCTGCTTGCGATCAATGACCTCGACAACCCTGGCCATGGCAGCGCGTTCCTTGCGCCTTTGCGCCTGGCAATACTCCCATTGTATAACGCTGCCGAGAAGAAAGGCGCCAAATGCCCAATTTGCTGCTTTGGGCGCTTTCGCTGCGCCGGTGGAAGTAATATCAGTGCAACTGAATACCCTCAGGGTAGCATAACCAAGATCACTCTGCTAGTGAACATACCTCCCACGATATAGCGCCCCACTCCCACAGCGGCACCTGCGCCTATGCCGGTCATGAAACCTTCCCTGGCGCATGGTATTTGATGTACTCTGAAGAAATCATCTGACTTGATCGATTGCATTCCTTCTTTGAATGTTGGCCTTGGGGGTCTGCCTTGTTGTCCTTCTTCTGTATCTACAGGTGATGCTGCGCTGGCGGCGATATGACTTCTCTCGGGCGTCGTTGAGCTATTGAATACTTCGTAGATCTGTGGTTGCTTGACGTGTTCCGGCGGCTCGGTAGCGCCTGGCGGAGGCCCGCGCAGCTTTGGGGGCGTGTCCTCATCTTGCGCCATGGCTGATCGTGTGAATGCCGAGCGTAGTAATTTGTATAGACCACAATCGAGAAATTGAGCAATGGCCTATGACGCTACTACATCCAAATTGATCTCCAATTGTACGATGGAGCCTGAGGCCCTTGTTATGCATGTATTCAATGAGTGTGCCGGGGATTGGCGCTTAATCGGGGCTCTTAAACCCCTGGTCCTGCTAGCGCGTAGCATGACAGGGATGCGCGCTTCAGTGTGCTGTAGGCTCGCGTCGCGCGTTTTGTAAGTGGATTTTGCTACCAGCAACTTCCCATTGAGCCTGGGACAAATCACAGCAAACAAGACGCAGTTAAACATTATTTTTTCCTTGTTCGTAATCAACACAGTTGAAGATACCCCAAGACGTGTTTAGTGGTGATCTTTACACCTCTTCAATTAGCCAATGCCGTGTACAAGTCGATAGATTCAACCTTTGAATCGTTAAACCGTCGGGACACTCGACCCCTTCACCCCTCACTGAGACCGCCCTACGATTCTCCAATATCATGCCCAACACGACGCTCCGCCGACCACAGAAGGGCTATGTGCGTCGCGGGGGCAAGCACGCCTACCATGGCGGATCACGTGCGAGGACCTTTGCTGCCTCCACCCGCACAGAGGGCACGGCTGCAGACGAGAAAGCCGAACGGGCGCTCCTGGCGACGCAGATCGACGAATCCATGGGCTTTTCTCGGTACGAAGCGGGCCGTGCGCGCGAAGGCTGGCTGGTAAATGTGCAGCCAACGACTGTGGGGTTAGACGACGACCGTGTGCCCGGCGGCCGGGCCGCCCTCGACTGCTACTTCATCGAACAAGACGGACAGACTTTCAAAGCAACGATCGAATATGACCCGTACTTCCTGATTGCCGTACGTAAGGGCCGCGAGAGCGAAGTTGAGGAGTGGCTGAAGCGTGTCCCTGGCGGTGGTGTTGTGCGTACTGTGAAGCGGATCGAGAAGGAGGATCTTTCTATGCCAAACCACTTGTTAGGGTATCGGCGAACGTTCCTCCAATTGCGCTTTGCGAACGTTTCAGATTTGATGTCCGCCAGAAGGGATATAATGCCCATTGCGGAAAAGAACCGCAAGGCTATGGGGACGGTGGATGTATATGCTGAGGTTGCTGCGTAAGTTCTGGAAACCGCTTCGATATGAGGGATGATAACTAACATTATACAGCGAACAAGCCGGCTTCGACCTGTTTGATGATTCACGAGATGACGATAGACGACATAATGCTTCCTTTTCAGACGCCAGCGATTACATTGTCGATATTAGAGAGTTTGATGTCCCATACCATGTAAGAGTAATGATAGATATGGGTATGTCTCCTGGCTATTGTCATTAGTAAAATACTAACACCGTCTTAGATATTCGGGTAGGCAGGTGGTACTTTGTAGAGGCGAAACATGGAATTACCACTATAACTCTAAACGAAGAACATTTAGTCCAGGCAGACCCAGTTGTCATGGCATTTGATATCGAGACCACTAAGTTGCCGCTGAAATTCCCCGATGCCGCGATAGATCAAGTTATGATGATATCGTACATGATAGATGGTCAGGGTTTTCTCATCACCAACCGTGAGATTGTGTCTGAAGATATTGCCGATTTCGAGTACACACCAAAACCCGAATATCCTGGCCAGTTCATGATTTTCAATGAGCCTGACGAGAAAGCTGTCCTTGAAAGGTTCTTTTTGCATGTCAAAGAAGCGAGGCCAACCGTCATTGCCACTTACAACGGAGACTTTTTCGATTGGCCCTTTGTCGAAACCCGGGCGAGCGTTAATGGTATTGATATGTACCGCGAAATCGGGTGGAGGAAAGACAGCGAAGACATTTACAAATGTACATATGGCGTTCACATGGATTGTTTCGCCTGGGTCAACCGAGATTCCTATCTGCCCCAGGGAAGCCGAGGTTTGAAGGCCGTCACCGTCGCCAAGCTTGGGTACGACCCAGACGAGCTCGATCCAGAACTGATGACACCATACGCGAGCGAGAGACCGCAAACTCTTGCAGAGTATTCCGTTTCAGACGCTGTTGCCACATATTACCTGTACATGAAGTACATACATCCATTCGTCTTTTCCTTGTGTACCGTCCTGCCGCTGGGAGGCGACGATGTACTACGGAAAGGTACCGGCACTCTATGTGAGATGTTGTTGATGGTCCAAGCATACCAGAATGAAGTCGTGCTGCCAAATAAGCATGTCTCCCCAAATGAATCATTCTGGGATGGACACCTGCTTGATGCAGAAACTTATGTTGGTGGTCATGTCGAAAGTATTGAAGCAGGCGTTTTTCGTTCAGATATTCCCGTCAATTTTGCAGTGGATACCGATGCCGTTGATGAGCTTCTCCGCGACCTCGACGCTGCGCTCAAGTTTTCCATTGAAGTCGAGGAGAAGAAATCACTTGACGATGTCACCAACTACGATGAAGTCAGGGAACAGATTGTGTCAAGGTTGAACCAATTAAAAGAAACCCCAAACCGAAGTGAACGGCCATTGATCTACCATTTAGATGTCGCATCCATGTACCCCAACATCATGACGACAAACCGACTGCAGCCAGATTCTATGGTCCAGGAATCAGATTGCGCGGCTTGCGATTTCAACAGACCTGGGAAAACATGTGACAGAAGGCTTCCTTGGGCATGGAGAGGTGAATACCTCCCAGCTAAGCGAGACGAATACAATATGATTCGACATGCCTTGGAGAATGAAAAATTTCCCAGCAAATGGCCGAATGGGCCAACGAGGACGTTCCAGGACTTGGCAGAAGACGAACAAGCTGCGCTCATCAGGAAGCGATTAACATCGTATTCTCAGAAAGTGTATCATAAGATTCGCGACCAAACAGTAATTGTTAAAGAAGCTATTATATGCCAGCGCGAGAACCCTTTCTATGTCAACACAGTACGCGATTTCCGAGACCGTCGGTACGATTATAAAGGCCAAGCAAAAGTATGGAAAGGGAAAACGGAAGCACTCAAATCTTCCGGTGCTCCCAGTCAAGAGGTCGATAACGCGAAGAAAATGATTGTCCTATACGACTCCCTGCAACTGGCCCATAAGGTTATTCTGAATTCCTTCTATGGTTACGTTATGCGAAAGGGTTCGAGGTGGTACTCCATGGAAATGGCTGGCGTAACCTGTCTGACCGGCGCGACAATTATCCAGCTCGCTAGGTCCCTTGTTGAAAGGCTCGGACGACCACTTGAGCTGGATACTGATGGTATCTGGTGTATGTTGCCAGCTACATTTCCTGAAAATTTCGCGTTCAAACTCAAGAACGGCAAGAAGCTCGCAATCTCGTATCCTTGCGTTATGTTGAACCATTTGGTGCACGCCAAGTTTACGAACCACCAATACCAGACGTTAGTAGAGAAGAATACGTTCAAATACGAAACTAGCAGCGACAACTCCATTTTCTTCGAGGTCGACGGGCCGTACAAGGCAATGGTTCTTCCCACGTCCAAAGAAGAGGATAAAAATTTGAAAAAACGTTATGCTGTGTTTAACGACGATGGAAGCCTGGCAGAACTCAAGGGTTTCGAAGTTAAGCGAAGAGGCGAGCTGAAGCTCATCAAGATCTTCCAGCAGCAGATCTTCAAGTTTTTCTTGGAAGGCAGCACATTAACCGAATGTTACGCTGCCGTAGCAAAGGTTGCAAATAAATGGCTCGATGTTCTATATAGCAAAGGTTCAACACTGGCCGACGAGGAGTTTATCGATCTCATCTGCGAAAACCGAAGCATGAGCAAGACGCTTGAAGAATATGGTAGCCAGAAATCAACTTCGATTACTACTGCCAAGCGTTTGGCTGAGTTCTTGGGCGAGCAAATGGTGAAGGACAAAGGTCTGAACTGCAAGTATATCATCTGCGCCAGACCTCGTAGCGCCCCTGTTACCGAGCGAGCGGTACCGGTGGCCATCTTTTCCGCTGAACCTGAAATTAAGCGGAGATTTTTAACAAAGTGGTTGAAGGAAGAGCCGTCCGACATGGATCCGCGAGCATTGCTCGACTGGGATTACTATCTTGAGCGTCTTGGATCCGTCATTCAGAAGTTGGTTACTATCCCAGCCGCTTTGCAGAAGGTCCGCAACCCCGTGCCGCGTGTTGCACATCCAGATTGGCTTCAGAGGAGGATCAACATCAAGGACGACAAGATGAAGCAGAAGAAGCTCACCGATCTATTCGCAAAGGAGCCTCTGAGTGACATAACAAATCTTGGAGGTCCCAGACTAGACGACCTTGAAGATTACGGAGCAAAGCTACTTAAGCCAAAGAGCACAACTGCTGTGATAAACGCTTCGCAGATAGCACCTGTCACTTCCAAACGGAAATCTCCAGAACCTGAAAAGGAAATTCAAGATCCGTTTGCTGCGCTTCCAAAGGTGATGCCTAATCCATCTGAAGACTACCCAGCCTTCCTGGAGTATCAGAAGAAAAAGTGGAAGATTCAGAAACAAGCTCGTATACGTCGTCGACATCTCTTCGGCGATCGACGAGGCAATGTTGGTAGCAACATCCAACAAACGTTCCGTAATCAGGCCGAAGTCACCTTCCGAAATACCTGGCAACTTCTACAGCTTCGCACAACCGACAACCCCGGAATAGTGACGGCATTTGTATTGATTGACGCAAGAGTACATGCGCTCAAAATTAAAGTTCAACGTCAAGTATTCCTCAATCTGAAAGGAAAGGACCTTCCTGACATAGATGTTGAAGGATGTGATGTTGAGCAAGTCACTCACGCGCTTCCCAACGGCCATCCCTCGGCCCATCTCTTCAAGATTACCGTTCCGGAAGACGTATACTTTACGGAAGCTGAGAAGTTTTCACTCCTATTCAATCATCCCAGCGTTGAAGGAGTCTATGAGAAGCAGGTACCCCTGAATATGCGGGCCGTGCTTCAGCTAGGTAACCTTTGCACAATCGACGAGAGCCAACCTGGTGTATTGGGCAGAGGGCTCGAGGAAGGATTTGACCTTTCTGGGTTAATGCGGCCGCTCAAGCCAAAGGCATATTTGGATTCAAATCCTCTTGCTTATGTCTATATATCCCATATTGCAGCAGGGGAGCGACAGATATTTGGTCTTTTCTCTACAACAAGCGACCAAGCACACATCATCATCCTACAAAAAACCAAGGACGCCAACTCAGAGCTACCAAATTTTACCAAAATCTACAGCGAAATACGTTCGCGAAGATTGCAGGAGGACCAGGAAAGCAACTGGCAGGAATGCTTCGAGTACCAAGAAAAGCTCAACTTCAAAGTCACGCAAGTGACCACCCGGAGAAAAGCCCACTTGGAAATCGGTGACCTTGTGAAGAAGATGAAAAAGGATGAGTCCAAGCCGATGATGCTTGTTATTCAGTCCTCTCAACGTAACTTACTCGTCCACGACGTCCCCATCCTCGCAGATTTCCCCATTCTCCCCTTGCGATATGACCAAGCAGACAGTTCTCTTCCACCTCTTGGTTGGCAGTCTGTTGTTGCCAAGCGACTCGTGTCACATTATTTAAGTCTAGGCTCTTGGGTCCTTCATCTCACAGCCCTTGCCAGGTACGGTGATATACCCGTTTGCAATCTGGAAAGAGATGATCCCAGGTTCCTCATCGACGTTGCATATGCCCGGCGCCTGCAGATGAACAATGTTGTTTTGTGGTGGTCACCAGGAGCAAGACCAGATCATGCTGGCTATGAACAAGATGATGTTGCTGGGCCTCTTGATACCGTCGCAATGCCATCGGTTAATAATCCTGGAACCTATGCGTCTGTTTGTATCGACCTCGAGGTCCGCAATCTTGCAATTAATACGATTCTCACCTCATCCCTTATCAACGAACTTGAGGGCGCCGATTCGATTTCCTTCAACCCCGCCTCTGATGCGGCCCCGTCAGATGGTTCTGAAATGCTCCACTCAGAGTCTGCCTTTGCCAATGCTGGTGTTCTAGTCCTCCGTGAGATGGTGAAGTCCTGGTGGGCCGAAGCCTGCAAAGGTAGTCCAATGGCTGATATTCTCGTTCAACATCTCGTCCGCTGGGTTGAATCGCCGGACTCGTTCATGTACGACCGTGCTCTTCATTACTACGTGCAGATGATGAGTCGCAAGGCTCTTCTACAACTGATGGCAGATTTCCGCCGGGTTGGGTCACAGGTCGTGTTTGCGAATTCGAACCGCTTGCTTTTACAAACGACAAAGTCAGAAGTGGGCAATGCTTACGCTTACAGTCAATACATACTTAAAAGTATCAAGAGCAAACCACTCTTCCACTTTATCGACCTGGAAATCAAAGAATATTGGGATTATCTAGTCTGGTATGATGAGTTCAATTATGGCGGCAAAGCTTGTCAGGAAGTTGTCGAGGCCGAAGAGCAAACTCTCGAGACCATCATGTGTTGGCAGATCAAGACATTTTTGCCGGTCCGGCTCCAGGACACATTCCAACATTGGGTCGTTGAATTCATTCATCTCATGCATAACATCAAGCGCCCGCACAATGGAGATCCTGACTCTACCCCCCGACCTACGCAACTACCCTTCCGCAGTCTTACACAGAGCACTGAGGTTGATGACAAGGATAAGCCCCAGGTCATACTCACCAAGACATTTGAGCGTCCACTCAAGAAAGAAATCCAATCCCTCATCTCGACACAGGCTCGCGAGCTCCTGCACCCCGAACTGGCATCCGACTGGTCATTCCCCCTCCTCCCGGGCAACAGCGGAAGTCGTGACCCGCATCCCCGCCTGAAGCACAAGCAATCTCAGATGCAAAGAAGCGGTGGCGCTACGGAGAACGCTGTGCTCGAGCTGGTGAAGTCTCTCATGCAGGTGCTCTCGCTCGACAAGAACATCACGACGGAGGCGCGTATCCTGCGCCGGGACCTATTAGCCCTCTTCGAAGTGCGTGAATTCAGCCGCGACGCCGCGTTCGCGAACCCGAGCGCCTCGCTCAAGGTCCCGCAGTGGAGCTGCGCCGAGTGTACGCTCGCGCGCGACTGGGACTTATGTCGTGACGAGGCCTTGCTCCCTGATCTCTCTACGCTCCCAACCTCCGGTGTTGATGGGGCAGTGCCGGAGAATGAGATCCGCAAAGCGGCTGCCGCGAAGCGGTGGGAATGTACCTTCTGCGGCGCTGAGTTTAGCAAGCTACGCATCGAAGAGCGCCTCCTGGCTGACGTCAACTCGTGGCTAGTTGAATGGACTACGCAGGATGTGAAATGTGAACGATGTGGGAATGTTCGTCTAAACGAATTCATGGAGCATTGTACGTGCTCTGGCCCTTGGGTCGAGAGTGTGAAGAGGGAAGATGTAATTGGAAAATTGGGCGTGTATGCTGGTGTGGCTGAGTGGTTTGGTCTGAAAATGCTTGGGGCGCTGGTTGGGGAGGTGTTGGGGGGTTTGTAATTGTCTTCCTGAGGTTTAAGGAGTG
The DNA here is from genome assembly GCA_019843955.1 of Xylaria sp. 218_066. Lineage (NCBI taxonomy): Eukaryota > Fungi > Ascomycota > Sordariomycetes > Xylariales > Xylariaceae > Xylaria > Xylaria sp. 218_066. The sequence continues at coordinate 189,520 of JADKYC010000029.1, read as the reverse complement.
TGGTGGGAACGGTGGTGATGCTTGATACTATTTTTGGGATAGTGGTTAATGGTTTCATGACGGCGTTCTTGTCACAGTCGGTATCGGCGTTCTTGTCACAGTCGGTATCGGCGTTCGGTTTGTTTGAGTAATACCTGCTTGTCACTTGGTAGTATTTAATGCATACGTGGATTGCATCTTGATATTGATATATAAATTTTGTAAGATACCATTTTGATGCAGTTGGGTTCCGTGTGTTCTGTGTTCGTTATTAATTAGTCTTGAGATAATTATTGAATGTTTCCCGTTGAGCTGCAGAGACACGATATAATTATCATTAAGAAGGGGCATAGATAAGCCCGTGAGCGTGTCTGTTAAAGTAGGGCGAAAAGCAACAGTTAACGTCTCGTGTGCTAGAAAACCTTTGGTTGCACTTTATGTGAAAATCATCTTTTTGACGTGAACGTTGGCTTTTCCATACTTTGTATTTCAGTTACAAAGCCTCCGGCTAAAATAAAATTAGATAAGACTACTAGACCACATCAATTTCCTCCCTTACACCTAGAACTTCCATTAACTCTTGCAAGTAGGTATATATAGCATATGCTCTCTATTTCCCTCCGTCCACTATCCGGATTCTTCGCTGCTTCACAAGAGCGCGCATAGCTATACAGAGCAAATAATATATATATGATTCTTTTTTTTAATACGACATCCTGATTTTGTTTACTTGACAGGTCTGGTATGATTTAGTGCATATATTGGGGGCGGGGGCGAGGAGCTGCAAATTTGTGGCCGTACGCAGTTAAGCCGGTTGCGTCGAACCAAATAAGCCGCCAGAGTAAAAAGTCATGTAAAAAGCACTATCCAAATACAAGTCTCCTTTCCTTCCTTCCAGTCTATATGGACGGTGAGCGAGATAAAAAAAACATCCGACTACCACTTAAAATCACACCCTTCGTAGGAGGAAGAAAAGGTAACCAAAAAAATCCCTTGCGGCAAAGGGGTGCCACGGGTGTACGAATACTTAATTTATTGTACTACCTCCGTAGATATGGTGGTGGCTAAGCTGCAAAGTGAAGTGATCCCATGTGTGTGTTCCTCCCTGCGCTCAGCAGGCTAGGCAGACTGCCCTCCGTCAGGCAGCCAGGAGTCTCCTACTTCTACTTATAGAGGCCACACGCATTCTACCTCGGTTCCAGGTGCGTTGTCTGTTTGTTAAAGACACCTGATCGACCATCAACTTTTGCGAGATGCCAGCCACTGAAAGAGTCCTATACTACGATCCTTCGACACAGAAGGTCAAGGCTTCTGACAGTAATACCATTCCAGGTTCGTTTGGCTTTCGAACCTAATTACTACCAATCTGGTTATATGATTACTAATACATGTGTTTCCAGATGGTTCCCAGTTCCAGTCTCTGGAGATACCTCCCTTATGTAATACCATTACGGTGTACGTCGACTGGGAAAAGGCAGAAAACCATCCAGAAGACACGGCATCGGGCACTCCTAAATCCCCGTTGATTGCAGAAGGGCCAGTCAAGTTTGCCTTATCCAGAAGCCGCCGTAGCGTCAAAGACAGCGATTTTGTCGCAACGATATCCCTTAAAAAACAACAGAATAATTCTTGGTTTCAGCGTCATTCGCCATTCCCTCGCAATTATTTTAACAAAATAGTGATTGGACCAATTGAGAATAGGAACACAGCGGCGAAGGAGGTGAGCACTTCAGCCGAAAACAAAGCGAAATCACCCGGGGACAAAAGCAACCCGCCAGAAGAAAGTGCCACGCTTTCAAGCAGTCAGAGGACTGTATGAAATAGGATCATGGCGAGTCGGGGACAAGGGTAAGGCAGTTCAAGGCCAGAGCACGACCAGCTACGCAACTCCAGTCAAACATGATTGATAGGTAACCTCGAAGCTTCTCAAAGAAGGCAGCATCATAAAACATAAAGATTTGTTGGAGGCGATTGTCGCGACTACTGGTCAAAATGCCATAGTTGTCGGTAGTTTTGTGAAGTCTAAGGGTGAAGTTCTCAAGCTAGAATGGCTCTACTATACTCGGCACATAACGCTGGATTCATGTTTCAATTATCTATGTAATGACAAAATTATTATTTCGAATTGATTATGCCCGCTGAGACAAACTATCTTTATTGACTTTTTTTTTTTTCAAAACTTAACTTCGAAAAAGAATATACATCGCCCGTATGCGAAAGAAGTGGCTGGAGCTTCACAACCTCCTTATACACTAGGATGATTGTTACAATTCCATATTCTTCTAGACCCCTAAGAATAAAACGTGACTTTATAGCGTTTCGAGTTTCAGAGAAACTAGTCACAGAATAAATAGACATCAAGAAATGAACCAACAAATTCCTGGGGTTTCAACATCTATATATGTACAGAACCATTATTACAACCGCCCCGTAAGATGACCGGTTAGTAGTACCTTGACACAGCGTAAGAGAACACATGGTCTTCTGGCACAAGCTTTGGTCGGTGGATCATGCTTCAAAAACCAAATTATCTCGACACAGTTTGTAGGTGTGGCGATTATATAGAACAAGAACAAAGAGCACGTACGTATATAGCTAGGATCTAGTCCACGTAGGCAGATAGACCTCTTCGCGCAACAACAGAGCTTATACGTACCCCATACCAGAGATCCTGACAGTAGGCGTTCCCCACACGTATGCCGGTGAACTCTAATCATGGCTCATCAGGTAAGTCCTAGCCGAGTATAAAACGCACCCAATACTTCCCCCTCGCACAAACCAAAGCCTCTCCCACTTAGACAACGGAATCTACGTTATATCTAAGCTTTACTCGCTTTTCACAGAACACCCGCTCTAGACCATCCCCGTCTCCTGCTCTTCATACTAAAACACTTAAAATTATTTACATTCTATTCATCAGGTCTTCCCTCTTCCCGCTCCTCTCGCATTTGTTCGCCGTCATGGAATTCCTAAAAATAGTGCCCTACTTACGTGCTATCCTAGGATCACTATGGAAGCAACCCTGCAAACAAAACCACCACAGTCACCTTTTGCAGTTGCCGCTTGAATTAATCTACATGATAGCCAAATTCCTGGGCCCGATGGACCTTCTCATGTTTTCTCGAACTTGCCGCTCACTGCAAGTTATCCTTCGAGAGCAAGCGAACGCCACCAGACGATCTCTTATATACATCACGCTGGTCACGCCAGAGGATGACTGAAGAGTGGCTGTGCAGGAATTGCATGACTCTCGATCCTATCGTCAAGCTTGATACTCCTGCTATTCATCGTTTATCCCCTGTCCGAGCAAAACAGGTCTCTGCAACATAAGTACTTATTACGGAGATGTCAAGTGCGATACCCACCTCTAGGATGGCCAAATCCGAACCAAACACCGCCATATGCAGCTGGAAATCAAATACACTCGTTTATAGAAGCACAAATATCATTCTTATCTTCAAGCCTTACAAGCACCGTACTATGAGCGTAGGAATAAAAGTTAGCATGAAACTTACTACTCAGCATATCCTTAGGTCGTTGCGGGCTATGACGGCAATCCTAGATATCTGCTTTTGTTGACTTAGCGATATCATAGAAGATGCGAGAATATATCGTTCCAAACTATCGGGTGCCTAACAATCTGTCCTCCTGTAGAACTAAACTCTTGGGTGTCAATGCCTCATGACAATTCCGGTTATGCGCTTCAGGGGGCCTTAAGCAGGACGCTTGAGGCCCGAGGAGACGGACAAGAGCAAACATGGGCTTGCAGTAGTCGCGCTACCGATTTCTGGGTCCGATTTGATAGTCAGTCTCTGGATCTGCACGTCTGGCAGGACTTTAGACCAGAGGGCTCTCCTGACGATCTCGCTTGGAAAACCCAGTGTGCCGGTATCGGCTTAGACGGTGTTCTAAACTGCTGGTTTTGAGGCCCTACATTATATCGCGAATCAGGAACTATAAGAAAACTCTAAGGGGCAGGGGGAAATACAGTGGAAGTTGAATCTCGCAATAGGCCCCCGACTTTTGCATGGTACCCACCATCACGCACGAAGACTGTGAACTAGGAGTTGAGGTTCTCTAATACTGTGTCCTCCTAACTTTCTATAATATTAAACATGATCTCAGTAGGCGAGGGGAGTTGGCATTGGATTATCTTGGTCTTGCGGGCAGTAATCTGTAGATAAACCTTGAAAGGATGATAACGTCAGCCGCATGCATGCAACACTTTTCATTCACTATCCACATTTATTAATTCAAAAGATGACCACAAATTGGAAACAGTGTTAATGATAGTTCATTCTATTCTGCAAGCTAGGTGCGCTGGAACTTCTGCTCTCAAACCTTATACCAAGATTGAGGCCTTAGATAAAATGCCGATCAGATCCAGTTAATTCCACCGCTGACGCTGATGTACTGTCCGGTGATCCAAGCGCTCAATGGTGACGCGATGAGCACCACGGCGTCTGCGATCTCTTGTACAGTTCCCATCCGCCCCTCAATTCTGGTCATGTTCAATAGCCTCAGTATCTCGGGGTGATCATCAGGAGGCGATATTTCGGTTTTCGTAGCGCCTGGTGCGATAGCATTAACAGTGATACCGAACTTTCTGCCAAACTAAGAGACGCGAAGCATTAGTGTTGAAACATCGGGCAGAAGCTATCAGGGATATGTAGGGCATTACCTCTAAAGCCCAGGTATAAGTAAGCGAGTCAAGTGCCGCCTTCAATGCTGTGTAGACGGGAGAATGCAGACCCATCCTGGATAAGCATGTACTAATGTTGATGATACGTCCTCCGCGAGGCATGTACGGAACAGCAGCTTGGACGAGAAGGAAAGGTCCCTGGAAATTGGTACGGAATACCGATGACATTTCTTCAGGGGTAACTTCAACTGACGGGGTCATCGGGGCGATTCCGGCATTGTTGACTGCAGTAGACATGTTAACGGCTTGACTTACGTCGTCGTGATCATCGCTTTGTGGACTAGGGGAAACCTACCGAGAATATCGATCTTGTCGGTGTTAAAGGCGGCCAGAGTCTCTTTGACGAGCTTCCTTGCTACCTCCGGGTCTCCGACATCCCCACGGACGACGGTGGCCTTTCCGCCCTTGGCCTTGATACTCTCCGCAAGCTCGGCTGCCCTGGGTGCGCTAGAGTCGGAAACGTAGTTGATGGTAACGCTGGCACCTCGGGCAGCGAGCGCCATGGCTATTGCGGCACCGATACCACTGGGTCTTCCCGAACCAGTGACGATGGCAACCTTGCCTTGAAATGACAGGTCGTTTGTGGCAGACATTTGAGAGTATTCTAAGAGATTAGAACGAAGGTTTGCTGTTGTAAGGCTTACGAGGGATGCAGTGATGATTCGAATTCCGAGAAACAGCGAGTCGTGAGACGGCATTCCTGTCTTTAAACCCCTTAATATAACCATCGGAATCAATCCACGACCGATTTCTAATCAGAGCATTATTCAGCAGACGTATTTAGCTAAATCAGCGCCGACGCGAAAAGATTCTTGATATCCGGTTCCGTCATGTGGGGAGTGAAGTTTCACATTTCGATAAAAGCCTCTCCATCCCGACTACTTAGCACCGTAATAGGAAATAGGTATCTCCTAGATGCATTGATACCTAGCAGGAAAAGAGGCAAGGAATTGGAAATGGTTCGTTGAAACTGGCAGATGACGGGAGTAGGCAAACGATCGATATACATATGGGTCTGAAGGACGAGACTTGGACGAAAAGGGAAGTCGATCACCCCTGCACTGCATAGTATTGATAGCTACCAATGTAGCGGATAACTGAGACGACGAGGGAAACCCGTTCGTAGAGTTCATATTCCACGTTCCAATGGGTTGACAGTTTTGTTGAGATGCTTGACGTTGGCTGTGCTGTATAGTATGAAGTATAGCGTTTCGCCCTTTTACTCTATAGACAATTCAAGGACCGATATAATCGTATTCGACTCATCTGACAATATTTCACCCGGCTGATTGAGTGGCTGGTTAAGTGTCTCGCAGTACTTTACTCCGCTTCAGGTTGTCGCATGTTAGCTCAATCTGTTTTGCTCATGTTCGACTTGGACTACTCTACGCAGCATGATCATATGATATGCCACACGTAGCAGCCTCGGAGAGGTGTAACTTCGACATTACAACCTCTCCTAACAACGTACACTCTTCTTCCCAGAGCCTTTCAAACCATGGCATAGGACTTATCCGCTCCGTGACACCTCTCCAATTCCGCAACCCTGCAGCCCTCATCTCGGCCACGAGTCTCATTTGTGCACACTGTCGCTCGTCCTGCTCCATCGTCGAGATTCCCGCGATGGTCAGCAGCCACAGTCGTAGTGTGAGAAAATTTGGACCGTCAATCTCGGAATCCCTTAAAGCTTCGGTGATGGTAATCGGATAGAACGGAAGAGCACCCGGGAAGCTGTCATATTTGCGTTTAAGCGATACGATGATCACAAGGGCCGCCAGCGCACATGCCTTTGTGAGAGGATGGGAGCTCATAAACATTATTGGAGCGGAATCGGAAAGTGCGCGGTGGGCTATCGGATCGAGAAAGAGACTAACGGATAGGCTATCTCTTTCGATACCCGAGATCGCTGACTCAGTTTCAAGCCAGGCAGCTAACCTCTTGAGGTCACGGTATACATGCACGACACTCGACATGTCTGGTGATATACTGAGCATGAGAGCGGTCATATTTTCCATTTGACGCGAGCTTTCTAGCGGTAGTGGTAGTAATATTGGGAGCAGATCAGCCGGCAAAGCGTAGTGAGGCGGGTGGTTCTGCATCAAGGCTGTGGTGACGTCAATCCTAAGATATCTTTGTGAACTCACCAGGACTCTCTCAGGAAGGCTGGGAAGCTTACCACATGATCATTAGCCTGACTTGAGCCGGCAGACTATCGGTGCCCCCTCCAAGGTCGATTATCCCTCGCAGGCCTGCGAAATGGATTCCGGCCTGAGAAAAGTCCTGACACGCGTACTGACAAACCGGTAAGCATGGAAAATGTGTTTCCCTTGACCATTGTAATCTCATACATTATAACATATGAACCCGATAATAGCCTTTATGACGCGCGTCTCTAATCTAGCATGTGGACTCATGCTGGTGATCGAAGAGTTAATACAGCGCAGCCCAATGGTATATCTGCGTAGACAGATCGACATCAACTTGCCAAAGTCGCGAAAGACAGCATCGCGCACAGTTGGGCTGATGAGGAGATCCCGGAAGGACCGGGAGTTGGTAGGCGCGAATGGGAACAAGAAGTACTGCCGCCGCTGTGAGGGAGCTACATAGCTAGACGATGCTAAAGAGGATTAGCGTCGGCTTCAGGTTTTGTGCAAAAAGTTATATTCAGAATACGAGACTAACTTGTCATATTGTCGTTTAAGGTCAAGGCTAAAGTATATAGAGCAAATGGGTCCATTCCCCAGCTGTCGTCGAGGACTTGGAGCGGATTTTGGTTCCAGAATGGACGAGATAAGCCGACCGCGACAGAGCGTTCTGGAGTGAGAGACTCGACCTCTAGATCTTCTTCGCCTTGTAAACTCCGCACTGAGGGATTAACAGGCTCTGCCAGAGAGGTGATGTCGAATGTCGACTGCGCCAGTGGTGGTGGAGGCGAGCGCAACTTCAGTGAAATTTTCACATTCTTCCTCGTCTTTCGCCGTGATTTGCCTATATCTTGCATTACATGCGTCCGCATCTCTTTTTCCGTTTTGCGGTCCTTCGACCTCTTATCCTGCGTGAGGTTGACGAACAGGTACTTTTGCGAATCCATCTCTACTATCAGTTATAACTTAAAGTAGGGATCAAGTTATGGCGAGGTATAGACCAAATGACCGGACCGGGAATAATAGCATAGCAAACACAAGGTCTATAGGAATGAGACGAAGAATAGCAGTTTATTGCTGACTAATGTAGTAAGGACACACAGATCTCGGACTCCACTTTTCTCAGTTGCTTTATTCAGTTTAAATCTGATCTCCAATTATGATTTCTATGCTAAGTCCAGTAATAATAGCATACTTCTTGCGAAGTATAACTGCGGCGAGGATCTCAATCAAATTCGAATTTTCGTCAAAACCTTAGTGTCGAAATCTAATTTGTTTGACTGACGCGGCGTTCCGCAAGGATTTTGCATGCGATTTAGGGTCGCTTCGCCAACTCCGAAAGAAAGGATACTACCGGGACAACAAGCCTCCAAATAATTGCCTTGGAAGAAAGGAAGTGTCGGTAATATGCGTGCCGGAGAAGTTTGATTAGTTTGCTACTGAAGACATTCCTTCGGATAGAAAGCGGCGCGACGTTATCAATTCAACTCATGAAGCGAGCGGGCACCCAGCGCGGCCTCAAGAACGAGTATGGTCGGCTTGATCACCCAGGTCCGGATGTATTGAACCACCTCTCTTGCCACTCTAAGCGGGAGCACATCAAGGGCACGACAGCAGTCGAATCTAACGCTGGCGGCAAACCCAAGGCAGTGGGAATGCGTATATTCGATGCCAGGGGGTTAGATCATGTTATTTATTCATCTGTGAAGCGGCGGCCTGCATATTCACCTACCCGTTATTTGCCTGATCATGAATGCAGACGATAACGAACGATAATAGCAGACGGACGAAAGCGTAGCTTTCGTGTGTATATATGGAGGCGTAGGTTGCCGCTATCTGAAGGGAGGAGACTTTAATCTTTCGCTTACTAAATTCCCGTCAAGACCTTTTGAGCGAGTCGCAGAGCCGTCCTGCGCGCTTCTATTGCTTATCCGTCCTTTTATTAACGCTTCCAAACTAGGTCTTCATAAATAGTGGATGTCTTTCTCGTGCAGCAATTGTATCACCCTCTTGAACCCATTTCTTGCTGCGCAACGCATTGTTTCCATACCAACGTCTCAATGTATCAGTCCATAATTTCTCCGCCCAGTAATTGCATCACTCCGTCAAAGTATTTTCTCGTCGTTTCTTGCCTCGTCAATTAATCTTCGGAGCTTGTGCTATAAAAATTCGCTGTAGTACTTCGCGCGACACGTCGGGTTAAATAGAAAGCATGTCAGGTGGAAGCGAGTATTATGGAACCTACAATTGCACATGAGGCATGTTTAGCGTAGCTTTCAAATCCTATTAAAGTCTTGCGTATAATCATCCAAGAATTGACTTATATGTTCAGTATCGTGCTAATTAGTAATGTTCTGGGACTAGCACCTGGTCGGGCAAAATAGTATGTCCCGATTTGGATATCAAGTCCTGAATGCCGCCAATCGGGACTGATAACGTATGAGCACGCGTCTCTACTTAGTAAATCCACAAACTAACGTCATAGAACCGTCGATGATGCCGTGAAAAGGTCGATGGATCTGATCAACTGTCTCCAAAGCTGAATGCATTCGGATTGCTTGACGATCGACCCCAAGGCGGGGTGATAGCGATTTATATGTCTTATTTTAACAGGTCCGTCTCGGACTTTCATTTGGCCATAAAGTCCGAAGGCCGTGTGTCTAGCTCGAGATGCAGCAGCAAGGTCCTGCTATGACGCTCTATATGTGAATCGGAAACAGAGGGGCTGACGTCCACCCGAGCCGTCAGGCTCCCCAAGCCGCCTAGCATATGATATGTACTACAGATCAATTTTGACGTTTCATGGTACATATAACATAGATTATTGTGACTGTCTACTTGCCCGCTGCGTAGCCAATTCGTCGACACATCCTCGAGCGTTCTGTAGTATGCCGGAACTCATACGCGACTCATTCTTTGGCCACAGCGTGCGCGTCCTAACAGGAGGAAGGCTATTCAAGTACCCGGAAGAGCTTGACTCTTCGATATGGAAGAAATACGTTCATTCCGAGAAGTCAGCAAACATCGCGCATCATGGACACACAGGCCCTCCCTCCATAACCTCTTCAGAGGAGCATATCATCAATTCAAGTTCCAATAGCTCGACAAGTAGCAGCATTGATAAGAGCAATCAGGAAGGGCGTCCCCCTGCCGCCCGCATAGACACCCATTCTGTTGTGCATGGCCATTCAGATAGGAGGGTTGACCCCGAGAAAGGCAAGGACATCTATATCGTGGACTGGTATGGGCCGAATGATCCCGAGGTGCGTCAGCTTTCCCTTAGGATACTGTGTGATTAAATCTTTGTAGTTTGGGTGTTGGTCCAACATAATCATGATACTTACTGATCATCTCAACTGCAGAATCCACGTAACTGGTCCAAAGCGAAAAAATTCTTCGTCACATTTGAGATATGTTTCCTAACATTCAGCGTCTACATTGGCAGCTCTATTTATTCAGCCGGTTTGCTGTCTGTAGAATCAACCTTTGGGGTATCCCAAGTCGCCGCAACACTCGGGCTCACCCTCTTCGTCATCGGCTACGGTGTCGGTCCCATGATCTGGTCACCTCTATCCGAAATCCCACAGATAGGCCGAAATCCAGTTTATATTCTGACGCTTGCTCTATTTGTGGTCCTTCAAGTGCCCACTGCCCTCTCAGTGAACTTCGGTATGCTCCTTGCCTTTCGCTTCATCACTGGTTTCGTTGGCAGCCCCAGCTTGGCGACCGGCGGTGCGAGTATTGGCGATATGTATTCGCCTGCAAAGCGCACGTACGGACTTACGGTCTGGGGTATTGGTGCGGTGTGTGGCCCAACACTCGGCCCGCTCATCGGCGGGTTCGCAGCCGAAGCCAAAGGATGGCAGTGGCCCATCTGGGAACTCACATGGCTCTCAGGTGGAAGTCTCATTGTGCTAATTTTCTTCCTGCCGGAGACGAGCTCAGCGAACATCCTTTACCGTCGATCGCGGCGTCTCAGAAAATTGACTGGTAATGAGAGACTGATCTCGGAGCCAGAACTTGTTGGGCAAGAGATGACGCCCAAGGATATCGCCATGATGACGCTCGTACGCCCTTTTAGTCTCATGTTCACAGAGCCGATTGTGTTTGCACTGGATTTATATATAGCCCTCATTTATGGGTTGCTGTATATCTGGTTTGAAAGTTTTCCCATTGTCTTCGTCGAGATTTACGGCTTCAGTCTCGGCACGGAGGGTCTCGCCTTCTTGGGGATCTTGATAGGCGTATTCATTGTACTGCCACCATTTTGCTGGTACATTTACAAATACATTGAGCCCAAGTTCAATGAGAATGGCGAGTTGAAACCAGAATTGCGCTTGCCACCCGCATTCGTTGGGGCCTTCGCGATACCTATCTGCCTTTTCTGGTTCGGGTGGTCCAGCCGCTCTGACATACACTGGATCGTACCAATTATTGGAACTGGTTGGTTCTCCATCGGCTCTTTTCTTCTGTTCAACAGTGTCATGAACTACCTCAGCGACGCCTATCCAGACTATATTGCAAGCATTCTTGCAGGCAACGACTTCTTTAGAAGCGGAGTTGGCGCGGCGTTCGTAAGTACTACATAAAATCCCATCTCAAGCTTTGTTGCTCACAAGATTTAGCCTTTATTCGCGTCCGCCATGTACAACAACCTTGGGGTTAATTGGGCAAGTTCAACGCTAGCTTTCATCTCGGTCGCATTCATCCCTATCCCATTTGTGCTATTCAAGTATGGTGAATGGTTGAGGCACAAGAGCAAGCACGCCAGGCATGACCTGTAGACAAAATGGATTTATGAATCTTCTGTTCTACGATTATAATAGTGTACTATATTTCAGGACTGAATGAACCATCGGTATATGGATTCAGCCTCCACCCTCATAGTTTTGCATGTATATTTCAAAAGGGTGTGCTTGATATGTTCAACATTAAGATTGTAGACGAGAATCACGTGTTAGCAACAATGGAGGTTACTATAGTTTAACTGACCTTAAGAGTACAAGAACATTGCCCTTAACAGGTGGCTGGATAGTTCCCCTTTTAATAAGGACAACCGAACCAATTACATGGTTATCCCACTGGAAAATATTCAACCCTTTTTCGGACGAGTGATCAGATAAACTAAGGATGCCTACTAACTTCTGGATGGCATGCGCTCTGCGCTAACTCCTACTCTAGAAAGAAAAGATTTAACATGAGGCTAAGTACCTATTGAATAATGTTTTGACGCAGAAACAGCCGTAGCCGCCTAGCACCGCAGGTAACTGTAACGGGTGTATGAGATTGCCGGTAGACACTTGTCGATCGGTCATGAGTCCACGATCTCTGCTGTTTCCTAAATTTATGAAAGTAATTACCATTTGGAAAGTCGAAAAAGGCGTGACTTGGTGATGGGCGCTAAATCAGAATTGAGATCTCGTGGAGGTGTGTATTCTATCACTGATAGTATATTCTGAAAATCTAAATCCTCCGTGACATGAGAATCTATCAATCCGTATACATCTTTTAGTCCACAGCTAACTATACAACCTCCGTCACGCTATTGCCGGATTCCATAGTTTTTATATCGTTCACCTTCACCGACCCGAGTCTCGGCTCTCGATGAAGCATCCTCTCAGGTCGCGTGCCGGTCTTCGCGATCGTTAGTGCCAAATTGGCGCCCATTATTGCGATCATCGATGTAATACACAAGATCGGCGGTGGGATCCCACTCAGCCTGTGAGATGCCGTCGCCCAGCCAGGAGAACCGGTTGCCGCTACGCACAAAGTCCCAGTCTTCGTACCGGGGGTCGCGCAGGGCTTCGAGATAGTGTAGAGCCAGGCCATGTCGTCGGTGTACGCGACCGGATTGCGTAATTGTTGTGCGCGTTGCGGCAACCGTCCGTCCACGCCATGTTCTGCATCGCGGAGGCCACGTGGGCCACAAAGTCGGCGCAAGCTACCGAGGACGGACACATGCTACGAAGTGACGGCGTCACCTGGTACCGGTCGATCATGCCGCATATGTAGTCGATTTGCGCCTCGACGGCCACGAGTGTTGGCTCATTGGAGACGGGTGTAAGGTCCCAGCAGTGACTCCTTGACCTAGTATACGTTCAACAGTTATTAACAATACAATTCTTAAACACTTATATAAAGGAATACTTATTATACCAATATAGTTATCATATTATATATTAAACACCAGCACGGCAGCCCGTCCTGGACACCTTTGGTTTTTAGAACAAATGTTCACAAGTCGCTCCGAGCCAATACACAGCAAATGGTCTCTCATGAATGAATATCCTTTAACCACACTAATTCCCCTTTAGGCAAATGAATCTACTAGTGCGCGGTTATAAGTGGAGTAACAGCGGTGTATAGTCGCCGCTAATCATCCTTGATCTGGTTACAGATAGATGCTACCTAGTTACAACCCCTCTCTTAATGTCGTGGCTCTCCAAGTGTAGGGGTAGTGCAACAACTCACCTCTCCAGATGAAGTCAGCTACATCTATGTTATAATCGCCCAGCAGAAAACTCACAAGTGGGAACGCACATGGGCAATCCCTTTGTTTATACTTCTCTATCACTTAAGGACCCTTTTCTGGCTCACTATAGGCGAGAATGTTCGAGTTCGAGTACGACAAGAAGGACAGCATTCCCGATGGTGATCATATTCGCATTCTTTCATTAGCGGCAAGTGAGACATTCACAGACCCTATACACGTTAGCCTCTCGACCGCCAGCCTGAGAAACCAACCAATCTACGAGGCATTATCCTATTGCTGGGGAGATGCGTCAGACAAGCGTCTCATTTTCTGCGACGGCAGGCCTTTCCCGGTCGGACAGAACCTGGAGGAAGCTCTCCGCCATCTGCGCCAAAGTGAGGGTGCCAGGATCCTGTGGATCGACGCCATCTGCATTAACCAGAACGATCTCGCCGAACGTGCATCCCAGGTGAAACTCATGAAATATATATACCGGACTTCCTCTAGGGTGCTCGTCTGGCTGGGCGGTCACAGTGCTCATAGTGAATTGGTCTTTCCCCTCTGTGAGAGGATGATGGAGACTTGGGGTGACTTGGTTCTTGACGATTCTTTTGACATCGGGGATACCCGGCTTCTATATCGATCCGACATGAAGCAAATCTTTAGCGAGAGGCTGAGGGAGATTAAGCGCTACAAAGCTAGAGTTCAGTACCAGAGTCAGCAGTCTTCAGAGAGTGCAAGCACAGAGACTTACAATGATCAAATTGATGACGGAAGAGCTTTTTCAGATGCAACAGAGCAGGGCGAGGAAGGCGAGGAAGGCGAGGAAGGTGAGGAAGAAGAGGAAGAGGTGCAATATCCGACGAAAGAGGAGGTGAAGGCCGCTATGCAGTTGATTAATCGGCCCTGGTTTACTCGTTGTTGGGTTCTCCAAGAGGTTGCCCTTGCGCAGGAAGCACTCGTGCTGTGCGGTAGGAGCTCTATTTGTTGGGAATACTTCCATATGGGTATCATGTTGATCATGACCTTCGGCGGTGGTCTAAAAGGTCGCCCCGAGAAAACACTGAGAAGAAGTCTGATTTTAGCGACGTCACTACGAAATAAAATACATCACGCGAACGATAGCATGGAAGTACAGCATATAGATCTACTTCATATGCTTTCGAAAGTCCGTGACTTGGACATTACTGACCCACGAGACAAGGTGTATTCGGTTCTAGGTCTTATTAGCCCAGAAGAAGCGCAAATGGAAGGACTAGCGCCTGATTACACTATTTCGGTGGAAGAATGCTACAAGCGTGCAGCAATAGCCATCATGTCGTATACAAGAAACTTGGATGTGCTCATCACTGAATCCAACCCAAAATCTGAACTGGATTCGCCATCATGGGTTCCGGACTGGGTTTGTCCGAATTCGCCTGCGCCTGTTTCGTTCATCCGCAACGATGAGCGGATGGACTTGGAAAGGTTAAGATATAAACCGTTCCGTGCGTCGACCTCAGATCAATGGAACGCTGCAGGCAAGGTGGATGGGAACGTTTTGAGACTTTCAGGCTATGCATTCGACACAATTATAGCGCTGGAAGATACTCTGACAGTGCCACAAGTAGACCAGATCGATATCAGTAGCATGTACTCTACGATAGGTGCGTTCGCGGGCTATCTCAGTAGCGTCTTCGGTGGCATGGGCGCGTACCTCGATACCCTTGTGAAGTGGGAAAAGCTTGCGTTCTCCCCAGGGTACTCAAGATATCCCACTGGTGAGGACCCTGAGACGGTCTTCGCCGTGACTTTGTGCGCTGGGAATATAGATGGGCCCGACGCAGCCTTAGCTGGCTTCAAGGAGTGGCGTAAGCTACTTCGTGGACCTAAGGCTGTAAGCTTTCTAGGGCGGCTCAATGCGAACAACCAGATCTACAAGTCAATTGTTGCTGCCGCAGGAATGGTTTCTATCATTCAAGGTGGCGTCGACAGAGTCTATGCGACTGCTACCGAAAGGACGCTCTATCGGCGCTTGGCAAGGACAGAGAAAGGGTATCTAGCCGTTGTACCTAGTCAGAGCGCTGTTGGCGACCAAGTCTCGCTCTTCCAAGGGGGGAAGATGCCATTCGTGACTCGAGCAATGTCCTATAATAGCCATAAGCTGATAGGGTCAGCCTATGTTCATGGTATCATGTATGGAGAGGCATGGGACCATGCGTTAATTCAAGATATAGCATTTATTTGAGACGAATGGAAATAAACCACCAGGACATGTCTACATATAGTGCGAACAAAACCTTTGCCCTCTCATCTGTCGGACAGACTCACATGTAGTAAAACCCACCACATCTTGGAATCTGAAGGCGATAAATGCCTTGAACTTTATTGTTGTACAGATTCAGAAACCTTGTATCTGTCCGGACTGCTGAGCAGAACTAGATTTTTAATCAGCAGCGCGGTTGGTCATATTATGAGCTCTTTGAGGGCCTAATATTAATTCATTCTCACTATTGAATAAATAGTTCGTAACTCACCAACACGTGGCTTTGTAAATTGACGCAGTTTGATGCCGGATACGGAAATACATATTTGATGACGGTAGCCTACTAATACCGTCAATCGTATTAGCTAATATCCCGCGCATCGACTAACTGCCGAGTCCTTTTACGTCGATGTGTGGTGCTTCATCTTCACGTGTGTTTGATTCTCCAAGAGCGGCTCAATATCAAAAGCCGAAAGTGCACAAACCCCGCCTCTAGGGCAACTTGGTTCGTGACGATTGGAATCGCTTAACACCTGCTTTTCGCTGTGATGAATGCCGGCTGATGAAATGCTTGGCTAATACAGTATGCCACATGTAACGCCAACCCATCTTGAAAATTCAAGCACGTTCACAGTCAGCGATCAAGCCTATCGCATGGTTTCACGACATTAGAGAATTGTCTAGCTCGCTAATGCTTTCCCGTTGAATAACAGGAACCTACGTAAAGTTAACTGTTGGGAAGAGGCTTTGAATAATCCTGGCGGACTAAAGACAGTCCAGAGCTGGAAGCGTGATCGATCGTACCGTAAAAAGCAAAAAATGAGCTTGAAACGATAAATGTGATTATTAGATATTTACTTTCTTTTTTCGTTGTTATCTATTCACGGAGCCTTATGCTGTTATCTGACCAATGACTCGCAGTCGCATCTACCAACCAGAATCCCGGCTTTACGCCCCGGCTACCATTCATCCTAGATATGTTCAACTTTGTTTCGATTGTCGATAAAACTCGTATTCATAAAGACTGTCGCTGCGGCTGGACTACGAGCATCTATTATTCAGATCCTCTTATACTCTTGACGTCTTGTGAGGATCAAGTCTCGGGTGTACTGAACCAACCTGAATGCATTGCGCTGAACATTCTCCCCGCGACTTCTGCATCCCGACTGACTATGGATTATCCCATCCTCTTTGCTGCCTTGGCAATTGGAGTCATATCCCATGTTGCATTTTTCAGAGTGGGCGAGCATCATATGTACGGCGCTCGATATGTCTTAGTTACCATTCTAGGGCTTGTCATACATCTCATTGCTCAATCGCACTTCTACCAGTTACCCAGCCAGGCGGCCGCGCTTAAAACATTTGCTCTAGCCGCCAGTCATTTTGGTGGCCTATACTCCAGTCTGGTCATTTCCCGCATTTTTTTTGATCGTCTCCGAAGATTTCCCGGTCCATTTGGTTGCAAAGTTTCCAGTGTTTGGTTTTCAATTTACGTCACAAGGAGAGATGCGTACCGGCAACTTCTTAAATTACATCAGAAACACGGTAACTTCTTACGGGTCGGCTCAAATGACTTATCAATCGCTCATCCTAAAGCCGTTCAGGCGATCTACGGCCCGGGTTCGAAATGCCGCAAAAGCGAATTTTATGACCTAACACAACCCATGGTATCGGTGCACTCCATGCGAGACGACGTTTTACATAGTAAGAGACGCCGTATCTGGAGCGCGGGATTCGGAGAAAGAAATCTCCGAGATTATGGAGAGCGTATGGTTCAATATCGTACGCTCTTGGTAAAGGCAATCGAAGACTCTAATGGCCGCCCGATGGACATCACCAAATGGGTCAGCCTCTACAGTTTTGACGTCCTGGGCGACCTTGCCTTTGGTCAGTCGTTTGAGCTGCTCCAGACCAGTAGGGAACACTATGCCATCGACCTCCTCAAAGCGGGGTTTGCTCCGATTGGTTTCAAATTTCCCATCTGGTTGTTGCGCCTTTTGGTCAACATTCCTGGTGTAACTAAGGATTGGTGGGGTTTTATTAAGTATTGCAGCTCAAAGCTCGACAAGCGTATACAAGTCAGTAATCGCAATCCCTCTTAGCTTTTCAATCCCTGTACTCACATGGTGTGAAGGCGAAAGCGGAAATAAAAGACATCGTGGGCAACCTTCTGAAACCACTAAATGGCCAAAGCCCTACCGGATTTGACCGTGATCTACTTATGGGTGATACACATCTGATCATAGTTGCTGGAGGGTAAGTCCATTAGATACGCTATCTTGCGGTTGAGCATTAAACAATATTTGCTAGTGACACTACGGCTACCGCTTTGGCTACGATCTTTCGATATCTGGCGCAACATCCTCATCACGTAGACCGGTTACGTGCCGAAATATATCCCTTGCCGCGAACTGAGGTTGGTGATTTTGCAGATGCTGACTTAACAAACTTAGACCACCTGAATGGGGTGATCAATGAGGCTTTGCGGCTTTTCCCACCAGTTCCAACAAATCTTCCGCGGCTTACACCACCGGAAGGTCTCGATGTCGATGGCACATTCATTCCTGGTAACACCACGGTTTTCTCCCCTCCGTTTGTAGTTAGTAGAAGTATGTAATCGATTGATCTCTGATCATATCATTTCAAATGATGACTAACTAATAACATTTAGGCTCGGAAGCCTATTCTTACCCAAATGAATTCATTCCGGAGAGGTGGTATTCACAACCCGAACTAATACATGACAAGTCATGTTTCGCTCCATTTTCTTTAGGCCCTTACGGCTGCGTCGGCCGAGCCCTTGCTTTGCTCAATATCCGGACGACGGTTTCGCGGATCATCGCGAACTATGATATTTGCGCAACTCCCGTCGAGAACTTGGTGGCCTACGACGAGGGGATGGCAGAGCACTTCACCTTTGAACCCCCAGAACTTAAGCTCTCTTTCGCCAAGCGTCCAAGGTCTTGAATAGTTAGCCGAACCGGAGTAATTGGCGCGTAGGAAGGACTATTTGCATTGAATAGGGAATTCGGTCAGAAAAAGCTCGTTTACATGTAAGATACCCTGCCTCACCACATATACTGACATACGCCCCTGCCAAACACTGCTGGGCAAGTACCCGCGCTAAGCAAGGCTTTGGGGCGACTGGGGCAAGGCAACGCACGAGCTAGAAACTGGCTCTTACGCTGAAGTTTTGGTGTAAGTATCTCGAGACAAGATACTTTTTACGTGGTGGGCCATAGGCTAGCACGCCGAGAATACCTGACAAGGTCGGGTTTATCTAGGGTCAGGTCAGTATAATTGGCGGTATAAAATCCAAGAGCATAGCTTGGCGATGTTCTATTATTAGTATGATCTGGTGCAAAGCCCTGGTCTTTGTTCCGTGATAAATAGAGCTTCATTGAGCTACGACTTTTAGCCCTTTCCACATCTACACAATATGTAGCTAGAGCCAAACGAAGTACCGTTCCGGACGACGAATGCACCACCTCTTTGATACAATTCTGTCCCGGGGCTTTGTGGACGAGCTTAGACGAGATCATCTGAACTAGAACTGCGCAGCTTGAAACTCTGCCCAAGATTTCCAGGCTACGTCGATTGCATATTCCCAATCCCTCGTGAAACGATGGGACGAGGGGAGATTAGCTGCACCAAGACCTGGATTTGATGGCGAGAGATACTACGTTACGCCGCGGGCAGATAGATTAGGTAAAACTGTCACAGTCAAAGAGATGTTCTACCCTCCCCCGACAACATGGCTATACATGTATGGTCTCAAGTACGAACGGTAACTTCAAGCCATGAAAATGTGGCGCCTAGTTCCACACAGACAACAACTGCGCTACGCGTAGATCACTAACGACTAGTGAGCCTTTCCACCAACCACAGCATCTCTTTAGCCCCGAATAGGTAATCCAGCCAAGCGGTCTGATGTCATGATGCGCAAGCTGATAGTCTATATTGACAGAAAGCATCGGAAATGACTAACATTGCGAGACCGTCTGTGGTAGATCAACGGCGCACCTAAAGACTAACGATGCACAGTAAAATCTTCTTTGCCGGGTGCTTATGACACGGGCCGAGCCGTAGCCTATGCAGGCACCTATTAAATAATCGAATAAACAGTCTATAGCATCTAGTATTAATCTGCGGCCAGTTCAGTGTGCACATACTTGCTTAAGCACGTAATCCGGGCGAGAGCCAGCAAAAAAATCTCATTCAATCATTGCTCATATGTATGTAACGATACGTAGTTTCTCATACCCCAAACCAAGTAATGCAAAAATGCCTCAACCGAAGATGTTTCTTTTTTTGGTCTATATCGCTCCTAGCTCTCATGCCGTTCAACTCCATGCATTTAGTAATGTGTTTACGCTTCAAACGTGATTCTCCGTAGCTCTAAAGTCGTGGTAATGTTTTAGGGGACCGAAACTGAAGTGGGTATGTAATGTGAAGCTGCCGTGATGTCGAGAACCGACACGGGCTAGCCTGCAGGCTCATATAAGTGCATGCCTTGGCCTGAGCGGTCGTTCGCGATATTGATACGGACGTTGGTGTTATTTATGATTCAGGAGTGTATGTGTGCCAAATTAGCCAAGCAAGGAGTATTTTGCTTCCATTCAGACAATGAGCTTCGAGATGCATTCGTGCGGCTGTGATGATGTGGCGGAGCAAGAGATGTCTAGATATGTCGAATATTGAAAGCAAAGAAGATATCCAAACTAGCGCATTGCTACTCATACGAGATCGACTCCACACATGTGGTCTAGCTATCATTGCCGTCAAATCCGAATCTGGAGTATCCTCAGATCTTCGTTTTATAGGAGTTTTGTGCGCTAGTACCGCCTTTTCCGTCACGATAAACGCGCGCCTCCCGGACGTGGAGTGTCGGCGTAGGCATGTTCATCACTCTTATATTGATCATTGCAGTCGTCGAGGGCGTCTAGCGATGCGTATGGGTTATTGGAGAGAAGCATGGATGAGGTATGTCTCGTATCCTGGGCTATAGCGCGGGACTCCATTGTCGGTTGTACTCCTGATGGGCCGCGCATGCCTTCGCTCGAAGTAGTTCCAGCAGGATTAATGCGCGGCGGGGGGGCGATGGGGCCGAAAGGCGATCCGTACGGGATCTGACAAGACGACAGTGTGTTATCGGGTGTGCGAGTAGCTTCGTTAATGAGTTAGCGTAACGGTTTCTCGGTTGCCATGGGGGGTATAATGGAACATTCTGGTAAAAGGTTTGCGCACATACCCATGCCATTTCTCGCGGCGCCAGACATAGCTCGAGACGCTGCCTGTCCTATATTAGAAGAAGCAGGTCCCAAAACCTGAGAATCGCTAGTGTATCCACCACTATGCCATGTGTGTTGTCTACCTGTATCAGAGGCCAAACCTGAACTTCCACCACGGGCTTTATTTCCGGGCGCGGAGGTATTGGTACGGCCAATGCATCCTTGGTTGTTCGATCTTGAGCCGTTGGCCTGACCAGAATTCTTGGGAGCCTCGGATAGCGGTGCGTCTCGTGGCCTCGCTAGGTCTGCTTGGCGTTTTTTCCACCACTGTGGATAACCATGAAAAAGGCCAAGCATGCGCTGTGTCTCTTGATCTTCTGGCATTTCATGCTTGTATTTACAGCCTTGTTGAGTGAACGCACAGACACCCTCATGTACCCATTTATCGCAGTAAATTTTCACTCGTCTGTGACTCGAGAGCGCATTATGTGGCAAAGAGGGCCCGCCGCCGGCGTGGCCGGGGAGATAGGCCTGTGTTGAAGGGGTAGCGGCGACAATGTTATCGATCCGTGACTAAAGACAGTCGAAGTTAGCCAATTTCGACACCTTATTGATCATGAGGGCGCGTAGCTGTGAGTAAACGCTAACAGCTAGACGTGGTTGGACTCGAAAATGCTCTGTTTGTGACCTTTTCTTGTTTTGAGGTCAATGACGAGAGGCATGCGCAATGAAAAATGCGATACAAACCCCTATACGAAATCTCCTTTGAATAGGTGCCCGGGAGCTACGATGTGATGCATGATCGACCATGTAGCTTACCTGAATTGTATTCGCTGATGGAATAGGCGTCGAACGGGCACTCTGTTTAGGAAATATCTTAGTAGTAAATGGCGGGATGGGAAACACTACAAACATGAAAATGATTTATGAGAAAAGTATATACTTACTCGCAGAATAACAGGCTCAGTATTACTTGAATGCCCGTTTGGAGGCAAACCACGTGGCTGAGGTACTACCAACATGCGAGCACAACTCTGCTCTAAGGCAGGAATATTATGGAGCGCGGGCAACATGTCAGCCGGAATAAGCCGAGTGTATTGGCCATTGCCACGGTCATAACAGTAAGCGAAGCTGTTACTCAACTGAGCATCGGATATCGGGCTGAGGTTTGGGTATGAGGTCACACTGGTGTTGGATGAAAGATATTGATACTGATCCACGCGAGCGTTGGGAAACGGTGCGGAGCCAAAAGGCGAAGGATGTGAATGATAGATATCGGAGGGACTGTACATAGTATGATGCTGGGGCAATAGAGCATCCGGGGTTGTGTGAGCCCTCCAGTTGGCTGAAGCGAGACTGCGATGGTGGCTAGGTGGTGCTGATACGTTGGATCGAGCACCTTGGGCCTGTGGCGATGCTAGCTGTTGTTGCCGTGGCTGTGGCTGCTGTTGTAGGGTATGTGGAAACTGATTTGCAGTCAATCGTTCACTCGTGAGCTTGCTACGGCGTTCGTTAACCGATTGAAAGGAGTTTCTGTCCATGTTGCTGCTGCTATTTAGGTCGAGAAGAGTATTGGGAGCGTATTCTATATTGGTCGCCACGCTCAAGTCAAGGAGCGGAGAGAAATGGAGAGAGAGAGCGTTGGTAGAGGCAGAATCTGGGGAAGCGCTCGGCGTGGATCTGTGAGATGGTCCGGATAAGCAAGACAGGTTGGAGGGTGAGTCGATACCTGCGGCGGTGGGTGGGGGATTATCCATGTTGAATGAGCTGTAGGTGAGGCGAGGTGCGTCTCTGAGAGGCAGGTCAATAGGGCACTGTTTCCCACTCTCTTCACCAATCAATTAAACCCAACTATTAGAGGTAAACCCAAGGCAGCAAACGGGAGAAGGGACACGTGAACCTAACCCATCGGGGATAACAACCTGTCTTCAGCGAAGGCGGCACGCGGCTGGATGGAGAGGTGAAAGAGAGCGCAGACAACACTTTGGTAAGATAACCTCGTTAAGTACTTCGTGGCAGAATTGATTGTGATGGAAGAGAGAAAAGAGATGGAGATAGGAGAGACAAAAATGACAAGCCTTAACCCGCTGATACGAGACTAGAGGAAGGGGGGAAGATATCAATAAATGTACTCAGTCAGGCACCAGCAACAATTAGATCCAGTGGTTTTCGATCAACCAAGCGAGACAGGTTAGGTAGCAAGCAAGGCAAGCAAATCACTTTTGGGGGTCATGGTCAGATAGTAGCTATCACAACCGTTTGTAAATAATCCTCAAATAAGGTTAGATGCGTCAGGGCGGCTACCCGCAGCTTTTTGTCCTGTGTTTCCCACGTGACAAACGGCCTATGAACCGCCACTTGCACACACGTATACACACAGAGATACACAAGATTTCTAATGTTTTGCTGTCATAATATCTACGAAGCTATTGTGATTTGCTATCTCAGCAAGCAATGAAGTTCTAAACCAGCTTTGTGAACGCCATCAGCGCTTTATACGCGCTCGCACACAATGGGCATTATTTGCCTGCTTTTTAGTCGAGCTAGAAGACCAAAAATCCTTCGTTCTACCTGGACCACCAGTGGTATAATGTGCTGTGTCTTAATTGATTTCTTGCTAATTTAAAAGCGATCTTAGCTTAGTTTCTGAATTGACGATGTGCCGCCACAATTTGAAGCCTTTGGGCGAAATAGCTGTGAGCAGCGCGTAATGCCGGTCCGTCGCCGCCAGCCCTGAGTCTATCAATCGCAAACCGTAATGAGAGCTCAGAATTCAGATCAACGCAGGGAATAGTTGTAGAGTGTGGACGACGACAAAGCGCACAAGGATTCCCTCCTCCAATACAGCCGTTAGGAGCAATATCACCATTAGGGAGTTGCACTGCGGGGGGTTGGATTGCAGACACGTGATGATGGTGGTTCGGCACCGTAGCCTGTTGGGAATAAACGGCTGGGACACCCGTATTGGGAGAGACGATAGGGTTAGTTGCGTTAGAAGGTGTATTCAGCAAATGTGGTCGGCTGGGGATAGAGTGTGGGTTGTGCGAGTTATTGTTTACAAGGCGTTGAGTAGGCACTTTCGGGAGCTGTGCTTGCGGGGGAGTGGGCTGAGGTAGAAATTCCTGACGGTGAGGTATTTGTGGTCGAATAGTCGACGGCAGAATTGGCATCGAAACGGCTGGCTTGTTCCCCGGCCTCCCTTTTTGTTTGGGTTCCGTGGAGCTGCCGGGTTGAATTTGTTGGGGTGGAGGCCGCGTCGTGTCGTTTACCGGTCCTTGTGTTCCTTTGGCCGTTCATTTTAGCCTCCTTCTTCGGACTCTTTCGAGTTCTCGTGGTTGGGGGTTTACCTTTGGGCGTCTTCGCTTTTCCCGTGGTCACAGATGCCTCGCCTACCTCTTTATAGTCATCACTATCATCGTCCATGTCGTTCTGGTCGATATATAATTCATCACCATCCACGTCGACTTCGGAACCGGGACTTTCTGCTCTAGGCTGCCCTAATGTTAATATGAAATCATCAACGCCTTCAATGAAACCTACGCGGTTGGTCTTGTAGTCAATGCCCTGCGTGCCCTGTCGTCTAGCACCGCGGCCATAGACCCGCTGATTCGCAGCACGCTCGCGCTCGTGTTCTGCCTCTCGCTCTCTAAGTATATTTTCCCAGATACTCGTACTTGCCTCAGGGGAGATATCTTGGGGTGCATTTTCCGCGTCGCTAGCCAGATCGCCTTTATCGTTCGCCCAAATTCGTGCAAAGGAAAACTGTGTCCCAGCGGAATCGTCATCCCCAGTATCAGTATTTTCGATCTGGCTCCGGTCGAGGAGCTTGTCTACAGATGCATGGTCATAAGTAATCTTGTCTTTGGATTCATCGCTGAATAGGGCGGCGGCTCCGTGTTTTAGGATAGACTCTAGGTCTTCGCTAGCCTCCTCTTTTGCGTCCATACTCTCGATGAGAGCATGGTCAAGTGCCATCTTCTTTCGACCCATTTGCATGATTTTTTCTTCAACCGTATTCTTTGTCATGAGTTGAAAGCACAACACCTTGCGCTTTTGTCCGATACGATGTGCGCGCGACAACGCTTGTATATCTTGATGTGGGTTGAAATCTGGGTCGTATATGATTACTGTGTCTGCGGTAGCGAGGTTGATTCCAACGCCTCCGGCACGAGTGGAGAGAAGCATGGCAAACAGAGGGGAGTCAGGGGCATTGAATGCGTCGATCCGTTTTTGTTTCTCGAGCGCTGACAGACTCCCATCAATACGTGCATGAGGCATGTCTAAGCCTATGAGGAAGTCTTCCAGGATTGTAAGAGAGTGAAGGTATTGGCTAAAGATTAGGACACGATGACCTCTTTCTCTTAGTTTCGGGAGCATAAGCTCAAACAGCAATAGTTTCGGCGAAGCTTCGACGAGATTCCGATGCATTTGGGCCATGCCCACCGTTTTGTCTTCAATTTCGCCGTTGAAGCAAAATGGATGGCATAGTAACTGCCGGAGATCAGATAGGATGTTGCTCATACTTTTTCGTTCCCCAGCCTTGAGCCTTGACTTCGAAATAATAGCTCTGATGAGCTCGGGGTTTCTTGCCATGATGGACTTCGACAACTTCTCTTGGACGACGGTCATGGTCACTGGCAAGATAATCTGGGCCATCGGAGGAAGAAATTTTAGAACTTGGGCCTTGGTCCGTCGTAAGAAATACGGCCGGATAAGGTTATGCAGCTCTGGCAGATTATCTTTAGTCAGCTCTTCATATTTTGCATCCAACTCCTCAGCATTTCTCTTCTCATCGATGAATTGTAGAAGGTTGAAAAGTTCTCGCTTGTTGTTTTGTAGGGGTGTACCTGAATACCTTGTTAGTCAACGGCGAAGGACATGCGAGGTAAATCATCTATTCTCCTCCTTACCTGTAAGGAGAATTCGACAGGGAATCCTCATCTCCTGAAGCGATTTGTAGAGCATGGTTTCTTCATTCTTCAACCTTTGCCCCTCGTCGACTATTAAGCCAACCCACTTTACCCCGGCAAAGACAGTCTTGACATTGGCAGCAGCTTCATAGGACATGATAACTACGTGAGCTTTCATGCCACCTTTCGGGCCATCTGGATAGAGCTCATGCCTATAAGAAAGATCCTGGGCGACTCTGCCACCATGGTAAGCAACAACTCTTAAATCTGGCGCCCATTGTTTTAGTTCTCGCCGCCAATTGGGGCATGTGGAGTTTGGTACCACAACTAAGAACGGCCAACAACCCGGCTTGGAATGGGTAAGGGCGGAGATGAATGCGACAATCTGAATCGTTTTGCCTAATCCCATTTCATCCGCAAGGATCACATTTTGTTGTTGGTGGAAGTTGTATAAAAGAAAGTTGACGCCCTCAATTTGGTATTCCATAAGCTTTCCTTTCCTCAATTGAGCCGGCTGGCTTTTGAGTTCACAATCCCTTCCGAAATCTAGAGATCTGTAGAGCGCAATACGTTCACGCATCTTATAATCGGGTACTGCAATAAAGTACTTGCCGTTGAGATATTCGTCATAAGCCCCTATGAAGGCTTCCCACGGCGCACCAGAGTCCCGTAATGGAGGCTCATCCCAGACAACCTCTTCATAGCTCAAACCTTGGAACTTGACGAAGACAGAAGTGATGTCGTCGATTCGTTTCAGGTCTTCAGCCTTGCTCGAAGTACTTACTCTAGTACAATATTTCACATTGAGAAGAACGTCGGCCAATAGCCACTCTTCATCAATAGCAGTGGATGTATGCATCTTGGGGTAAGTTGAGGAGTCGCGTTTGTGGAATGCCTGCCGCATAACACCTGGCGCAATTCCGAAAATCCAGGCTCCTGGCATCCATGTGTCATGAAAATGTGAGCGTCCTGTCCATTTGACCAGGTATTCGATGGTGTCTTCATTATAGTCTTGGCTGGTCTGCCCTGAAAGGTACGTGTTTTGGTCGATCGGCCGCCAGGCAACCAAAGACTGCAGCTTATGGGCGGTGTCAATACAATCTTTGCAACTCCAGCCGGCCAACGAGTACTCTTCGAGACGGTTGTCTATAAGATCTTGATCGTCTACTATCTCGGTTGTGATGGGTGGGAGATGATTCAAATGGTAGCCGCGCTTGCAGTTGGTGCATCGAAAGAGAACATTATCAGCGTTATTGACCAAACGCGGATCTACGTTTGTGATAGGATCCACTCCTCCATTATCTATTCGCGCTTTCTCCTCTTGTTTAGGAGTCTTCTTGATAGAGAATTCGTCGCAAGAGAGTCCCCGTATCTTGCACACTTGGCACGTTGCGTGATCCGGTGCCCGTGCATCTTTCTTCTTGTAGCCTTGAATGCAAAATTTGCATTGCAGAACAAAGTCATCATGACCAATCTTGGTAACCCGGTGTTCTCGCACCGCTCTAATACCAACACACGTCTTGTGGTAGGAAAAGGAACAGCCTTGGCAGTGTACAAGAGGGTTCTTAACTCCTCCAGTCTCAGCACAAGATTCGCACATTTCCGAGTGAGATTTTCGAAAACGGGAATCCGGGCTCAACGGCTGAAACACCTCTTTGATAGCCACGTGCTTTGGTGCACTGGTCTGCCTTTCCTCGACCGCATCATACTCATCTATCTCTGGATCTTTCATGCTTCTTAAGTGCTTGGTGGACCTGCCTGAACGACGAACCGGCTCAAACTCAATACCTGAGTCGCTGTCATCTCGTCTAATGATCATACTAGCCTTTGCTTTGATTTTCTTCCTCTTCGACTTTCGCGGCGGAGGTGCGAGATCAGAGCGAACCACGAAAGGCTCGCTGTCGTCACTTTCATCGTTAAGAATGTGGTCCTGCGCCAACTCATCTTCGGAGTTAGTAACAGTTGTATAATTCTGACTGGCCGAGTTCCGGGACCTTGTTTGGCGTCTGGTATATAACGGGACGACAGAAGTTCGGATTCTTGTTGTAGCCTGTTCTGTTTCTTCCGAATCACCATCATCCAAGTCAAATTGATGAGATCTTAGGTCATCAGACTCATACCCAGGACTAGTGTCAGCCGACGCCTGACGGGACGCTTGGCGTTCGCTCCTGCGAGTAGGAAGAGTCTTGGGTCTACGCAGCTTCTGCTTGCGACGTTTCGCACTGCCGTAGTCTGAATCGGATTCTTCATACTCATCCTCTGAGCGAGGCCGTTTGCTTGAAGTCCTCGCCATAACAACAGGGGCAAACGCTGACTCATAGGCCTGAATGACTGCTCGGCCACCCTTGTATTGAATGATGCCGTCGTAAGTAGCCTGCGTCAAGAACGTATTATTAGTTGCTGGGGCAGAATATATATGAGAATGGGACCGATGAGTCGAGGGAGGCGAGGCGATAGCCCAGCTCCACAATAAACAAACTAGTAAAAACAATGCAAGACATAAATAAGCTCAGGTGTCACACAGTGATGTTCGTGCATGGCTGTCATGTGTAACATACCATCTTGCCTCACTGGCTGCCTATTGAGGACGCAGTCTGTACTTTCTGGGGGAGCTTTTGCAGAGATGGCAAGTTGCAGAAGAGCGGTTGTGAAATCAAGAGGAACAAATTATAAGACGGAGGTTGGAGGGTTGTTATGTTGCGT
Organism: Xylaria sp. 218_066; assembly: GCA_019843955.1. Lineage (NCBI taxonomy): Eukaryota > Fungi > Ascomycota > Sordariomycetes > Xylariales > Xylariaceae > Xylaria > Xylaria sp. 218_066. The sequence continues at coordinate 161,134 of JADKYC010000029.1, read as the reverse complement.
CCACGGTGAAAGTGATGGGGCTTAGAGAGAGACGAAGCAGATACTCTGCTAGTGCATCGTAACGCAACTGGAAAAGACCAGTTATCTCTGGACAACTTGCAAATTGAAATTTTTGGGCATTGAGAGGGTATGTGTGTGTATTTGTACGAGAGAGACAGAGAGAATGTGTGTGTGTGTATGTATGTTGAGGTGAAGTTGAAGGTGAAGGTGAAGGTGAAGGTGAAGGGTCTGAGAGAGCAGTTGTTGTGGTTGAGTTGATATTGGCAGTCACGTGTGCGATTGTTCAAGTCCATACTTCGTACATCCGAGGCAATCACCATTGAAGTCGAAATCTCGTTCAATTCCACACTTACATGTTTTATGCGACCATCTCCAAATTCAACTTTGTAGTAAGTCTCGTCATCGCTTTCGACGTCTTCCAAAATCCGCAAGACGGTCCGGTTCCGAGGGATACGCTGATAGGAATCGGGATCGGATGGGGCGCTGAGGACGACTTCGATGGCGCGCAGTCGCCGCGGTGGGCTGGAAATTGTCATGCTATTTTCCAGCTCGTTAATTTCGTGCTGCTCTGGATCTTTGATCGCCAAGTCGTCCAAGGTCGTCTTTGAAGCAGCAGTGTCAGGAGCTCCCTTTGTTGCGACATCGCCCGTGCTGCCCTCGGATTCGGCGACAAAGCTTTGCGAAAGCTGTCCATGTCCCTTGATTTCTGCAGCGCCCTGAGCGTCCTCGGCATCCTCGTTCCTCGTAAGGCCGTCGAGCTCGTCTCGCATATCCTCCATTGTATCCATGTTATCGCCCATCCGCCTAATGCATTATATTGAAGCTTGGGTGTTGGAAAAGGGAGCGGCGCGCAGGAGGCGGAGGGGTATATCTAGACAACTGCGGAACATATGCGACAGCGTCTGTTTGCGATAACCTTGCAGCGGCGAGACAGAAAGTGTATCCCATCAAGAGTTACAAGTCGTCTCTATCATCTGTGCGGACGTTGTCGATCGTAGAAGGCGAAACGGAGGCAACGGAGAAAGGTACCTGGTCCATCGCAAATTGCTGGAATTGCTAACGCGTAGAGTGCTTCGTATCACGCGTTGCAGGTCCCAAATGTGAAAGGTACCTAGGTTAGGTAACTAGCCCGTGCCAAGGGTTGTAAGAGGTACCCACATAGGTACAATCCTGGCAAGTGCCCCGCCTAAAAAAAGGTTTCTAAGTATATTTTCATAGTAGGAAATTCTATGGTTGCTACCTACTACCAACGTTGTTTAAAGCTTCTGTCTTTTTTGCATATTGAGGATACAGTATACGGCTTTTTTTTTTCCCCCATCGAGAATGCAATGAGATTTCCTACTTCTTCCCGTTTACTTTGTAGACACAGCATATTATTAAAACCATTGAACACACCGCGAACTCCTGCAAATCCTTCTCAGCCCGCATCATCGCTATCTGCCATTCACCATGGCTTGCGACAGTCGCACAAGTCTAGACCCCAAGGCTTTAGCCAGTCGTCACTAGAGACTACAAAACCCCGCCGCCCTTCGCAGACCTCGCGACGCAGCCGAGACCCAGACTGGACGCCGCCCACCTTTAAAATCAAGAGAGGCAAGAAGGATATCACCGATACGGGCCCCGGTCGCCAGTCGAGGCGATCGCGCTTCAACGACCCCGAAAATAATTTCGGTAAACGAAGCCTGGTATATCAAATGAAGCATGGGGCATTAAGGAAGAAGATGACTGAATTGGAAACCCGAGAGCGCAGCCCTAAAACATCAACCGACCGTCTCAGCTCCGCCGACTTTATGAGAGACTTCAAAGCAAGCACCGGGCCACTGCCAAAGTCTACGACAGGAGGCCGGAGAGAACGCTCTCCTCCGACACATGTTCGGCGTCTCGAAGAATCACGTGTGAGACCATCCGTAGGAACGGGAACGAGGAACTTTGACAAGGAGCGCACAAGACGCCCTGACATCTCCTCTCACGAAACTGGGCATGAAGCATTTACCAATGCATCTTCGTTCGGAAATCGCTTCGAATCCTCTAGAGACAGACCCAACGAATCGAGTGGAACCCGGAATAAAGACAGTGAGTATGGTCGAGGAGAACATGAGAGCCGAAGAGACGATGGTCCTGTCCGCGTCTATCATACTACTGCAGCTTCACAATTCTTGTACGGGCGATCCGTAGTTGAGGCGGCACTGAAAGATTCGCGAAGACGGCTCTATAAACTGTATATCTACGATGGAGACGACAGGCGAAATGTGTCGCAAGATGACATGCTTGCAAAGCTAGCACAGCAGAAGGGAGTTGAGGTCAACAGAGTACCAAACAATGGCTTGCGCATGATGGACAAGATGAGTGGCGGTAGACCACACAACGGATGTGTCCTCGAGGCGTCTCCATTACCTCAGCTTCCCCTCAAAGCACTGGGGCCCTTGTCTGAGGACCCTAGGAAACCTGGGTTCCACCTCGAGCTATCTCATCAATCCAGCGAAGAGGCCAAGATCAACGGGACATCCGAGTTTATCAGCTACAAGCTTCCCAAGGAGCGGAACCCGTTTGTCCTCTTGTTAGACGGCATCTTGGATCCGGGTAATCTGGGAGCAATCCTTCGAACCGCCGCATTCCTAGGTGTTAATGGAATTGCGATCACCAAGGGCAGCTCAGCCACATTAACAGCAGTAGCGTTGAAGGCATCGGCTGGCGCGTCTGAAGTGGCAACGTTATTCTCCGTCAGCTCAACAGTCGACTTCCTTACTCGTTCCAAGGAGAATGGATGGCTAGTATACGCCGCAGTCCCGTCAACAAAACGGTCCAAAAGCAATTCGCACCTCACAGTAGACCGCGTCGAGACATACGATCCCCTATCGTCACAACCTACGATATTAGTTATCGGCAGCGAGGGAGAGGGGCTGACAAAACCAGTCCGACGGCAAGCGGATCACGAAGTATCAATCCCTAGCCCATCAGGCGGTTTCTCGAATGTCGTTGACAGTCTCAACGTCAGTGTAGCTACTGGCATCCTTTGCTCTGCTTTTCTCAAGAAGCAAACTTCGGGCATGATTGAGATTGAGGAAGACCCGGTCGCGGGAGGCTCCGAGGAGAGCAAGCCCCAACTTTGGTAGCTTGGAAATGTATCAAAAATGTAACGATTTTGTATAACTCACACGATATCACGTAGCATATACCTAGGTAGCATGACAATGTATAATACTGATACGGTTAAAATCCAGAGTAGAAATGACAGTATATTGAATACCCATGCTTGTGCGCTTCCGCCCAAAATAACCATATTCGTCTAATGGAACATCTTGGACGATCTCAGTCAGGCTTGGCAGGGTCCAACGCTTCCAGAACATTGCTCTTTTGAGCGTTGGAGAATGCATGTCTCAGTCGAACATGAACTACCTAGACTACCTAGTGCCAAACTACTCAACTTTTCATAAATAAACTGTACATGGCACCGTACAATCTTCAGAAATGTTAACTCGAGCTCATGTCAAGCATTAGAAAGGACAACTCACTGATGGGGCGGTGGTGCAAATCAAATCATCGAACCCAGCCACGCCAATTCCGATATCTGACGTGGTTGGCCCGATGCGGTGACCCAACCAAAATATTTATTTACACTACCTTGCCCCCCAAGGTCAGCTAAGTTAGCTCACCGTCTCATTCCGTTTTCTCTTACTTGATGGATACCTCGGTGTAGATCATTCTTCTACCACGCCGAGCGACACGCGAGACTTGCGTCGACATAACCAGGTTATGTATTAACCTGGTCCAAACATCAGAGTGCCGCTAAGCCCGGAACATCGATCCGAGAAGAGATCGATCCGTTCTACGACGATCCGCCCATACCGACTTTTCGCATGGTACACTACTTCTCAATTTGCTTATAATAATACCTAACGGGTACCAACGAGCATTTACACACGAATTCTCAACTCGGCACCGTTCTTTGAGTCCGGCATGAACCAGAGAAGGTAGCATTTACGCTCGAAAGCAAACGAACACGATGCGCGCCCCCCACGCATTCCTCTCCCTCCCGCCCTCGCTTCTACTCCTCCTTGCAGCCCAGCTACATGCACAACAAGCCGACTACAGGAACGAGCAGGATGGGCAGCTCCAGCAGACGCTCCCGACAGCCGTGCGCAAGATGTCACCCGACGAGGGCGAGAAGTTCATGCCCGAGTACTACGCATTCGCACCGGCGGACTTCTACGGTGGGGATCCGCAGATACCGTTTCAGCTGCTAGCTCGGGGAGTCGATGCTCCCCTGCTAACGCCTGAAGAGGAGGCCTTGCTCGCGACCAACAGCTCAGCCGCTTTGATATTCCGGCCCCCGTTTCCGCGGCACCGGTCAAGGAATCCAGAAGAGAGGAGGCAGTCGGACCCGCGCTCTCTTTACCGGCGGACGGCGGATGCGTTAGCCAGGCTCCGCGGCCGCGACTTCACATGTCCGGCCGGCACGCACGTCTGCTCGAACATCGACGAGCCGAACTACTGCTGCACGGACGGGACGACGTGCTTCGTGGTCGAGAACGCCCCTGACGCGGGGAACGTGGGGTGTTGCCCGGACGGCCAGACATGCGGCGGTAGTGTCGCCTCGTGTGCGGACGGGAACACGGCGTGTCCTGCTGAGGAGGGTGGCGGGTGCTGCATCCCCGGGTTCGTGTGTGCGGATATCGGGTGTAAGTCTCTTTCTGTCGTCTCATGTTCTACATACCCACCTATTATCATGAATATTGGATAAGTAAAACTAACAAGCGGTGCTATGACAGGCGTCAAATCCACACCCTCGGGAGTATCCTCGACCACAACACCCACGCCGACGAGCACCTCCACCACAAGCACGTCGACTACCTCTTCAACACCATCCACGACATCCACGCCCGAGATGACAACTTCGACATCGACATCGACATCAACATCGTCTTCCGACTCCAGCTCTTCAGCCAGCGGCACAGGGCTCCCACCCGTACGACCCACAAGCTCAGAACTAACCACCAGCAGCCCAACAGAGACAAGCGACTACTGCCCGACGGGATTCTACGGATGTCTCGCCACCGCCGGCTCAGGCTGCTGCCGGACAGGGCGCGACTGCAGCACGACATCATGTCCGCCCGTCGCCAGCACAACCATCATCACCCACGGCGCGACGATCGTGGTGCCCCTGACAGACGCTCAACAAGCAGCACCCACAACGACCGCGACGTGCGCAAACGGCTGGTTCCTCTGCGGCGCTGGCGCAGGCGCCGTGGCAGGGTGCTGTCCCAGCGGGTATATCTGTGGAACAGCGAGCTGCACGCTCTCGGCCGCCACCGCCACCGCCACGGTGCAGAAGGAGCTGCCCGGGAACGACGCAGCCAGTAGATGGAGGGGGGGACAGAGAGGTGTGCTTCTTGCGTGTCTAGTGGTGGGCCTTGTGATTTAGAGTTTTAGATTTTTTTTTTTTCAAATATTTTCTACATGCAGGATTCTTATTGCTTTTGGCGCCGGTATTTACTTAGAGGGTGGATGGACAACACCCCACGCGCAAGCGAGCGGACGAAAAAAGTCGCGCGACTTTGTCTCATGCCGAATAGATATTATGAGGTCACGACTGTTGTACTTAGATAGATAGAACACGCGGCCACACACACGGCGTGGGCTGCTTAGCTACTTATGCATAGAATGGGCTGGCTGCTGCAGCCATCCAGCTTCGGGCTTCTTCTTCTTCTCCTCGGTGCTGGATTTGATTATGCAGGCGAAATAGATTGCCTTCATATTCGTGCCGTAAATTGTTATGTCAGCTCTATGCAATTCCGTCTGCGTGATCTCAGCTCATTATGACCTTTGTTATGTACATCCTCTTACACGGCAGAATGCGGTGAAATGAGCGAGCAGCTATACCGATATACTATCTGAGGACTTGGCGAGAGCTGCAAGTGAAAAGCAGACTCTGCGGGCCGTCGCGTGCAGCAAAGATAAAGACTGGATGAGCCACATAGGGTCTCGGGGCTTGTCCCATGACGCCGGAGTCCGCCATCGGGAGCCCGAGCCGGCGATACAAGATAAGGTTACCAGATTATTGATGGTCTTGCATTATATTTCCTACTTACATCTAAAAGTTGCAGACTGCAGCTGGAATGGAATGCACACTGTGCGAACTTGTTCTACTCCGATTTCATCATGGAGGCAAGCATATTGCAATTATTATAGTGGCTTCTCTATTATGAAAAAGTGACCGAGACATATATCAAGTCTCGCTGGATATTTGCCCCCATCTTCCTCTCATTTCAGCAAGTCTAGAAGCAGATGAAAATGACTGGCACGGAATGAGGAAAAAAAGAAAATAAAATTTACATGATCCGGGCCTCCCTCTTCCCGGCCCCGGCCGGCTCGATATGCCCATCCCGCGTCCGAAACACCTTAACGCCTGCATGTCGATGCTTAGATTGGACCAGGATCCGTTGTGGTGTAGGGAGTGACGGAGCAGGAGCAGCAGTAGTATGATTTCCCAATAAACTTCCATCCACAAGCCAGCCAGAATGCTAGGCAGATGGATCCATGCCACATTTTACCATAACAGCCAGGTGATAGCGGTGCCCAGGAGCATCAACACTGTGCTGAAAGACCTCACATTACCAGCCGAGGTAGCAGTGGGCACCTCTGTTATAATTCCCGGGGAGGTACTGGGACCAGACGGGGTAGCAGTTGCGCCACCGCCATTGTCACCACCATTGCCGCCGGTGCTGCTGGGGACGACGGTCTTGGTGATCGTGGCATTGTAGGGGAAGCCGCCGAAACCTGCTGATGGGGCGTAAGAGTAACCCAAGGTGATAGTAGACGAGCTCAAAGGGAGAGTGATAAGCGATCCAGAATAAGTAGAGATGAAGCCATCTATGACATCGTCGCTGGTATCTTCCTCGTCCTCAGACTGGGCGGATGAGGACCCATCATCCGAATCGGCGTCCACGTCACCGTCTGCGCTATCAGAGTCGCTGGAGGCAGAAACAGTTGCATCAGCCTCCGAAGTGCTGCTGGCACCACCGACCGTGATGGTGCTAGACCCGACAGTAAAAGTGGCAGCATTCGTGCCTCCCACAGTTACAGCGCTCCCAGAGACGGTAAATGTCACGGTCCCTGAGAAGGAGCCGCTGTTAAAGTTCTGTCCCACCACGGTAGTGACCACCGTAGTCAGGGGGATGGCGTATACAGGCTTCATAATGGTGGCTATAGTGTCGCAATGCTAGGTTTAAAATATAAGCATATGAGAATGATCGAACACAAACTTGAAAACTCGAGAACACGACAAATGATTCTATTCTACGAGATTTTGGCAGGCCGCGCAACTTTATATACTGAAGCTTAGTCTGAGCAATTTACTATGCCCTCGATGCATACATGTGCATTAGCTTACAACTATGTACGTGCTTCGATGCCCCGAAACTGGTTCCCTGTCAAGCATTCGAATGCCGGTGGTTGCAACCCTAGTTGAGGGACGCGTAGTGAAGGTGACGACAGTCAACCTGTGAAATTTAACGTTAATTATTCCGCGGCCTCCAGAGTGGTGGGCTGAGGACGGCCAGCGGAAAGGAGGTATAGCTAGACCGACACGCCACAGTCAGCAGTATGTATGTGACATTTCATGAGCCTCAACCCATGATCAGTCATTCTCTCAGCCGGAGTCAATCGGCACAGATCTTTTAAGTAAAATCGTAGAAAATGATGAACCACAACCGTCTACCATCCAAGACTCCAAGACCCAAGACTCGAAGTGGAATCGTAGCATACCTATATATCTCGATTTCCGTCTGTGTATTAGTGTACCAAGAGCCTTTGGATGTGCTCGACAGCCAAATATGTGTGCACACCCACATGATTTGGACGCAGGTGTGCGTCAGCGCATGTGATTCCAGTGCGCACGACAGAAGATAAGAGGGCTAAATACCTTGGTACGACGAGGCACACTTGCATAAGTAACACGCGGCTACGACGTTTCGATTAGATTCGGCGAGGCCCAGACAATTGAAATACCTATGTTCAGCTACGCGCATAATCTAAAAGAAGTTTATTGTGTTGCGCTTGCGTCATGAGATGGGTGGTCTCGTGTGTAAGCAATTCATCGATAGGAAGGCATGGTGCAAGATATTGCCCAGGCGAATTTGAGCACATGAGATGTTCGGGACGATCATTCCAATTCGTTTTGAAGCTCCCAGATCAGGAAGATGATATTAATGCAGTACGTAGTTCATTTGTATATGCACGCACCTGCTGAGCCAGCAGTAGATCATGTTTCGAACGATACCGGTAAAGATACTTAAATCTACTCAAATTTCATGAAGCTGGGAATTGTATCCTTTTGTATCTGAGTCACCTCAAGATGGCAGAAGGAAGGGATTGGGGATGGTCTTATTACTCAGCGATTGCTTCTTAGAGACCCCCTATAGCATTTTAAGTTGAAATCTCTCATTTTGCCTTTCGCCTAGCTTCGAAATTGTTTTTCTTTAGTCCCCATGTCAACCGACTGTAGTGCGAACTTTAGGAATCCTTACTGAGATGTTGCTGATCCCTAAGTCATAGGTATTGTTATTGACCTCATACCGTTACACAGTTGACCCAGAAACTTTTATTAATTAGTTGCCATTTTTTCACACGTTCATTTATTCGTGTAGGCGTAAGCTTTCAGATAACCGCATTGTATGATGATGTTCCAACGTTGCTTCAACACTACAGGCTTTGGGAAATGTCAGTAAAACTATTCAAAGCACGCTTTTAGATTGGTTATAGGACAGTTACTCCCTCGTTGTTTTAAACACCCCCAAGAGGAAATATTTCTTAGGGTTGATAGTCACTTTCTTCGTCGCCACCTTCGCGGCTTAAGTTGGCTGTGTACAAGCAAGCCCAGCGTAACAACCAGCCATCATCACAGACGTTTATTTCAGATTCTCTACCGACATTCAAAAGGTTCTGAAATGTCCAACCAAACACCAAATCGACTTACGATATCCTGGGGCGGCTAAATGGCGACGGCCCATTATCTCTCCAAGGTGGATTTCTACCAAGCTGGGCTAATACCAGATGCGACATCACATATTGCTATGGAGCTGCTACCAGGATAATCATTAAGTCGGAAGCTCACGAGGTCAAACCCGATTTGGTAGTAAACGAAAGAAACAATTAGCTTTAGCACGACACGTAGAAGATGAATGTTTTACTCCATCTTCATATTTTTAGGGCTGTCGCTAACATTTCCTCAAAATCTGAGAGTTACGATGTCCGAGCCAATATGGCTGCGCAAGAGTTTTTGCGTATGGATATTCATCCTAGCAACGCGCTTGATCTCTGCTTCCAACATTGTCGCCGCGGATATAACCGTAGACAATGGCCCGCCTCCGCCTCTCACTACCGGCTGCCTCAACAATTCCCTTACGGCACCAACTTGGACCATCGGGTCCTTCGAATACAAAGGCGACGAAACTCCTACAGTCAACTTTATCCTTACCAGCAACACGGATTCTGAGGAGTTAGATTGTTTCGGCCAGTCCACGAGGCATGATCTAAGAATTGACGGCGAATGCACCAATGGGGACGAAAAGCGCGGGGGTTCAGCACGTTTCGTGTTTGATGCTTCAACACGGGACCTTTCTATCGAGTATTCGTGGGCCTGTGATGATAATGCTGCCAAAAAACCGTGAGTGTATATCCACCGCATGTCTGATCAGATGAGCAATGCCAAGTAACCAGCTATTCAAGTGTTAACTTCGTCGGGACTGGTATAAAGAAATTAGTTCTAGATTGTGAATCGAGCGAATGCACATCAGCGGATCTAATCCGGATATCAGCAAAACTTCTTGAGCCTGTAGAACTTTCACCATACATCCCGCCGGCTCCTCCAGGGCATGATAGTCCCGGATGCAGCTCCCTCTCGGAATCCCCTTCATGGACGATATCGAGTTTTGAATGGCGGACTGGAGGTAGAAACTATACATGGCAGTCATGGGTCACCAATGGGACAGGGATTGTGGGCGTGGGAATGGTCAAGTGTAAGTGAATATTAGACATTCTCTCGCACTCAGACAGCCTCCAAACCCCCAGAAACTCGAAAGGAGTTCACTTCAAACGAAATATGACTGACATCGACCGTTCCAGTGAATATTACAAGCCGACCAACCCAGCAGACGTTTTCATGTGTCTGGCACAGTGAAGGCCAGGAGACGTCAAATGTGACGGTAATCGGTCCACCCTCGGGAGCCATCCCCTCCCCCTTGGACCCGGGTCCAGCTTGGTACCGTTGCAATACGTCCAGTCTAAACGAGAACGGAAATCGCACACATAACTACGAAGTTGAAACGTTAATGCGATTGATATCATCAGAAGAGAAGCTTCTTGTGAATCAAACATGGTATTGCGATGACGAAGGGCCGGCATCTCCGTAAGTATAAGAGGCCGGAGTGAGGCCGGGAGGCCATTTCATGTGCTGACGATTATATCTGATAACTCAAGTACGAAGTATTATGCCGCAGGTGCCGTAGAGCTTCCGAGCCTGAGTTGTCGGGAAAGGCCCGAAATCGAGCCCGACGCAGCAGATTTTTGGGCCCAACCAGGTTCGCCGGTAGTCAACGGGAGCTTCTGTGTTAATTCCGATTTCGACATTGACGGAGAGGTTGAGTCACGCTACGAAATGGAACCCTACGCTCTTGAGCTCCCAAATCCCGAGGCATCGAAATGCACAGTTCTCTCTATAGATCCCGACAAGCAGTACCTGCTTTTTGACACGGCATATGTATTCCGGTCTCATTGGTGGTATTTTTGGAGAGATGGGGAGCCAAAAGGAGGGTTCGATCTTACGGTCCTTAGCTTCGTCACTGATCAAGAGCTCAGCTGCAGCGGGTTCGATTCAAGGTTAAATCCTAATTCAACTGACTTTGATCCGGAGTACTGGTTCGATTGCAGCTTTCCCATCAGCTACCCTACGATGATTAGAAGTATGAAGGTAAACTATAACGCACATACCGACATCGTTTCTGTCGGCATCTCATGGACATGTGATGAACTCAGCCCCCAAACCCCGTGAGTGGTCTTGCTTACAACGTATCGCTTAGTGCTCGTTAACGAATTAATAGGGTTCTTTTCACTGCTTTCGCGCGTGGGGAGATCAGCAAACCGGAATGTGCAGACGACAGTGACGGTACTACTCGATGCTTATTTCCGGCCTCGGACCATATACCTCTTCCATTCACAAACATCACATAGGACACGTCATAGGGAGTCTAAGATGCACAGGGCTTGCTTCATCGAATATTCCCCAATGTCTCTAAAATGTTAGAAGTCTCATACGGCTATTTTCGGAATATGCCTCATTGAATGCAGCCTCCTTCTGCAGGCCACCGATAAAACATCCCATCGGCTAGGAAAATCTGCTGCAAGAAATCCAAAGACTGAGCTGTTCGCTAGCCTTTTCTACATAGAAAACTCTCAGAAAATTCGTTGAGCCAAGCGCTGAGAAGAAGAAATTATACAACTACCTCCTTCCCAATCTCACCAATTTTGTTCAACCCTAAATTTAGTAAAAGGCTAGTGCTGTCACGTATACGCATCTCTATAGATGTCACCACGCGAACATCAACACCTGGATATTTGTAGTTAACCTCCGATATCAACGTCACTATCCTCGCAAAGGCACATGGTAGTCTATTCATCGCGGCTACACTACTACGAATTGTCGTTGTTTCCCAAACAATCATCTTTCTTTGTTCGCATAAAAATGGCAATGTTTAACTTGTCTTCTTTGTTCTAGCTTTTGTGCTACATTTCGCGCTATTCATATCAATGTTGTGAACAAGTGGCGTGTTTCAAGAACGATGTGACCGAAAGCGACCCTCGTATATATATGTATCTCGTAGAGCTTAATGCACGATTTACCGGTCGCCTTGTTAGTTAGCGAAATTCAACATCAATCGAGCGAATCGGCATACGCACTAACGCACTATTTAATTTATTCGAACACTTGATAACCTCGACCAGGTATACACTCTTGCTGCGCCAGCATCTTCAACAATAAGTTCCTAGTACAACCATAACTTATACCCAGAGAACTTTATCCATAACGCAATATGGGATCCTCTCGTCCAGCTTCTAGCGGTAGTGATACTTCCACCCCACCCCCCCTCTATCCCTCTGTTTCACCTTTGGCAGCAGCCAGGAAGCCCTCGGGCATAAAAAAGCGCACAGGTAGATTATCACCTGTTCAAGAACCACATCATATGACTCGTTCTGTAAGTTGCACCTCTCAAAATCAGCAACAAATCGTTCCCCAAATTATCATAGATGATAGTAGAAGCCTCTTTTTCAATTCTGGCGGTAGCCGTGCTACTTTCGAAGGCTCGTTGATGCCTAACGGGACCATCATAATGCATAGGTTACCAGAGAGACGCAGGCGTACCTTTTTCGATTACATTCTCTTACTCTGTTCGGTTTTTATCACAGACAGATTGCTTGGAGATAGAATACAAAATTGGCTACTCGGGCAACTACCCTCAAATCTAACAGAGTTAGCTTCTAATGCATATAAGGAACTCTCTGTAATAAAGAATTTGATTTTGAGAGAAAAACGTTATTTCTGGATTCTAACAACGAAGAAAATGCAAGCTGTTTAATGCTAGTTAGCTGTACTGTTTGAATAAATCAAAGTTTGTGTTTTAAGTCCACTGCGTTCCAAATACCTTATTGAAATGTAAAATTGTTAGGCTTAGGTTCATAGAGAGTACGATAAGCAGTAACACCAAAGTGAATCGTCTAAGGGCAAACCATAATGGAAATCCTCAATAGTCTAAGTGTCTCTCTCTCAGTGTGCATATATCGTTCTTGCAGGATATATCTACGATTTGCAGTAGGTTTCTAAAGTCTATTTCAGCCTAATACGCTAAACTATATATAGGCATCTACATGATCTATTGAATAGCGCGTAATCCGTGGTTATCCTGCTTGCGAGTCCTAAATATAGCTGCATATCAGACTTCCGAAATTATATGGACGACCTGAACCTGTTCATATCGATCTCAGTAAGCGTCCGACCGCGCGTGAATCAGGGTGAGCCGTATAAGTCTCATAATTAGTATCTCGATCTTGGTCAAAATCATTATAAGCGATGCCAGCATTACATATTGGCTAAAAATATTGCTTTTAAAACTACCTTCTAAAGATGTCAAGATGTTACAAGGCACAAATACAGGTCCCTAAACGAATAGATATCGTTGTATTTAGTCGGATAGCGTCCACGAAGGTAGTTTTAGAGACCTCCACGCAACAACCATTGTCTACCTCAAGTACAAAGTTCTAACACAATATAATCTCTTAGATCCTCAAAACTGCTTCCAGGCCCAATAAACGTCGTATATAAGATTCAGCTAGTCCACGAAAACATCTGCTTCCGCATTCCGATATAGTTCTACCATGTCTCTGACACTGCAGAACAAAGAACTTAATGTGTGTCCCGGATTGTGCCAGGGGTGTGGTCAGAGATCTTCGCTCGACAACCGCTTCCTACGAGGTCCCGACATTTGTTGTTTACTTGCGCCTCCTCTTCGCCTTAGCTACTTGAAGATGCGGGGGTATCAGAAATGATATCTCAGGGTCATCTCCTGCGAAAACCTCCCAGACCTCCCCTCTGAACTCTTTCCCGTGAAACTCAGCGATGAAAAGCTTTAGGCCTTCCTTACTCGGTAGACATACGCAGGCATATAGGCGGTCTCGGCCCCACCCTACCGTTTCTGGCTTCCAGTTAGGGAACAGGTCAAATAATTCCGTTAAGTCTAAAATGACCGAGTATAAGGCTTTTCCCCTGACACGAATGTAAGCCCTGAACGGGTAGGCTTCGTTTGGACCTGAACGGAACCCGGACCAATATTTCCGCAGCCGATGACCGTCTCTACTCCCGATTGCCAGATCGAGTTTGCTGCCATTTGATGAAGAAGGTTGGTAAGGGCAGCAAGCTTTCGAACTGCATCGTAACCGGCGTTGTGGTGATCTCTCTGGCCACAGAAGGAGAGATCATCTGGGTGAAACCCAAACGCAAGTAGCGTTTCCCTTAGGCCGAGACTCCGTGCTATAGTGAACTCGGTCACGATCTGCTGTAGGTCAACCTAGGACGAGAAATATAGCGTGAGCTCCGAGTAGCATGTTAGGATCGCCGTAACGTCGAAGGCCATATCGAATTCAACCAGAACCAAAGAGCGAGTAAATTGTGCCCAAATTCTTTTTAGGGGCATGAGTAGGGAATCCGAGATTTCTTTAGGGACAGTTGAGTTGGTAGGCCCAAGCCTATATGGATCTGGGGACGTTGCACTTGGCCCGTGTTGCTTAACCCTGATATAGTAGCATTCGACATTATTTTCCTCGACGAAGCCTTCGAGGGTTTTGTTTTGGTCAATAGCTGTTCGCTTCATACCGTAACCGGTGACAGGGCCAGGCACTACATCACCGGGAATTAGTTGCAGCTATTTGGTGAGGGGCCTCCCGACAACCCCCTGCCCAAGATGGAAGTCTCGTGCTCTAGAATTGCTAGAGCAAAACATGAAAATGGTTATGAAGATTACTTACTAATAGCAAACCCAACTTTAGTTACATCAGTTATCATGTTTCCAACGGTGGGCCGCATCAGGCGTCAATCTATCGAACAACTCAAGACTCTGCATTGTTACAAGACCCGAAATCAAGTTTGCAAGATCGAGTTCTGTATTTATGTATTGAAGCAGTTAGCTTAGCCTACGAAAGCGTCTAGGGCCGTTCGTGCAACCGCAAGTGTTCAGAACAGGGGAAGACAGCAAAGCTCATTATAAGTACACTTTGAAAGGCAAGGAGAAGTTTCATCCGATAAAGTTTTAGTAACTTTTAGTTGTCCGGCCGTAATCACCCTAAAAGAATAAATTTCCACATTCGTAATGACGCATAATAAGATAACGAGCTTATCTACCTAGGTAGTTTTGTTCGATTAACTATGTTTCTTTTTAGTACTCGGCCCGCGCCAATAATAACTTAGTTTACAACTTCCAAACCTTAAGGGTTCTTCATCCAACCGTACATGGAGTATTTGCACTTCCTCTTGTGCGAGCCGCCCCTTTCATCGAGTACGTAGGCAGAGCTCAGAGTTCACCATCACTGCCCTCACTGCTGATCATCTTGCTTAATGGCCCTTTCTTCAACACTGGAAAACTCGGAGTCAGTTATCGTCATTTCAGGTATGATTCGCGAGAGTTTCAGAAACTTTCGGATATCATACTGACAAAGGAAGAAAGAAAATAGGAAAAAAGAGAAGAAAACTTGCCAAAATAGGAAGTAACTGCTCGAGAAAAACTTACTGATACTCATAATTTCGTAGAGCGCATCCGCTGCCGCCATAGTCGTGTGCTCTGCGTTAGTGTCGTAGGCAGGCTAATCCAGGTCAGTATAATTTCAATGGCAAGCAAACCATCTCATCGTTCTAAAATTGTAAAACACGTAGAGAAGCCATGAACACATACAGCAACCTCGACGATATCCGCTGCAATCAGATTTACGTCCTCCAGACCCCGAAGGATAGTTCTCAGCTCGCGCGTGCTCCACCCGCCCGTCTCGGGAGTTCCTGTAGCAGGTGCAAAAGCAGGGTCCAGGGTATCGATGTCCAGGGACAGGTAAACGGGCTTCTCCGTACCGACCCGGCTGACGATCCTCTTGATGATACCTTCCGTGCCGATTGTGTCGATCTCGCGGGCCTCGATGATCTCGAATCCGCAGTACCCGTCATTCTCGTAGTCACTCGGTCCACTCAACGTAGTGCGAATCCCCGCGTGAATGTTCGTGTCGTTCGCGAGCAGCCCCTCACGAGACGCGTGATAGAAATATGTCCCGTGGTTTATACTTGCTACTTCTGATGGGGAGCCGCCGAAGACTTTGGGTCGCCCTTTTAAGGGGTTAGTTATTTGTAACGCGTTGGATGAAGCTGGCAACTTACAAGTGTCGAGATGGCTATCAAAGTGAATGACGGACACCGGACCATAAGCACGATTGATCGATCGTAGTAGCGGAAGCGTGATGGTGTGATCGCCTCCCAGAGTGATGACCCGTGGCAGCGTCTTGCCCTTCTTTGCAGGACCTGGTTGGCCCGCGTCCGTCTGCGGAGCTCGCGATAGGATGTTGTAATGGCCTTCCTCGATCTGTTTCAGAGCCCACGTGTTGTCGTATCTGATGCTCTGTGTTAGCCTATAGTACAGATTTTAGACTTTATAGATATTATCCGAGTTCTCACGATGTAACCGGTATGTCTCCGCAGTCTAGAACAGTTGCCCACGAGTTAAAAGGGTTCGTTTTTAACGGTACATTGTAACCACCACTATGGCCGTGTCAGATTTCACTGAAGTGGTTCGGATCGAGACGGGACATACTAGAGATTCAAACGTCGAGAGCCTTGTCGGATACCAGAAGGGCCAAAACGGGCGCCTGGTCGATAAGACGTTCCCGTGTCAAAGGGAGCGCCTAAGCAAAGTCAATAGGTGATAGTCTTATGTAGGTAGGTCAACGAACCGATAAAAGCAAGGTCGTACGACACATCATTCGAGCTGAGACATGGGTAATAGGGAAGGCGTCCGAATGTAGAGATCCCACTGAATACTGAGTCTGCCTGTTTCCCACCATCTCCTGGTAAAACATTATACCACAAAGATTGATAAGGACCGGATAATGAACTTTGAGGATTGTGACTGGCTACACCAGTCACGATTCCAAAGACAACAAGTGCTGTCCACATTATGTTGATATTTCACGCCTGAAGTCACCTATATTCCCAAGGAAAATGCGATGAACGCGGAATGAAGAGAGAAAATCATTCTTTGTTCTTAAATCTTTTACCCCTCCTCAGATTTTATGAGATATGATCAAGTAGCCTCCATCCCCTTGCTCTATGCTTCATGGGCAGACCATCCCTGGTCAACACCGACAGTTTGAGCTCTATCATCCACTCAGAGTCCGACATATTTGCCAAGATGCAATCGAGTGGAAGCTGATTACTGCTTTCATTGCTGATATGCTGTGAGCTTCGATATATGATTGATGTAGCGTTCTTTAGACACATAATAATGACATCGTCGATTAAGTTGCTGTGGGACTTGAGATAAAGATGGAGAGCTATGCTGATCTCTGGATAGCTGGATAACCTCGAAGACGCCCATTGATTGGATCATAGTCGGCGATATGATTGGTGAATGGCTCCAAATCGAATGGGCAATCTTCGATTGAATCGACAACAGACAACGATGTCCATGCGGGGTCGGCAAGCATCACCATTGGCACTTACTTTCGGCTTTGGGACCGAATATCTCACAATCCCATGTTTTTCACGTGACACTTGCACAATCGATGGACACGTCGTCATCTACTCAATATAAACAAATGTTCTAATGTTTAGTTAGGACTAGTAGTGGAATGAAGGAATGATCATGTGACTTACGAAGTGCTGGTAGGTACCACTTACATGTCCGTTGAGGTTGCTTATCGCCATATCGCCTGGAAATAACAACCGTACTAAGTAGACCGATATCTGTTACGTATGGTGCATGAGATACGGCTAATCGAGCCTTAGATAGCTAGAAGTGTCATGCATTCTCACTGATAACTCGATTGTTAAGGGAAGCTAAGCAACAGTTGTAACAACGAACAGGGAATACGCATGGCCGGAGATTTTGACAGATTCGGCAAATTTCACATAACGAAAAAAAAAAGGAACAAAAAAAGGATAAGGAACATTGACAGTTGCGAGTGCATTCATTACCTAATTTACCTACAAATGCCTGGTACTTGGAGATGTCGTAGCCCCAAGATAATGGCGGGGCTTCCAAGAGAAGTAGAGAGCAGGACTGGTTTGCGTAGGAGCAGATGTGGAGGACAAAATGGGCTCAAAATAATGGGTTCTGATTCGACAATGTATGGTTGCGTCTTACTGTATATAGTAATACTCTCGCACCACTTTAGTCGTTCGGGTGTGTCCTGCCTCTCTTGTTCTGATCTGGTTTCAGCATCACGCCTCAACACTAGATTCCCGGCATTCGGGAGGCGAGACTCGTTTAGGGTCTTCTTTGAAACAAAACAGCAATCATCGAACCCCGGGCTCTCGAGTTCTGGGGATACAGCATATGTGACAGGCCCGACTGGGGGAGACCTTGTTTCGTTTGGTGTGCCAAAGACGGGCATGTCGGCCGGCCACCGGAAGGCACCTCGAACACACGGACACATATGCACACACATGCACACATGCTCAGTACAGGACAGGAAAACAGGTCTTGGACACCATGCAGCCGCATATTGCAGGTGGTGGTGTTGGGGGGTTGCCCACTCTGATTCGCCCGCAAGCTGCAGCACGTTAAGCAATTGGGGGGGCCGGAGGTGGAATGAGTCTCCAAGCCTTGTGCGGTTGGAGACAGCTGATTTGTCCTGCTGACTGCGATGGCTGCAAAATGGCTGCGCCGGTCCTCCGGCAGCACGACTCGATGCATCTGCTGAGTTCTCTTCTTCTGTAGCGCTACCTACAACGTAGTGTTTCCCGCCTTGGTGGTCTCTCGGCCGCTTTCGTAGTCCGTGTCGGTTGTGTACCGTTTCGCGTCTCGCTCAAGAACCGAGCAAATCCCGACTTACACACTCGGGCGTGTTTAGCTCATCAATGCAACAAACCGGGGCCTCCGCGTAATTGCAGTCGGACGAAGAAACAAGGCCAAGCCATCCCGATGTACGGATGAATATGCAAGATAGAGGGGTGCGCAACAGGGCCATGCTGCAGTGGTCACCTACCACCGTGTGAGAGCGCACAAGAGTTGTGTAGTCCTAGGTGTCTTAGGTGTCCTAGGTTCCCGTGGCATCGTCTCGATTGTATGCCAACATTAAGTATGTCTTAAGAGCAAGTAATAAGCGTGTTTTCACACCGACACGCCTCTTGGGTATTCATGCGTTACGAACTTGACTCATTTAGCAAATGCTCAGATGCACCTGTCCATATTGAGAATGCTCGGATGACCGACCGATGGTGATGATGCTGCGTAGGTTAAATGGCTTTAATTGCAAGGCATTTCCGTCAACTCCTCAACTTTGGCGTTTGCTGTAGACCACCACCCTTTTTCACTCTTCCCGATCCTCTTGAGACACCGAGACACATGAGGTTCGAAACATTATGAGAGGCCTATGATTGGCTAGGACCACGGATGATTTTCGATAGCAGGGTAGAAAAGAAACAAAAGACTCAATGTTCCAACTACTATGTTAGCAATAACAAAACATGGCTATCGGCCAATGCACGCCGAGGGAAAGCCACTGGACCGGTCTACGGTGATGAGTGCCGGGTTCGATGGCGCTGATCGGGTACCTCCCAGCCACTTACATAGCACAGTACAGTACAGTACAGTACAGTACTTGCGACATGCACCAAGGTTCCCGTCCAAAAGAGGATTCTTTAATAGCTCAGTGCCCACTTTAACAGGAGGCGGAAACGTCAATTAAGCAATCATCGCTGACGTTGTCTGCTGCTTGCTGCTCACTGCTGCTCGCCCGCCTAGCCCTCACCTTCCCACACTGTACTGTAGTCCGCTGTAGTCCGCTGTAAGTCTGTGAGTTCTGCAGCAAGTTCTGCAGCGAGCTAGACAGACGCAGACTAGCGAGCAAGAACTTGACCAGCTTTCAGAGCCAGCAGCAGCAGCCCCATCCTCGGCCAGGTCAACCAGACAGGCCGCCCGCCCACTCACCTATCAACTCATCATATCCATCATCGTCGAAGCTGATACGGAGGAAGCTTGGAAAAAGAAGCCACAATCCCGTCATCTCGACGAACCTAGCCCTGCCACATATTTTTTTTTAGGTACACATACTTCACCTAGCCGCTTGGACCAGAGGCCCCCGTGTTCCCATATCGCTTTCTCTCAACACTTGCTCTTCGTCTGCTTGGCCGAACCGGTTTGCGATCGGACCCTTGGTGGCATCGTCGGATCTGCGCTGCGCCACCGCATGTGCTCTACATGCTCACACACCCTCTGCGAGTCCGACGACACGACTTGTCCAACGCACGGCGCCGGCGAGGACAATACGCGTTGCGCCATGTGTTGCGAGTTTCTGGGCAACTAGCTACGACGTGGTTCTTGTGTTAGTCTGGCTTCGGGTCTGTTCCGGTCCGCGATCGTCTGCCTGCTCGCCTACTCGCCTACTCGCCTGCGACTGCGATCCTTCATTGCACCATTCGGCCATTCGCATTTCCTGGGTAGCACAGCTTCGGCTCCAGACTTCAGGGGGCAGCAGAATCACAGCCTCCGCTTCGCTTCGCTTCGCTCCTGCCGTATTATCTCGCATCTCTCGTACCTGGATATTGATATTATTATCCCCTACATCGTCACGAAAGATACTCCCCCACAGCCACTGAGTATGGACTCCTGTGACTCGGTTTAGGCTTGTTGTCACCGCACGCGAGAAGACGCTATACAGACGTGTGCGATGCTCACGCCTTCCGAGACCGTTGCAGCGCCTGCGACGACATCGACAACGACGCCTCTCTACTTTGACCCCCCGGACGAGCACCGGACGCTGATCAAGCCGAATCAACGGTCGTTTAAGAAACATAAAGTACTTCCTCGTCCTAGAACCGACAAATCCGCGTCCATCATCACGGGTAGAAGCCCGCCCACGTCTTATAGTTTTTCGGGCGACGCTTCACCAACCTCAAGCCCAAAGAAAAGGCCTGTGATTTCGCCGCGAGTAACACAAGACTCGTCAGATACTCAAGTTATCGGTCCAGACCTACCGCCCACACCACCAGCTCATTCAAGATCCTCCTCTGGCAGTCAACGGGTCCTGACTTCTAGCCCGCCGCCTGCTGAAAACTCTGCGCTGGGTGTGGCTGTAGCGGGTTCCGTGACGCCCGCTCCAGGCACGCCAACCCTTCAGAAAAGCCCGCCTACACCCGACGTGACACCTCCGCAGTTCGGGCGCCGCCCCAAGGCTTTCCGCCCCATTCTTACGGATCGGATACCTTCGAAAGCAACAGCTGACTCACGCTCTGAGTCATTTAAAACGGCGAGGGAGAGTCCCAGCTTATCTGACGAGGAGAAAACTACGCCTCGGCCGATTGTTCCTTCTACCAGAGCAGCACAAAACACTACGGGACGACGATCCGAATCAAATTCAAGTAAGCCACAGGATGTGGGCGTAGGGTTGGGACTGGATTTGGATGATGATCTGACTCCGAGGACGAAGCACGAGTTTTCTGCATTTGATGGGGAATGGGCATCAAATAGTGAGGTTGAACAAGAATGGGACGACAATCTCAATAGGAATGTAATAGTACGAAAGCGCCGAGCCCACCCAAGGAAAAATGGGCGGGCAGAAGTGATCGAGGACGTAACAGTCACGCCAACTAATGCAACAAAGGCTTTACGATCTATGCCCCTGCACGAGCGCACACATGTCGTATCCTCGCCGCAACATTTCCCTCTGGAATTTGCAAGCAAAGGCAAACCAGGTTGGACAGCGTCAACTTCAGAGTCTTCAATAAGCACCGACCTCAAACGTTCTTCTGGCATGTCGTCCAAGTCTACTGTCTCCACAGTTGTCGAGGCCATGTTGGTCGACATGCCACCACAAAGGCAGAAGACACTGCGACATGTCAGAAAGCAGACAACACTAAGAGATTCTAGTTCAGAATTCTCACCTCCGAGCTCTACTTCTACCTCCGTTCGCCAAGTCGAAAATTTGAGGCGACCTAGAGCTCCTAGCAAGCTTGCCGCCTCGCGGACCGATAGCATGGCATCTACGGGTACGGCGTATTCTATTTCAAGCAGAAAGGCGCGGCGTGAAGTATGGAAAAATGGTGGGATTCCTGTTGTTGTCATTCCCGATCGCAGGGAATCTATCAAGTCAAAACATTCGGGCCCGCCTTCGCTGCGGTCAACGCACAGCCAACATGCAAAGAGAAGCAATAGCGTGGGCTCTGTGCCACGTTCTAAATTCTCTGCGGCAAAGGAGCTTTCCGCGTCTCTAGACAAACCAGCACGGAGGGGCAGATCCATGTCGGTAACCTACGGGTCATTTCCGACCGATCAACTGACCATGGATTACCCTCCTATCGTGCCGCGGAGGACATCTTCTCTATCTGCTCCCACTAGCCGGAACACATCGCGAGCTGGGTCGCGAGCTGGGTCTCTGACCGCTGAGAGTTTGAAGGCACACAACGCTCTGATCGAGCAGGTCAGGATCCAGCTACCACAAGCCACGGTGGAACGTGCGCCTCCCAGCGAGAATACGAGTGACCGTTTGGATCAGAGACAACAGTGCCCGGCTCCCCCTATTGAGTTACACAAGAATGAGGTATTTAATCAAAAACCACTGGTTGATCATAACGGTGACCCATTCTTCGGCAAACGGCTCACAGCGCACAACACACCCTTCTCTCAGGCGTCCGTCGAGACAAACGGGACACATTCGATAGCTGATATTGCGGAAGCAATGGCGGTGAACATTTATCCCCACCAAAATAAATCTGTCCTGATGGTTCACCATATGTCGAAACCCGTCAGTATTGCAAACGACAAGCAGCTGGATAATATGTCTCCGATAGAGCCGTCGGCAGTCTCAGGCGGGGTCCCAGGTAATCCGGAAATTACAACAAGTGGTCCTGATGGTGGTCCTGTAACACCTCCCCAACCGAAATTCTCTATAGATGAAGTCGATTCCCCTCTCAGAAACCCACGTGCTCCTCCCGAGCCCCCGGCGATCAAGTTCATACCTGCTACGCCATCTGGTCTGACGCCTGCAGCAGAAAAAGAGAAAATGCTAGGAAACTTTTTTGAGGAAACTCAAAAACGACCATCGCTAGTTCGTCGGGCATTCAGCCTTCGCAAAGGCTCTGACAATGAAATGCCTCGTAGACCTGGTTTAGTTGCACGAACACTCTCCTTGTCCAAAACAACACGCAGAGATACAACAGAAAATCCAAATTTGAAAACAAAGAAATCGGCTGCGCACCAGTATCCTACGGCTGACGACCCACCAACCGACGAATCCAGACTACACCCATTCTGGCATCCTACTTTCGATCAAGAGGATGACGCCGATGACTTGGTTTATGATGTGCCGGAAGAGTCCCGCCGGGATAGGCGCTTTTCATCGTTTGATGAACATCCAGCACCCCTCAAAAGAAGCCTAAGTGAGCGGGTGAGACGTACATTTGCCATTCTGCCTATCGGGGACGACAACCATTACATTGCAACCGACCGCCGCAGTCCGGAACGCCGCACAATCAAGCGGACACCTAGCGGTAACCTCCGCGTAATGCCACACCGTGGTAGCTTCAGCAGCGTCCGCTGGAGTGGGTTGTATTTGCGAGACAGCGGCGACGATCGGCCATCCACTGCACCAGAACATTTCAATCGCCGTCTTTGGGGCGTGGAGAAGCGAGTTGACGACCGTGGACGACGTCTTTTCCCGGGTTGGCAAGAGAAACTGGAACAGTACAAACCGCAGAACCTGCAGCGGCGTCTGAGCGAGCATCGACGTCAAAAGCGAACGGACGCCCTGCGACAAAAGATTAGCGGGCCTCGTGAGGTTAGAGACGGCGTCGGCGATGTCATCAAACGGAAGAGCTATAACGGCCCGTCGTACCAGAGTGGACCGCAGATCCATACGACTAGCAATCGACATTCACGAGTATACGATCCGGCGATCTAACCTGGGTCTTCACTCCCTTGTTGCTTGTTTAAGACAACCAAAACCCATTTCTACTACTTCGATGCACCATATTTTTTCCATGGACAAAAAAACACTCACCTTGTTTACTCTCTATTCTTTAACGACGCACATGAGCCACGAGATTCGCTAGACTACACGCCATATCCCCCACATACATCATTTGCACATGACCCATACCAGTAGTCTGCATGAACTTCATGATGATTTCTCAATCTCAGGATCAGAGGACGTAGGGAGTTGGATTGATTGATTGAATTGAATTGAATTTTTCTTGCATTTATCGCCAGGCAAGCCGGGGGGAGGGAATGAAATGAAGGAGAAAAAGAACCAAGATTCGTACGCATGGCTCGGGGTTTTAGGATGGAGATATCTATTATTACTCTCTCAGCCCTTTTTTTGTCTTTGTTGATTTTTGCGTTTTTATCTCGGGCGTCGTAAACGGGAATTTACATACATACACGGATATTGATGGGGTCTTTGCCTGTTCGCCTTTTTCTTTCTTTCTCATTAAGGTGTCTCTTGAAATTTGGGCCTTGTTTTTTTTTTTTTTCATGCTACTTACTTACCCCTTTATCACGATCACGACCTTGATACGTTTTGACCAAACATGCGACGACGATGATGAATTAGGAGGGGAGAGGAGAAAGATGAGTTGAGTTGGTTGGTTAGTTGGTTGGTCAATGGGCTGGATCCATCTTGACTAGAGGAAGCCGATACGGGAAAATTACCTGTCTACTTAGGTTAGGAATGAGTTTGGTTCTGCGAGCAGGATTCTTGCGTTCTCGTTTCTCTCTGGTCCAGTCCGATCTGAAGTTCGGTGTAGATGTTTCTCTTGAAATGTAAATCAATAGAAAGGTACCTATTCGGAAATATGAGTCCTGTTGTCAGATTTTACAACGTCTATGTAGACTGCCTCTTCAAGTTTTATGCGCAACTAGTGACCTTCACAATGCTGCTTGTTTTGAAATTTCATGATCTTTCTTGCAAGTAGAAACGTCCTGCTCATTTTCAGTTGAGTAATTCTACTCTACACCGAGTATAATAATCTACAGGTGTGGTATCATATCTGACCTATCTAGCCGCATCACACATACTTTGACAGAAATGCAGCAAAGGTCAGCCCATGGGATGTCTAACCAGCCTGAACGCCGTGCTTTTCGATCATTTAGCTTACAGACAAAAATCATTGTCAACGTGAAGACGATCCCGTGTATACACGTTCAGTCTCAACGAAATATATCACTTGCAATATCTCCTCTATTCGTGGAATGTGTCTTGGTCCCGACCCTACAGCAATTTGCATATTAGTAGTAGCATCTCGATATTCGAGTGCCAATGGGTCGAGACTCTCTTATCGTGGGTGAAGCAGCGCTACACTCTCGTTTCGTATCTCGGAAGGTCTTCGATGCCACCGTATGGTTCTGTTCTAGTGTCCTAGGCCCCAATTTGGCGCTAGATTGGGATGAACCATGGCATGTTCGCTGGGGCGCTGTACGACTACGCTATTGGCAGTTATCTCGACAGTATATTAGAACCTTAAGATGATGGTGGCGCAAAGATTCAGTTGTGTGTTCGGGGGTTCATAAATTGCCCGGGTCCGAAATTGCTTCCAGATCGTTCCTAACGTCCCGGATGACCTTGCTGGCCCGGCGGGCCACCAGCCGGGGGTGGGAAACCAGGAGCACCAGGTGGTGAGGGGCCACCAGGAAATCCTTGTGCGCCAGGTGGTGGCATTCCAGGGAATCCAGGGAATGGCATACCGCCTGGTGGAGGAAATGGCAAGCCACCAGGTGGTGGTATGGGCATGCCGCCAGGACCTGGAGGGAATGGTGGAAGACCGCCGCGACCGGCTCCAGCTTGGCCTGGTGGTGCTGTAGTAACAAAGTTGTTAGAACACAAATATCCACTTGCGCACAAACAAAGAAGAATAGGGAACGAGGACTTACGAGGCATGCCAGCGGGGAAAGCAGCACCGGGAGGCAGCATCGGAGGAGCGCCGGGCATTCCAGGGAAAGGCGGAGGGGGCATGCCGCCGGGGAAATTGAAAGCGGGTGGGAATGCGCCTGGCGGTGCGCCATGACCGTGGGCGCCGGGTTGGTTCTGAGGCAGCATTGGGTTCGCGTGGGCCTGGCCCTCGGCGGCATATGAGGAGGTGATGCTGTCAATGACGGACTGGGCCTTCTCGTGGCCTATCTGTTGGTAGTAGTCGACGACATTGCGCAGGTGGTTTCGGCCGCTGTTATGCGCCTTGCGCACGCTCATTGAGTCGTGCGTCAGGTACACGTCGCAGTAATCGCAGAAGACTGTTGCAACAATCCTACGTTAGCTTTGTATCCTTCGAGATCAGGTCAAGAAGGTACTAGGAAACTAAGGTTCATTCAAAGTAGGATGGGAGATGGGGAGATGAAAAAGACGACATTTATCTCGAGAAAAGAAGCCAAGCTTACATTTCGGCATTTTGGCTTAGCAGTCCGCTTTGCGAATTGATGGAAAGCAGGTGAATCGCAAAAAGACGTGAATGTGGTATATGGAAAAAGCGATGGAGCTTGATGAAGAGACGCGCCGGGAAGTCTTAGCCTTCTACTCCGTACAGCTTTGGTACTTACCTAATGCTGCTGAAACATGGGTCCCGGAGATGGTAATGGCGGGGGACTGGCAAGTGATTGCCAGCTGGCGTTAGCATGATAAAACGTGCTATGCTGATTGGGTGGGTCTTTCTCCCCTGGCCAGCCTTGAAGCTCTGTAAATCGATTGGCCAGACACTTGAACACGTATAGTACTGTGCTACAACCGCAAAACCACCCAATCGATAGTCTACTGCTATACGTGAGATACGTCGTTCCCTAGGATCAACCATTGCTCATGCGGTAGACTCAGGTACGCTTCTAGTACCTATTCTTTCCTCTCTACCTCGCCCTCAGCTTTGTAGACCGTCACGATACCTGGGTTTCCGCCTCTTCAGCACCCACAATGGCTTTGCCGCAAGCACTGCTGCGGTACATCTGCAGCATCGTGCTTCTCATCGCATCCGTGAACGCCCTGAAGTTCGATATCGTAGCTATACCACAGCGTGATGGAAAGAAGGAACGGTGCATACGGAACTTTGTCGCCAAAGAAACTCTGGTGGTGGTCAGGGCTATCGTTAGCGGCTCGAAGGGAGACGGCCAGGTGGTTAATATGCATGTACGTGGACGGATACGACCCAGCGTTCCCCTCGGTTGGTAAGATGTTAATACGGGTTGCTCGATAGATCCGAGATACCGTCGGTAACGAGTACGGCCGCCCGAGAGACGTCGCCGGCGAGCAGCGAACAGTCTTCACATCGCACGCCGACGCCGCCTTCGATGTATGCTTTGAGAACATCATGACCGGAGGTAAGTCTTCTTCCGCCCCAGCTGCGCTTCTCTCCGGTGCCTGGCCGACGCAAGCCATGACACAGCTCTGAGCGACTTCAAACCAGGACGGGCCAACAACCCCACACGCCACGTCGAGCTGGACATCGATATTGGTGCCGACGCCAAGGACTGGTCCGCCATCCAGGCCACCGAGAAGCTGCGCCCCGTCGAGACAGACCTGCGCCGTATCGAGGAGATGATTCAGGAGGTCGTCAATGAGATGGACTACCTACGCGCCCGCGAGCAGAAGCTACGCGACACCAACGAGAGCACCAATACCCGCGTCAAGTGGTTCGGCATCGGCACCACCACCCTACTCATTGCCCTCTGGGGCTGGCAAATCATGTACCTGCGCGCCTACTTCCGGTCGAAGCACTTGATTTAATAATCACGGTTGGATGCGATGAGCGAAGCGATATAGACATTCTATTACAGGACCTTTGGGAGCCCGGACCACGGGCCATACGGGAACATCTATCACGTGTTCGGGGATGGCAAACCAGGAGACCGGATAACTTGTGGCCCACAACCAGATGGAGGCAGAAACTACTGCATCAATGCATGATGGGACTGGGAGATACCATGCTTGTAACCATAGTCTGTATGACCGTCCACGGCGATATAGCGGGGATAGGGTGTTTAGGGGATGAAAACGGGTACGAATGAATCAAATTACTTGGATATATCTCTTCGCATCGGTGCAATGTATGGCGTAGAGTGGCGACATTGTGTTGACCATCAACATTTCAAACTCCATACCCTCAAGCAGAAATGTTAATGTCGAGACCACCAATTATATTGTGATCACAAACAATTATATATCGTGGGATTGCTGCATTTGCAATCCTGAGTAGATCTCAACATGTCCTATCGCAACTGCGGTGAGTGGCCAATTACTCGGAGCAAAACGGGCTCCAGATATCTTGTCAGATGCTGGCCGAGTTCGACCGGGCAGCTTCGGCGCGGGCGGAACACCTCGGCAAATCTGGGCTTTTTCCGGGTTCGTCGAAAGCCCATTCATTTTCTTGTCTCTTACGTCAACACGATCGATAGATATCCCGAGGGGCCAATTGCGGAATTGATTTCTAGTGATATATAACACAGAAAACGTTGGGTGATTAGCAACACACAAACGACGTGTGTATATACTAGCATACAAGAGAATTGATTGATTAATACCACAGCTCAACTGCGACCATGGCATCTTTACCACGCACCCTCTTTCGCCCGGCACGTCATGCGCTCGCCCGCTCGACTGTTCGTGCCCCACGAGCGCTGGTCGTCCGCGGCATGGCAACGGTGGGCAACATGCCGCCCATGGAGCCGCAGAAGGAGCGCCCCCGCGAGATGGCCGTCGGCGAGCTCGAGGGCGCCACTTTCACGATCGAGCCATTACGGCGCGTGGGCGAGGACGAGAAGACGATGCGTGCGCGACTTGTCTGTACGTCGATTTCTCCCTTCCTTCTCTGTATCTATCTTTTAAAGAAAGTGAGAGGGATGCACACATCAAGCCAATCCACCCACTGGCCGTATAGCATATATCACCACACTTATTGCTTATAACTCATGATTCAATGATACTAATTACAAACGCACGAAACAGACCAATCCCGCAAGCGCGGCATCCTCGAGACCGACCTCCTATTGTCGACCTTCGCAGACCAATACCTACCGACCATGAGTCAGGAGCAGATGGCCGAGTACGACTTATTCCTAGACGAGAATGACTGGGACATCTACTACTGGGCGACACAAGAGGAGCCCTCCTCCACCACCACCTCAACATCCTCTTCTAGCACCTCATCCACCACAGACACAAGCTCCGCGACCTACGGCAGCGCTGCAGAAACAGCAACAGCGACCGCTGAATCGCAATCCACAACAAGCACAAGTACAGGCGGTATGCCCCTAACAGGGGAACACGGCGACACAAAGGCCTACACGACGACAGACCTAGAGCAGAACAAGACCCCCGAGCCACAGCAGACGCCCAAGTACGCGGGCGAGTGGGCGCAGACGGTCGGGACCTTCAAGCCCGCGTACAGACCCGTCCCCGCGCGATGGCGGGATAGCGATATCCTGAAGCTCGTACGGGAACATGTGCGTGCGCGGTCGGGCGAGAAGGGTGGGATGGCGTTTATGCCTGCGCTGAGGTCTTGATCTTGATGCAGACGTAATAAGAACAAAATAACGAGGGGGAAAGGATTGTACGAAATAAATGATAGGGCTTGGGGGGGTGTATATTTCGGTACAATGTTCAAGCATAGTTAATGAGCGTCTGTATCATATGTAAACAACCTCGATAAGCAGGGGATGATACCCTTTCAGCGGCAAATGAGTGAAGAGAGGCAAAGCTCTATTTACCAAGTAGAAGGTCTACCGGCCAGGTTGATGGTATGTATGCTTGAGCCATTCATATACCCGGATTTCCTGGTCTAGTGAACGTATTGGGATACGTATCAATTCCAATAAGCGCGCATCAGTACAGTCCAGACTATACTAGCGCACAAACACATATACTTAGCTCTCTTGATCCGTCAAAAGAAACACTCAGACCCGGGTCATATTCAGCCAGTCAGGAACCCTCAGAACACAAAGGCACGGACCGAGTGAGAGTGCCTTGGTGCTCGTTTGCAATTCGCCGTCTGCTCTTTATACATCTACCTACGCATCATAGGATAGGTAGGTATCGGCATTGCCCAGGCTACCTAGACTATCTCGTAACCCCCCAAGTCGTGATCTCATGTGACCGATGATATGTCAGTCAGTCAGTCAGCAGGCAAGCTGAGGTTTCTATCTCCGTCCTTTCCCTTTCCCTCAATCTTATAGACATTCGATTTGGAATCGCAGTAACAACGAAAATGTGGTATCTTCCGGAACTTGTCCCCCCCAATGCTATTTGCCCTCCTTCCTTTGCGCCGTGACGAAGACGAATGCATGCTGTAACCATATACAGATTTGTTTCTTTTTAGGTTTCTTTTTTCATCTCTTTTCCCTTGGCCTATCTATCCACCGCCTTCGGGTAATATCTTGCTCAAGCCCCGAAGCACTTCCATGATAGGCATGTCTTTCGTGCCCGCGCGAGTCTTCTCCTGTTCTTCGCGTTCTTTTAGTCTAGCGGCGGTGAGGCCCAACACCCTATCGGCTTGTCGGCCAGCTGTCACCATGCGTTGTTCGACCTTATGCACACTGTCTGCTAGGCGATCGATATTAAATTCAAGAGACTTCTGCAGGTCCTGTAATCGGCTTTGCGTTACCGGTACCAGTGACTTAATCGTCGGGGCCGAGGGGTTAGATAGCGAGGCGAGAATCTGTGCTTCCTCCGGGTCAAGCAATGAGGTATCCGGAAGACTCTCGCTAGGACCGGGCTCGGAAGAATTAAATAGTAATGGCATTTCAGGCGCTTGCTGTTTAAGGGATTGCCACTTTTTCTTTTCAGCTTTTAACCTGGCGAAGGGGTTAGCATGACAGTTTCTACAACGAAAGGAATTATTCGCACCGTTTTATCCTTTCCTCCAATGCAACAATATGCTCATCATGTTCAATGTTTCGCGGATTGGGTTTTACTATTGCGGGCGGTCTAGGAGCCTCGGGAACCTCTTCGCGAGCAAACCAATCGGAAAACTCCGACCTTGACGAGAAATCTTTCAGCAGTTGGTCCTGTATCGCTCGAGCTGCAATAAGAATGTTAGTCACTTAGACTCCGTATTGGATCCATAGGTCTTCAAAACCCGTTCATACCTCCCAGAATCGCATTAGAATTCAGTGAGCCCAGTGGTGGCTTTTCTGCTAGTGACCTCTCTCCACACCATGTTAGAAGTTGTTTCATTCGACGAGGCTCAGTCAGCCCATCGGCTTCAATATGCTTGTAAAACTCGGATGCGTCCACTTCCCGGTGCGGTATCGCGCTGTGGCCACTATTAATTAGAGAGCTTGCTCTTCGCCCACGCATGCCGACACTACTCCTCCTATTTCCCGTCTTTTTCCGCATCTCCTTATTACGATTTATTATCGGAGTGTCGCTAAAGGGCAGAGCAATCTTTCTGGCTTCCGAAACTTCTTCTATTCTCTCCACCTTGCCAACGTCCATTGGGGTCGATACCGTCTCCGGTTCGCGGTCTTCCTCCACTTGGCGGGTTCGTGGTACGCCGTTCGTAGGTTTCGTCGGTGCAGAATCCGCTTTATCTATAGAAGAGCGCGTTCTGTGCCTTGTGCTTCTCTGTGGCAGAAGGACGTCAGGCGATTGCGCAGGCATCTGGTTCGACCTCCGTTTTGACGTCCTCGTGGGCACTGGCTTTGGTGTTGATTTTGGTGCTGGTTTTGGTGCTGGTTTCGGCGGTTCTTCGCGCTCGACCTTCTTTTTAGGGGGACGTCCCCGGCGAGGCGCGGGTTTTGGCGCAGGTGGCGTGGCGGCGAGCTCATCCTCAGGTATAGGTTCGGGTTGCGCCGTCTTCACCCTCTTGGACCCCCGCGTAAAATGAAAATCTCCATCCTGCTCGTCGTATGCTACACGTCGAGCTCAAGTTAGCGGCTACACTCCGAAACGGTCGCATCGACAACAAACGCGAAGGCTAGCGCGGCTAGACAGTCGGGACCTACAGGCAGTACGCTCGCTTCTCCGGCGCTTGGACTGATTGCTCATGCTGAGTATCTGCAGCGGCTGGCGTGTCTGCACAAGAGTAGTCATGGACGCGAAGTGCGAGCCGGCATTGAAGGCGTCGGTGATGGTGGTGATGTTTCAGAGGTGGGAGCAGCTCGCGCGAGTCGGGGGGTTAGCGTGTGGAATCGACAGTCCGGGGCGCGGCGCGGGACAGCGTGGTATCGATACTCAATTGAGCCGGGTATTCTCCTATTATATCGGCGGGGAGAAGGAGGGGAAGTCGTCGGGTCGCGCTGTGCGGGGGACTGTCGGCGATGATGATATGTTACCGATTGTGCTGCTCGTGATGCAAGGGTGGGCTTGGCTTGGTGGTGAGGCGCGAAAACGCCGCCGGTCTTCCCTTCCTAATGTTTACATGCGTGTCGGGTGCACGGACCAGTCGGCCGTTCCTCTCGCCTTGGTGGGGCTGCCACTTCATCTCAACCTCCACTCTTTCAACGAATGCTCAATTATGTAGTCAATAGTCCCGTCAAAACAGTTATAAAATTCTTTAGATATGCAGGAATCATCAATCATCAGTTTAAAAATTATTGAATAACTGATTAAAATCTTGTCGCTGTCTTACATTGATAAAATCTCATTTTCTAATAGTGAGACCAGAGTGCAGTGTTGGTAGTTTACTAAATCATGTGGCAGCTGTTTAGAGGAAACCTACGGAAGCTACCTACCTAGGTATGTATCAGATCAACGCTAAGAACGCCCCCGGAATGCTAACAACACTAACCATGCTCATGTCCCGGTGCCACTTGCACAAAACGCATCATGGCCCAGAATAGTAATAATCAGCAGTACATAGATATGGAAATAGATCAGGAACCAGTTCAGTTCACTAATGTAGGGACCACGAAAGGTAAACTCGATGTTCAACGTAATATTTCGAACAAACTACTGGGCAGCTATCGTGTACACGCTACTTATATATATGGTCCAGTCAATTGACTGGTTCGTCAATGAACAATGTGATAGCTCGTGACAACAGAGTCTTCTCCTCTCCTTGCCACGCCGGAACGCCCAGATGAGCAAAGCAACGAAGTGCAGTAATTTCCCCCGTCCCATAACGCCGCTTTTATGTGTATACCCGCCCGTCACGTACGTACAGTGAGAAACAGACCACCTACACCCATCCCGTGGCCACTGGTACCGATGCTCCTCGTATTAATGGCTCAAAAGTGCCATGTGCAGCCAAAGCCGAAACGCCTCATCGTTCTCATGAGTAAGATATTGATACAGACACGAGTGCAAACCACGACAGACCAAGCCTGTCCCGGCTACGTCGTCATTCCCTATGCCGCGAGAAGATGCAACGTCTCGGCCACCGATCCGACAACTGGCGCGGTGTCCGCAGCATCCTTGTGGACCGTGCTCATCTCCGTGGCCCACACCCGAAATTTTGAGATCCTTTCCCTATTGATGTCCCGAATGTGTCATTATTCCGTGAAAAAGTGAACTATCCTTCTGCACTCTCGGGATTGCGGTGAGACGTGACACCGTCGTCCTATGAGAAGCGTCGCTGTACTCCCTGTCCCGCCATGACTGGTTGGTTGGGGATAGGAGCCGCCATGCCATACGGGTTAATTTGGGGATTATAAGACTCCATGGCCGATTGCATGTAAGCTCCGTGCAAGCCCTGCTGCTGTGTAACTGGGCAATCTTTATGCGCCAGTAAAAGCGTCTTTAGGTTGACTACTTCTTCCCTCAGCGCCGAGATCTGAGCTGTGAGGGCATCATTCTCTGTGCTAAACATTTCTACCTTGTTTTGCAGATTGGCCAGCCATTGCTTCTTGCGTTGTCGACACTTCAAAGCCGCCACCCTGGGAAGACGTAAGCTACAATCTCTAAAAGTTACGCATATAGGCGTGGGTCTGAATGCACACATACCTGTTTCGTTCGAGGAAGTTCTTGCGCTTTTCTTCATCTGTCATCTTCGTCTTTCCCTGGCCATCATTGCCTGGCTTAGAGTCGTCATCTTCTTCGTCCGACGTGATATCATCCTGACTGTGAGTAGATGCAGCCGTTTTCGCCTTTTTGTTGGCAGGGGCTTTGGGGGGGGCTTCTTCTGCTTTCCGGCGTCCGTTAGTAGCGGCAGATCCACGTTTCCCCTTTGCTCTTGTATTAGGTTTAGCTGGTTCGCTCTCCTCCGAACCGTTGCTAACAGCTTCGCTAACGCCACGAGCGCTCGGCTGCTGATGCACACCGTTACCATTCATCTGGGGCGAAGTATTCGTCTGGTTCATAGGTGCCGGCGCGGGGTGCGCATGCACTGGCTGGTTGCCGCCCACTGGATACTGCGTTTGCGGCGGGCCGTTTCTTCCCTGAGCACCTTGGGCTAGCATAAAAAGACCATTTGCAGCGTCGTTGTCGTGAGGATCGAAGGCGCCGGTTGCAGGTTTCGTCTCGGCCTTAGCGGGCGTGCCGTTGGTTTCCTGTGGTTGAGACGTGGCGGCCGCCGGGTTAAGAGGTTTGTCGCGGCCTGCCTTCGCTGCTGCAGCGCTCAGGGCAGTCCGGTGAAAGTCCAACGTGCTCGGTGTAGCGCCACCGCCGTTAGCCAACTGCGCGAAGATGGCCTGCGAGTTGGGACTGGGTGCTGGGAACATAGAACCGCTACCGCCGGGTGTCAATCCCGTGCGAAGTGAGCTCTCATTAGGTGTAAATCCGCTCCGCAGTGTGTGTGAAGTATCACCGAAATAGTCGGTCGCCGGGCCGGAAAGCATCGCTGGACTCAGCGGTCCCGTCCTAAGAGATCCGCCTCCCCAGTTGAATGGTGTGGTCCCGTTACCTGGAAGCAGCGACGACGGTGATGTCAAGGCAGCCAGACTAGGCAACTTGGTTCCGCCGGGTGTCTCTACCGTACCACCACCACCTGGGGCAAACGACTGTTCGAAGGGATTTGGTTCGAGGCTCAACTGGCTAGAGAAGTAATCACCACCCTCACCAGGTTTAGGCGGCGGTGCCAGTGGTCTGCCGGGTTCGTTGTTCGCGTTGGCTTCAGTCTTGGCCTCGGATATCTTCTTGTCGCCGTTGGTTTCTGGATGATGCGACGACACATGTCAGTGGCGCAAGACTACAGGTCAATCGGCAAAGCAACAGCCGAGCAGATGGCCGATGAATGCAAGGGCAGTGGTAAGGTTAAAAGCCCCGACACAACAGCAGACAAACCCAACACGAGGCCACAATCACAACGACATCAACGACATCAACGTCAACAGATGCATGTATATTGGGCCACGGCAAAGACGACAACACGAGACAATACAAAATGGGGACGGTAAGCTCACCTGGCGATGATGTGGTATCTGACGGCTTGGGTTCGGCTGGTGCCATGGTGACGACAATGACGAAGTTCGTTATATGGCTGGAGGTGTTGGGAAGGGGAATATGATGTAACGACGCTCTGACGTACGGGTTAGGGAGGCAGTCTGCAGAAGAAAAGGCAAACCACCTCTACCCTCTGACACCAAGGCAGTAGACACAGCAACAACGCAACAACAGCGAGTTAGCACAACAACAATTACGTTGCGTGGGGATTTTGAATCGTGCAAGCCTCGTGTGGCGAACTGGCGAGCGAGGACAGACCCAGTTGGTTGACACTTCCCGTCTCGTGTGTCAAGATGGGCGTGAGAATGAATATGCGTGCGTATCGGTATCGGGGCGTGCAGGCCAGCGCGGGCGCGGTGCGGTGCGGTGGGCGGCAGCGTCAATGTGTGGTGGTGGTATGATGGTGGTGGTGTTGGAATGAGAGGGTGCTGAGAGAGTTTGGTGCGATGAGGTCATGAGGGAAGAAGTGACATAAGGGGTGGTTTTTTAGCAGAGGACAGGCACAGCAGACGGAATAGCCCCCCGAATTTTTTAACTTCGGCTCTGCACTAAAAGACTCCTAGCAAGTGCCAGCTTAGAAAGAGTGGGCTACGGCAGGGGCTATCTGGGAGCGTTAGACCAATCGCAGCCCGGGCGAGTCGTGACCGACGATCCCCAAGTACCTGTACAGTGCTGGCTTCTCCATCGCTTATATTCGTCGCGACACAACTGCTTCAAACTGTCGAATGATTCTCTGCTGATAAAACCTCACCTATATGTACCTACCATACTGTAGATATTCCCTTACTCGAAGTACCATACGCGGTTTCAATCTTACGTCTGTTTGTATGTAACGGATAAAAATGAGTATTTAATGAGCAAACGATATTTGGTTTCATGCTGCTCGTAGACTTGCCGCAGAACTTGTGTGCGTGGTTACAGCAGACTCAACTACAGAGCCAATGCTATTTATTAGTACTAATGGTGGGCGGCTCAAGATTGATATTGTAAGACGGTTTCTAACGAATGCATCGCTTTAGTAAGGATGCAAACTTAAACTAACTGTAGTTGTAGTTAGTGCACACGGGTGTTGCGCAAGCAAACAGACAAACCGACCGACAGACAAAGAAAAAAAGACGTTAGGTGACGCCACCCACGACATGAGCCGCCCAAGATATAAAAGCCTAAAATGAAATTGAAGATGAGATGCTTGCTTCCCCCACCATACACACTTACACATACACGTGTAAGTAAACAAAATATCTTACGAAGCTACATACAGCACCATAACCATGGACAGATACTCCGTATATCTAGACAGAATAATGTTTCCATGTTTGTATGGTACAGTAAAGCAGTGTGATGATGGCCCCTGTGCCCCGGTCTTGGATCACCCCATTCGATCGCAACCAATGCCCGTTAAACTGCTTTGTTCGGGATTATTAATACATCGGCTCGCCAAGCCCATGCATCATCAGCTAGCTAGCTAGATGTGTACCTAATGCTTGCAATAGAACTAAGATTCCCAACACCCTACTACTTACAGTATCTGTGTAGGCACTGACCGCAAAATCTCCTGCAGCCCTGCAAGGCCTTCAAACCACCTGTGCGTGCACTATGATCGCGATGAAACCATAACAGGCCGGGCCGTTAGACCAATGACAGCAAACAAACGCATGCAGCAAAAGGTCGAGTTGGGACGAGTGATCGCGATTCGAAGGGCTCGAGAAGCCAAGGAAGACGCTAGCATAAAAGCGGCAGGACAAAACCGCCCACTCTTCCCACCTCTTGGGTGTCGAAGGTGACCAATCCGGATTAGCTATGGCACGCGAAGACAACGGGCCTTGACTTCTTCCAGGGTGAATCCCGCGTCTCTTCCAGATGTGGCAAATCCACTAGATTGGAGCTCCTTCGAATCAAAACGGATCAGATGGCACCGTGAGCCGCAAAAAGGATTGATCAGATTAATCAGCCTAGATTTGCCCTAACAAAAATCTGTCTTCAGTCAGTGAGAAAAACAACGCTATTGACTACGTATTGACCGGCCGTATGGGTGGTGGAGAAGATGCCTCGTCGTAAGTAAGTCCGTCTAGACCATTGTGTCTGACAAATGAGAAACCGACACACCAGAAGAAAAGAGCAAAGAGCGTATCTAAATGCCAGGGGGAACGTCGGTACGCCTTCATTAATAATTTGCGATTTGCTCCTACAACGGGTCCATTGCAATCCTCGAGGCCAGTTTTAGTACAGCACTAAGTTAGTTTTCGGCGTTATATGTACAAGACTAGACCGGTTTAACAGGTATTTTTTTTTTAGTATTCAGAACCGCTGTATTTTGTTCTACACGCTAAGTACTCACGCCTCGCCCGACTACAATTGTCGTTTGCAACTGCGCATGTCAAGTATCTTCAACCATATGGATCATATCGACATTCTTCATCCATACGGTGTGACATGGTTCGAAGAAGAAAGGGAAAACAAAGGAGGATGTGAGACTGACAATGGTCGGGGCAGACACCAGTTCATACGGTATCCCGGCAAGGATCGCGACAACGTTACGTCATTTCCTGATAAAGCGGGTTTATCAAGTACTCACCCAGTATCGATCGAGAACCTACAAACTGTGCAGAGAATCTTCCGCCCATGATAACTTTGCTTTCATTCACAGCAAATACTACCCTCTACCGTCCCGTGGGTTGTTGTCAGTGGTGAATAAGTCTGAAGCCTCATACCTAGGTAAATATCACACACTCTACCATATAGCATACAGTATACAGCATGCGGCCGAGCTGCTCGGATCGCAACTCTTTCGCTGCCGGATCCTACTATGTACTATGTACGTTCAGACCAGCGGGAAAGGCTTGGGTCGCCTTTTGCTACCAGCACATTACAACCTCGATGAGGACCCAGCAGATTATTAATTGACAGCTGCGATCGAGAATCTGCAGCATCTGGTTCTGATCGATGCGTACTATGTATGTAGATAGTTGCGGGTTAATCTAATGTAGGCGTAGTACTATTCGCGGTGTGCTAGTGACTGTACGTACAGACAACGTCCGTTCTCGCTGATGACGCAACGCTCTGCAGCAGGCTCTTTTCCCCGCTAAATGCTCTGTAACCGTACCTTCAAAGCTTGTGTCGCTTAGCTGGCCTACATGCGCTAACTGACGGTACGGCGGAGACACGAGTCTGGGGTTGTCAGATCCTCTCCCAGCACCACATCACTTATACATATGTAGTATGACCAAAAAACATCCGGCTCGCTCAGCCCTTTAGAGATTCCCGCTTCTTCACTTCCATTTCATCAATAAACAATTGAATCTGCACCAACTATGAATTGATCTTAGATAAGACGGCCGAACCTTAGAAGAAGCAATAAAATGATTGTGCATCGTAAGGTTGCATCCAAGACCCCTGCTGTACCACCCAAAGACTTCAGCCGTGTCGTCATCGCTCGACACGGTCGGCAAGAGTGGATCGGTAAAAGACAAAAGGACAAGCTTCGCGAACGGCAAATCGAAGAGGCTTTCGGAGTTAAACGCAGCTGGCCAATCAAGTTCGTGTTGTTGGTCCCACGCGCATCTTGAAGCGAATGATGCCACTTATACGAGCTACCAAGAGGTGACATCCCATCTCAACGAATGGTCAATGGTCATTTCACACCGGTGAAACTTTCATTCATCGGTCGTATTTCAAGTTTAATCAGTGCTTGTTATCGTGACATAGCGTAACCGCTCATTTAGGTGTTCAAGCCCTAGCCATATACGCTCTCATGAGCAACCACTCAAAATCATATCCCGGTTAATACAGATACCATATATTGGTATCTGGCTCTCACTAAATTATCGAAAAACACATCATGATAATTATACGTTATGTGGGAAGAGATACAATATAGTAAGGAGATTCTGTACGAAATGAGTCCTCACGATGAGCCATCAACCTAGACAGTTAAGTTCTGTGAAGCGAATACAGCAGATATGTAAAGGACGGAGATTGTGTCAATATCTAAGTACTAAGTAATAAAAATCTACATCTTAGGAGTTACATTTCCATCCTCCTTAGAAATTGCGAACCCATGTCTCGGTGTATGTATCCTAACAGTACCAAAGTTTCCCTTCGCCTCGATAACAAATTCCTTTTCATCTACGGCAACCAGCTTCCCAGCATCCTTGTGTGAAAAGCCATAGTCCGTAGGCCACACCTTCACGGAAGCCCCCTTCAGCAGGCCCAGACCATCAACAACGGGATCCCGACTCAGGACCTCGCCCTCGGGTTGCGAAAACGGAGCGCCCACAATCAACTTGGCCGCATCCTCGCCCTTCAAGCTCGGCGTCGCAGGCGCCTGCTTCGCAGCCTCCTTAACGGCCTCAGTGAACCGCTTGATCCACGAAGAGACCTTGGGCGCGGACTCGGCGCTCAGGATCTCGGCCGGCAGCGCGCCCGGGAAATTAGATACCCAGTGCAGCACCCAGACAGCCTCGAGGTCCGCGAGCGACGGACCGGCGCCCCCGGCATTCGAATCCAGGATCCACGTCCGCCCGTCGGCGAGGAGACCCTCCTCCAACCAGCGCACCCACCTATGCGCAAGAGCGAGGGCCTCGGACCGCGCCTTGGCCATCCCCTCGGGCGACAGCGGGGCCACGGCGCCCGGCTTGTCGATGTCGACGCCGTTGAGCGCGGCGCGGTCGCGCAGCAGGGCCGGGTCCGAGAACGTCTCCTTCGGCAGACATTGCACGAAGCTCTTGAAGAGCTGGCCCTCGATCGTGCGCGCCGAGATGAGCTGCTCGAGCGCCGTGTGCTCCGGGTTCCCCGCGGCACTGATCCCCGGGTGCGCTGCGCTGGCCGGGTATAGCGCCTCCAGCTTCTGGAAGATGAGCCGCGTGTCTAGGTATACGTCTCGTCCTATGGATAGGACTGGGATCCGCCGGTAGGAGACGCCTAGCAGGTTGAGGTCTGGACGGGGCATTATGCGTGGTTGGAGCTGAGTGGTGTTAGAGGCGGAAGCTTATGGGGATGCGAGAAGGGTGAGTTTGCGGTTTGATTAGAGACTTACGCATTGTGAATATGGGATCTTTCGTAGGTTCAGATACCACACGACTCGTTTGGCGAATGGTGAGAGGTTGTAGTGGTAGAGTACGATCGGTAAGTCTGAAGGTGATGCCATGTTTGTTGATATTCTTTTGCACTCTTTTTCCTGTCGTCTCGAGGTTGCTACTTCACGGTAACTCAATGTTTTGAAAAATGTGAATCAATTGACTTTCCCGTGTTCGTTTATTTTTAAAGGTCAGATAATTTACTTTTACTTGAGATTAAGTTGCCAGCTCTTAAAGAGCATTTTTATAAGTGGGTGAGATAGTGGTTGTTATGCCGCGGTAACCCCTCTTTTCTACTCTCTACTCCCGGGTAAGGCCCGACAAGCGTAGTTGACTTTGTTTAATCGGTTGCGTACCTATTTTCCTAGCAGGAACCGATTTCATATCCGTTATGAAGTTTTTTTAACTGCCATTCCTTGCAGTATTAATAGCAGTAGTGGAACTATGCAGCGACATAAGCCAATGAATTGCACAAGGCCGTTGTTTACGCTTCACATAAGAACCTGCATCTGTGACATCGATAAGACACCCAGGGCAACACCTCGACTCCTGATATATTCAGTGAGTTTTGAGATATGCTTATTTCATTTTTTTATTGGTATAAGCCAGATCAAGCTCATTATTACACTTTCGAGGCGCGTCATTACGGCTTTTACAAGGCTATGCGGCTTAAATCCCCTTTGGCCCCCAATCTACATTCCTATTAACTTGCATAGTCGAATGATTTGCTGAACGGCCTCGGTGAAGCTTCTCGCATCTGGTTTCCCTTGGCATCAAGTTGCAGAGTGTGTACAGCCGCCAGTGGCTGTGAAATGGCATTCGGAACGCTCGATAGGGAAAACAATGCAGTGCTTCCCCTCGGTAGACCGGAACCGCTAAACACCAATGGATTGCGGCGAACATATTAATACGATTGACGCTGATTTGGTACCTGCTGCAGGTTGAACCGGTGGGGGAGCAACGGTAGCGGTAGGCAACTGACGTTGCAGCGAATAATTGGGATTGTTGACACACCCTCGTTTCCCGAGGCGACCTCCAAGGCATGATTAAAAAGTAGGCTGTGGGATATTGACCGTATACATGAAAACATACATGGTATAGAAATTGACTGAAATCACCCTGACTCTAGCAAAGATTCAAACTCATATTTCAAAGCATGCCACATAATTGCATTAAAGCGAGACTGTCATCCTCATACATAAGTCGTAGAGCATGGCAGACCCATTAGTGATCATAGGTGCCGTGGCCGCTGTCACCCAGGTGACGGGCGACATCGTGAAGCTTACGACAAACCTACGGCGCTATCTCAAAGTCATTAACAGGGCACCCGAGGAGGTCCAGGCCTTCGTAATGGAGACGTCAAACTTTACTGGTATACTGAATTTCTTCACCGAGCTCGCCGATAGCCCTATTAAAGACATTGGAAGTAAAGAACAGAGAGAAAGAAGGGTTTCGATGGTTCAGGATCAGTGCGCATATGTTTGCAATAAGATGAAGTATCTGGTCGATCGCTTTGCTGGGTTGGCGAAAGGAAACCTAACACCCTTGGGTATGTAATTTTGTCTGATCCGTTTTCCATCTATATCACATGGTCGGGATCTAGGGTGCGGAGTCATATTTCACAATTATCATTGTCTCTTGTGTCCCCGGATGTTTAGGAAGGTAACCATTGACTCGACTTTTGCAGAGAGTCTCATAGAAAGAATCAAATACCTCCTCGACAGGCCAGACATCAAAGATCTACGACGTAAGTAAATCTCAGAGCCATTTTCTTCCAATTTCAATTACTTCTAGAGAATTAGCTTTCCTCTAAGGCCAAGAAATGTCTAAAGCCTCCGAAATCCTTGAAAATCATATTTGAAATTGTTATGAATAACTCCGAGCGTTACAGTGAGTGTCCAGTCGGCCACGATAACAATAAACATCATGTCGACACTCTTTCTCTGGGAAGAAGCGAAGAACGATACGCGCCGGTAAATAATTTCCTTCCACCATATGTCGAATGACATCTGGTGGTCGCTAATAGTGTGAACTGGTAGTATACAATTGAAAGAGCAGCTCAGAAATTTGCTCCCGATGAGCAAGAAAGCTAGTGCTGAATTGGCTGCGCACCAGCAACGACACGGGGTTGGGTACGATTCAGGGATGCCGGACCCGGATAACGCGATACTCTTTGCGTCAAAGGAAATACAGCGGCAAGTAACTCGTGTCATAAAGCCACACTCTCGCGCAGGAGCTACCGAGAATGAATTTTGGGGCCAGAACCCACGTGATAGCTTTAGTGGACAAGTGAGCCTCTCCGGGCCGTCGTCGCCGCCATCTGGATCGGGAGGTTCGGCTGCTGATGGTGCCGGGCATATATCTCGACGAAGGGCAAATAGAGTGTCATCCAAGACCTCGACTGGTTCTAGGGGTAGCCACTTGAGTGATCGTGGCGTCCGGGCGTCGCAAAAGGGCGCCGTCGTTTCATCACTCAATTCACGTCGGTCACAATCACCGCACGCTGAATTTTCGAGTCCACCCGCCAATAGCGCGGGCAATCGAGCTAAACGGGCGGTACCAAGCAGGACATCGCTTGAAGACAGTGTAAGCACTCAAAATGTAGGTAATTTCCCAAAAGGTGGAGGATGGATAAGTCTCTACGGTACTTTGGTCGGGACGAAATAACATGGTTCATTACACCCGGGTTTCGCTCAGTGCTAATTATACATAGGAGCGAGTCCAAGTCAACCCAACGGCCCATGGGGAACAGCCAACTGAACCACAATCAGGACGACCAAGACCATATAGGGAGTGTTTCACACTTGACTTATCGGATCCTACGAAGCCGCGCATTCACCCGTGTCCCGGAGGCTGCGATATCCAATACTGCTCACCATGTGACCGGGCACACTGCATTCGCGATTATTGCCTCCTTAGCGAGGACGCAGAGCCTGCAGAAGACAAGACACTAAATAGCAACATACCTGGGGGCTTGATCATACCACCGGAGACTAAGAGGGCAACAAGCAACGAGAGAAATAGTCATGGGGGCACACATTCTTCTTCCGAGGAGCAAGCCCGACACCGTTCACCCTCGACTATCGAAAGCGAGGAAGTAAGCGACCTATCAGACGCGGAATTCGAACTTGTGGTAGGTCGCTGGAGCCGCACAGATCTTGCCCTCCCGAGCTCAAAGAGCAGTAGCCCAAGCACGGAGATCCCCAGGCCGTTGGATGTGAAGAGCCGGGACCCAAAAACTGTGCGCCCTGCGGAGACCGAAC
Organism: Xylaria sp. 218_066; assembly: GCA_019843955.1. Classification (NCBI taxonomy): domain Eukaryota; kingdom Fungi; phylum Ascomycota; class Sordariomycetes; order Xylariales; family Xylariaceae; genus Xylaria; species Xylaria sp. 218_066. Next base: position 117,708 of record JADKYC010000029.1, on the reverse strand, counting down.
CTCAAGAAGCCTCGGACTCGGGAAAGAAGGTTTCGGGGGTGTATGAGAAGCGCCCCCGGCTGCAAACAGAGCAGGATCAGAGCCGGCACCACGGGTCGGCCATTGAGGTACGACAGTCTGAAGCCCGGGAAAAGGGAGTAAAGGAAGGGCTATCAAGAGAATCAGAATCGGAATTCGTACCGTATAGGTCACATATCTCGGACGATGGTAATGAGTCGTCTGAGCAGGAACGCCCCAGCCCGTACGTGCCGGTGGCTCCATTTGGAGGCCCCGGCGGGCGTCGGCGACCGCGGAGACCTCATCTAAGACAGAGTGGTAAGTGAGGAGATCTGATATTGGGGCGCCGGAAGCGACAAGGGACAATAGGGACACGGGAAGATTGTAAGAATTATGTATGAAAGTGTGTATCGATATATCTTGCGTTTAAACAAATTGCTAGAATATTTTCTATATCGGCCCGTTAATCTCTACGTAAAGTAATCGAGAAAGATGGATACGCGCGATATAATCCAGATGACGAGAGAAATACCTGACCAACATACATAACTCCTTTCCGTCGCTACCGACGAGATACAAAAAAAAAAAAAAAAGCAGAGACTCTTTAGGGAAGAATGCAGAACGCCCCCCCTCCCCCCTTGCAGTGGTACGTAAACCCCGAAAATTCCTTGGTTCGAAGTTGCTCCGAGCAGTAAGTATGAGTATGACAACGATTGCCCCAGAGGAAGACAATGTCTCTGATTCGCAACCGAACCATGACATGGCGGCGTGCCAGAGACATTGAACTATCCGTTCCGTGAGATGCTGACAACACCAACAACCCCCTTTTATCTAAACATAGCACACATGCCACGGGATCACGTGCAACCCGCCCCTCGCAAATCAATATCCAACTTGGCAGAGGATGGGAAATTTGTGGTGTGATTCCTCTTCTTGTGCCTTCTAGCTTGTGTTGGTCAGGCATCACTAGCTAGCCGGGGCTATGTCAGCTCAATCGTTGCATTCGCGCCTGCAGGCAACATTTCGTTGTCATTAGCTCTGCGACTGGATGAGTCAGGCCGTAACCAATCACTTCAGACTGCTTCACCGAACTCGACTTCGAACTGTTGATAAAAGATGCGAAAATGCGCCTTGGGCACCGACGACCATTGGACCTGGTTTAGCAGGGCGAAAAGAGTCAAATCACATATCGAGAAAAAGTCTCGGAAGGATACCTGAATTACGGGCGTATCGGCTGAGGGCCAGCGTAAACGAAATGAGAGAAAAAAAAATCTCTTCGTTGGGGTAGTGAGTGAGTGAGTGAGGTTGATCACAGACAGGCTGCGGGAGTCTGCGTTCAGCTTGACCTACCGATACCCTCTGGGCTGCAGCTTGCAGATTTCCAACAGGCACACCGCAACTTGCCCCTGTGGATGGGATGTACCTGTACGAATGGAGAGAAAACGCGGGATTGGGGGGCCAGCCGCTCACGCGAGTGTCGAGGTCTTGGTGTCCTATGGCGGGCTTTTATGGCCAACGAATGCATGTTTCCGGCGGACGCGAGCCAGGAGCATCATAGCGAAGAGCGTGGGGCCGGATTCCCGATGACACGGGTCAAACGAGTTGTTGGGTGTATGGGGCACCGAAGTCGTACGGGGGTAACAGGTCTCTCTCTCTCTCCTGAGTCTGGGAAGTCTGGGGGTGTTTTTGGGGGTTTGGGGTTTTTCGATGCAACCCCACAGCCCCTGACGATAGCGGATGATGAGTTGTTCAACCGTGACCGTCATCCGCCTGCGAATGAAAGGGTAAGACGGCAGATATAGGGTCAAATAGTGAGGTCAGCTCGGAAATAGACGTGGATCTTGGCTTGAAATTTTGTCATGATGGGCGTGTTTCGACGAAAATAAAGGGACCAAAATTTTTTGAAAGGGAATCCCAATGTACCTTACCCAAATACACAGTACTTTGGTTAGATGGAAACCGACTACATCCATTTTTGGAAATTCCTGAGGGGCGGATGTTACCTAGATCGTCCCGTTGAGCATTACGCCACGTGTGTAAGGCATAACCTGTTTTTTTTTTTAAACTAGGTATCTGATTCATGTGCTTTGATGGGAGCAATCACGAAACGTTAAGCAAAAAAAGGGCATGGGCTGGGAAATGATTGGATTTGCTTGAGCGACCTATTAGAAAGAAGATATAAGTTACGGCGATATGATACGTGTATGAGCATGAGGATGACCCTTGGGAGAGATACGTCAATTTGTTTTTGTCAGGATACCCTTGAACACTCCTTGGGCTCGGAGTTCGGGAAGAATTGAGTTGCGGCAATTCATGTCCTGTAAGAATCTCATATTATACTTAGTAAGATAGTAAGCCTGAAAGATGCTTATCGCGGGCAGAACGAGCGATTGAGTTACGAGGTGCATAATCTAGCCGAAGGAATAAGAGAGAATGAGCGCAACTGTGCAGGTGTAAGTACAGTAGTTTGCCATATTAGGTAGCTGGGTTAGGAAGAATAAGTCCTGATTTCACTGGTTTCGGACGGACCCTTGACCCTGGATCTTTGCCTCTTCTTAATTAGGCACTCTTAACCGTCAGGAATCATGCACAGAATATTCTTTGATCCCCGAGCCGCTAGCGGCCGTGGTCCGCTCGTGGCTGAATGATCCAGAGTGCCTAACCTAGGTAGCGTATCGCTCTACCCGGTAAACATATACAGAATGTACAGTAATTGACCACCTCTATTTATATAATACCTGGTGTTGTCTTGATCTAAGTTGAACCGACTACAGTACCTGAGTGACTCGGCAAAAAAGTCTCACGGACTCCTTGAGTTCTACGGTGCGTTGTGGGCGGGAACCCGCATGTTTATTCCTGGGTAGCGACTTGAGACATAGGTACCTACGATACACCAACAGATCGTCGAGGCTAAAATCAAAATGTGAAATCAAGAGTGATACTTAAAACAACTACTAATACCATAGAGTGGATAGAGTATATAGTAGTGTCATGCAAGAAGACAAAACATAGCTATTACCCTCACTCACCTTATGCAAGCCGGACAGACCGGGAAGCCTGTGTCAGGGGAGCGTTCCATAGAGTCGAAGCCTCTCCACGTGTCCCCAGTTTGAGACTTCGTCATGAATGGTCTTGAATGGCCTTGGCAAGTCGGGACGGACGACGACAGCTTGGGCCGCCTGGGATCTCTAGCCGGATCGCCCTTCGACGACACCTGCATCTGCAAAGGGACCGAAAGGGGCTGAAGATTTGCATTTATTCCTAGCAGTACCGGCAGATCTGGCATTGCTTGTTAGCAAATCTCTGCTAGATGTGTGTAGGGTATGCCGTATACGGGGTTAAACGAGTTCGAAACAACGGCAGAACAGGGTACTTCGCGTGTCGGAAGCACGCTGTTCTTTTCCGGTAACCCGGGGGGAGGAGAGAAAGGTAGCTAGCTAGTGTAAGTAGTGTAAGTATAAGTAAGTACAGTAGGCTAAGGTTTAAGGTTAAGGATAGAGAATCCGATGGGTGTGATGGGAACCGAGAATCCCGTAACAAGAGCGACAAGCACTTGAGAGCGTCATCATTTACCAACTACTAAATAAGTACCTAGGTAAGTCCATAGTAGTGCAATATGGAATTGTATGTAATTATATGTAATTTACGCTACATGTGTTGGCTGTGTCGCATGTTCCGAGATAAGAAGGTACAATTTCCAAGCCAGGCGTGTTGTAATCTGGCTGCGGCGACACTATTACCGCCGTATTGACTAGCACTACCTAGCACCACCTAGCACCAGCAGATAATACCGAGCGAAGAGCCTATTATGTAGTTGCTTCCTCAACAGGACTAGAATAGCCCTAGAATAGCCCTTATGCAATCTCTCCATCTCTCAATGACAGGCACGCTAACTGGTGCGCCGGTGGCACTAGAAGCACTGGCGTGTCTGGGCAGTCTGGGGAAAAACGTGATTCGCGTTGCCTGCAGGGCCGCTTTGCCTTATTTTGTTTGATTGACTGATTTATTTTGGCCATTGACTGCCATGACTGGTCTGCGCTAGGTAACTACCATGCGTCATTACGAAGATTACGAAGGGGTCAATGTTAGTGCAGTGTAGTCTAGTGTACTGAGTAGTGTAAGTGTAGATGTCAAGGCGAGCCATGCGAGCCATGCAAACCTTCAAGCCATCCAAGCCATCCAAGCCATCCAAGCCATTCAAGCTGTGCCTCGGAACTTACTTACAAGTACTTACTTACATGTACCCTTCCCATTCATGTATACTTACATATATGTATTGTACTAAGCTGCGACTGCACGGCTAAGTAAGCCCAACACCGGCGCATGTCGTTGTCATCAGAGAGGGTCCCCCTAACCCTGAGACAACATGATCCCTTGGACATGTCAGATTGCTACCTACTGCGTTGTCGCACTGGGGAAACGGGCGCAGTACAGTAGCAGCTTGCGCTTCTTCTAACCCAGCGTAGGCAGATATGATGATACCTCCTTTATTGACAGCAAGGTTCTCTTTTTGTTGATGGAGGGAAAAGGAAAAGGACAAGGCAAAAATAAAACGTGTAACAAGGATAAGCCCCGGGTTTTCACTTATACAAGAGGTACGCTCTTGTTAGCGCTCTTGTTTTGGGGCTTTCGGGGCCTATGTTAAGAATTTATCTCGGTGGAAACCTGCCTATAAGTTTTCAATGTAATAAGTACCTAGCGCTACCTGGCTAGAAGGCAGATAGGGGTTGGCTGTGATTACAGAATTGGGGGTCAAGCGGCGCAAACCTCAGTTATCTTCGAATCCATCAGAGCCTTGCGCACGCCATGCGCCGACTCCAGTTTCGCTGACGTTACCACATGCCTTTTTATGATTACGATTCCTTGCATTCTGTACCTGTACTACCTAGGTATATAGACCATACAGTAACAGGTATGTAGGCACACTCAATGCAGGCTGCCACCGACTTCCTGAAACCTTATTATACGAGCGCTTGGGCGCACAAAGTCCTGCAATGGTGTTGAATTTGGTACGAGGAAGCAGGATTGCGTTGTTGGACACGTTAGACAGACACGGCTCGATCCCGCAAACACCAGACTAGGTTCAGGTTCAACGGATTCCTGGGGGCGCGTAAGCCTTTGTGTGTTGTGTGCGCTGGATGATCCCGTAACGCAGTAAGCCTCTCGGTCTCGGGCCTTTAGGTACAGTACCACCTGAATCCCGTGCGAAGCGACAGCCTGCTTATCAGGATTCTTCTCCCTTCTTTAAGGTGTCTTTCTATACGTGTATGGGCTCATCATGTTCGGGATGCTTAGTACTCCTGAATCAAATCTACATTGAGAAGTGAACGAGAAGTGTGACGGACAAAGGCCACTTGCGCGGGAGCGCTTCCGAGGTACTCGCTCGAATAAGAGAGAAGAACCCTTAAGTAACTACCTATACTATATGTATGGGTGTGAGTCAACTCGCAGTGACCTGTTGTACCTACATGTATTGGCCATGTTTCGATTCATTTTAGCTTGTTACTTACCCCATCCATTTACAGCCAAAAGAAATAGCCCCAGGTTTTCTCCATCATCTGTGCGAGCCATGTTGCATTTTGCCCGTTCTGGGGAGGACCCGGGGCAAAATGGGGCCCAAACGTGCCGAGTCGGTCCAAGCCCTGCCCATGCCTCCCATGCCTGCTTGGCTGCGTTGTGTCCGGTACAAAGAGGTATCCCTATTAACCGGGATACATATAGAGTTACATGCTGCATATCATTCCTGTTGCTTTATTTTAGTTTATTTTAGGACCCCAAGAGGTACCTGCACACGAGACAGCAAGGTAGAAAATCGATGGCTGTACTTCGTACTTGGTTAAGGAGCATGTTGTTTGCCCTGGATTCCTGGTTTGTACGACATGTAATTTTTCTTCTTCCCATTAATAGTATTTCCCATCGTTTAGGTCTCATAGATAAATGATAAATGTGCCCAACATTCCCCGCTGCCTGAGCTAGCGGTCTTCATTCACCTCTGCTCATTCCACGTAATCATCCCGACTGAAGTCCTGCCGCCCATTCAACATAGATAGAAACCATCACACCTCACCACGTACGTTGAAGAGACCAACAACGCATCGGAACCAAGCCGTCCCAGAGCTATTCACCTGCCTAAGCGAGCAAGCCGTGTCAGGAAAAAAAGACCTGACAACCATCACTCGTTTTTCTCACTTTCGGGATCCGACATCCTCGGACGGGACTTTGCAAAGGGGCTACGAGACAACTTGCCGTGTCCGGTTCATCCAAACATCCAAACAGCATCCCACAAGAGCGAGCCAAGTCTGAGCCCAGCCGTCAACTTGTTCGTTGGGGGTGTACGTGCAGCCAGCACAGCGTCGCAGCAGTTACCTAGGTACCTACCTTGCGGTTACACGTACTCGTACCCCAAGATAGATCCAGATCTAGGGACCCAAAAGCGCGGGGGGAGCATTGTGTTTGTCTCGGGCCATTCTCTACATAGTCCTACACCACTGCATACCTACATAGATAAAACACAACCACGCAAACAGGTACCTATACAGGTGGCCTGCTATATAGTGGGCTCCCTACTACTACTACCTTACTACCTTACTACTTTGCTACTTTGCTACTTTGCTACCTCACTTCAGCACCTCAGACGCACATCCACCGCTCTTTCCAACAAGCAAGGCGGCCACCGACACAGAGTAGCGTCCGACTCAGCACCAGAGAAACTCAAACCTCGCACAAACTTGATAATTAATTTAATAACCTTTCCTTCGATCTCCCCTTCCCTTCCTTCATACCCTTCCCTCTTCCCTTTCTCTTTCTATCTCTCTATCTCTCTATCTCTTCTCTCTTCTACATCCCTCTTCGATACAAATAAATACACTCTCACGAGGAATCTCTTCGCCGAATCTCATCTTCACATCACTACACCAGACTCGGCTGCGTCACACGACCAAATTCATACTTAAACATCACTGGTCTTCGTCACCAACCTTTCTTCAACCCTCACAACCGAAACAGTTTCACTCGGTCTGTAAGTAAGCCCCCAACTTGAACACGACCTCGTTCTCAAGCTTAGTGATCCTGACCTTCTTCATAGGCAATAATACACCCTTCAACATGCCTAGCCAAATCGTCGCACCCGTTCCTGTCACGCCTCCTAGGAAGGGTACCCGTCTTGCGGGCTCATCAGATTTACTCGCTAGCTTGAGCGCCACACTTGAGGCCAAGGACAACAAGCTCACAACCCCAGTCCACTCGATCCAAGAGCGCGACTGGGACGTCCCTGCTCCACCACCACCAAGCCCCGTCAGCTTTCATCCTGACAACTGGCAGCAACCTGTGCGTCGTTGATCATCGCCCTGACAGCCTTGACGGCAGAACCCGGGAGGGCTGCGAGGACTTTCCGGCTCGCATGCCTCGTACCGAGGGATAATTCCTCTTCTACATGAAACTTGTATTGCTAGCGGGGGGCGTTCTTTCCTTTGTCTCTGGTCATTCTGGGAGTTTCTAGCATTGCACAAGGAACAAGAGGGTGCATCAGGTCTACACAAAAGCTGAGGGGCAGGCATGCATGGGTGCATGGGTTGTTATTCAGGCCAGGAGCTTGGACTCTGGGTTGTTCTTTCGTGCCATGAGTGAGACAGACTCATCATTTCTACTAGAGTGGTCTCCCCATGGGAATAGCTACACTCAACTTAATGGACGAAGGGGTGGGGGTTCTGCATATGTGTACCTACAGGCAGTTTGCTAGGCTCAAGGTACAAACTAGTGAATTGGGTTAATTCATATGCCGAGATTCTGACGTGATATTGAGTATGTGTGGGATTTTTCGGATGATAGGCACTCTATGTGTATGTACCTCGTTATCGTAAAGAGACCCGTAGGCCTCGGTGTTCCCGTTCCTTCTCCCGGGATAAAACTACACACCAGTAGAGCCGATAACGAAGCATTGAATAAGCTATTCGATGTATGATAGCGATGACCCACCGTGTCAGGACGGGGCTCACGTATTTGCACGTGGGGGAGAGAATGATAAGTGACTTCCAACTACCCAGTCCATGTGGGAATTGCTAGCCGAGGCATTGTTGTATACAGTATTAGCTTAGCATTGGCAGATCAATCACATGGAAACCGGGCACATGGAAACGTATAATGGCCGATAGATAGATCTACGCCGCCTGATGGGAACATGACATAAGGAATAAATGAACTAACAATCTCAGAACGAGAAGTCTTACTGCTTGTTAAAATATGCCTGCCCACATAAAATTAGCAGGTGTTGAATGGGTCTGAATAGTTGAAACGAGCGAATTTATTTTTTTTCTCCTGGCGTTGTTGATGCGGAAACAAGATATAAAAAGTGGAAAGGCGTGTCTTGGCAGTGGTGCACTACCCCACATGTGGGCTTGGCCACCAGCAGGGTGGTTAATGGGTCTGTTGGCGCCAAAAAGTGCTATACGCGTCTGATGTTTCCCAAGTCGCGTTCTCAATGTGGGGGTGTCGCGCTTCATGACGCGCCCTTGTCGCGACCTTCATTCATTGGCGCTTAGCCCTTTCTAAGTATAATCCCTTTCCACTCTCCCTACTTTGTGCCGCGTGATTTCCACAACTCCCATAGCTCATTCTACCCAGCAAGTTCATCAGCATCGTTGTCACTTATGTTTTGATTCTGAGTTTGAAATCACTTCAAATCTTGCAGTCACGTAACAGTTAATTGAGCCTACTTTCTCAGGCGCTTCTAAGTTTGTGACTTCTGTTCTTTGATTTAAGACTGCCCCTTTCGCGCAGTCACGATGCCTGCGATTAAGCAGCAGCGGAAGGCCGTGGCCAGCTCCAAGGCTAAAACCACCCAAAACCACGCATCATCCAACATCAGCAGTTTCGCCCGTGTCTCCAAGACCGTCGGCAATTCGAATACCAAGAAGGAGCTTACCCCTTCGACTCCCAAAAAAGACGCTAAGCTCGAGGCCATCACACCCGCCTCGCGGAAACGCAAGGTGATTGCATCTATAGAAGACGACTCCTCAGCAGACGAGAACCCGATCAAGCGCGTTGCTTCTTCAGTTAAAAAACCCGCGTTTTCAAGCACGACAACAACCCCAGTCCAACCCGTAAAACGCGGTCGCGGTCGCCCTCCTAAAAAGGCACGTCCTGAACCCACGCCACGAAAGCGGGTGCGGAGTCCCAGCGTTTCCGACTCTGACGTATCGAGCATCGATACTGGTGCACTTTTCAAGAAACTACGCCTCGAATCATCACCATCACGGAATTCTTCCCCTGCTACTGCCGACACATCGGTCGCGGGTTCAGATAGCGAGTTGGACACGAAACCCACTAAGTCAGGCGGGCTGCCCGAAGAAGTGCTCAGCCTCATAGATCTGCACACGGCGTTCCTGAAGACATTGACGCTACATTACGCCCACAATGGCTCGAACGTACCGGTGGACCTGCGGGTGCTCTGCCCGAACATCGCCCGCGCCTGGGGCAAGAAGAAGGTCACAGACGCGGACATCCGAATCTGTCTAGGAATTCTCAACAAATCTCCATCACCGTCGAATCGCGGCCCCTTCAGCCTCTCCAACTACGGACGCGGCAAAGTCTGCATCGAAATCGAACAATCCAGCACCTTCGGTCCTCTAAACGAGAACAAGCTAAACGCACTCTTCCGCACGAACATCAACGCTCTCTGGACCGATTTTCTCGCCAATGGACAAAGAGACGCACCAGCATTCCTCACCACCCTCCCCAAGGCCCCCGTCACGCTCTGCGACTCCGTCGCCAAAGCGTCGCCCTTATTGCTCAAGGGCCAGCAGCGCCTCGAAGACCTCAAGCACGGCATTGCCATCAAGAAGCAGGAGAAAGCCGCTGCTAAAACCCCGGTATCCGTGGATACCCCTATGACGAACGCGGACGGGAAGAAGATGAGCCTCCTCGACCGCATCCGGATGAAATCCCTACAGAAAGCCTCCATGCCCGCAGGCCTATCGCCCGCTCAACTCGAGCGCCGTGCCGCGCTCCAGCGCGCTGAGGAAGTGGCTGCTCTCATAGGCATGCTTAGCCGTGCCTCGGGCGACGGTGGCCGCGTCAGTTTCACTATGGTTGCGCTTCTGGAGAAATTGAAGGATTCGTTCCGCATGGGGATCTCGAAGCAGGAAGGCGCTGTCTGCGTGCGCTTGTTGGCGAGTGAGGTCGCGCCCGAATGGGTCCGTGTCGTCACGCTTTCCGGACGCGAGAATGTTGTCGTCGAACCCGCTTGCGAGCTTGGGAAACCCGAGGTCGCGAGACGGGTGCAGGGGATCCTGGGAAAGGAGTGATTTGACAGGTAAAGGGAATATGGCTTGGGCAAGTTAATGGGGAGGGGTGAGAATATTCATGGTCAGGGCCATTTCGGGTGCATGGAGTTGTGATTATGGTTTTGCATTGCGTCGTGTTGCATCTCGCTGGTATGCATTGCATGGGAAGGTCTTGTTTACGGCCTGTTTTTCCCTCGTTGGAGTTTTTGTTGGGAACGCTGGATACCACTTGTACTTTTGTGTATAAATGTTCTGATGCAATCTGAGTATTGCGTTGTGTATAGGACGACAAGGTCGGAATGAACATTGTTAATACTTTGACTTTATGCTCTTGAATCGTCTGTGATGTGATGCCTGTGTTATTATTATTGAATAGTATTAATATTCGAATTATATAACAGCATAGGAGCACTAGAATTCACTTTCAACAAGGCTCTAAATTTGTTTAATGTATGTGATGATTCTGTCTATTCCTCTATGTGAACTACCAGACGTGCCGGTATAATAGAACCCAGGTTTTCCAGGTTGAAACCAGTTACGCCGCGCATTCCGCTTATCCAGCCTTGAAGGCATCAAATGCATTCATTCCGCATGGCTCTCGAAAAATCAGGAGAACTTTTTGACCGGGGGGATTTTACCCTTCATCCACGCGTTTCATCATACATACATGACTGACCTGGGCCGTAGCTTCGAGAGCAAGCCAGCCAGCCATCTGATCCCTCATATTCGTTTTACAATGTGCGTTCTCTCCCTTCTCTCTGATTTTAAAATCAAAAGAATAGAGAGATCACTTTCCCTTGGGCTTGAACTTGGGCTCGCCGATGCCCTGGCCGCGCAGCTTGACGTTGAGGACGCGCTCCATGGCGCTCAGGACCTTCTGGTCGGGGACGGCGGAGCCGCGCTCGAACTCGCCGACGACGCCGGCCGTCGTGTTGCACCGCGTCGCCAGGTCCTTCTGCGTCATCTTGGGCTCCATCTTCTGCCGCGCCGCGCTGATGGCGTCGCCGACCACCTTGCCCACCGTGTTGGGCTTGATGATGTCATCGCTGCGGTCGACCTTTGTCAGGTGCTGGCCTTCGGGTCCCTTGCCGACCTGGAGGGAGAAGGGATTAGCATTGTTTTTTTTTTTTCATGTGATGGCGATGTTGGTGGCTTAAGGAGGGAGGAGAGAGGGAGGGTGTGGCATTTAGAAAGTGGTTATTCAAGATATTTGATGCGGTGGCGATGGAAAAGTATGCTGGTTGGTTGCAAAGTCCGACTACGGACTTAAGGGATTGGGGCCTAGGGAGGAACGAGGGCAAGAGTTGCGCGATTCGGGGTGGACGCGCATCAGCACACAGAACGCCCATCTCGTCTCGTGGATTCGCATAGTACCTCGTCCCTGTGTGAAGGGTGATAGTGGGATAAGAGGAAATCGACCTACCTGGTTGCCTGTCGAGTACTTCTTCTCTGTTCCGATGGCACCGCCGCTTCGCTTCGCGGCGTTCAAAGCGGCGTTTCCTCGGACAACAGTCTCCCTTTGCGAGGCACCGCCGCCTCGTGTCTTGCTTCCAATCTTGGTGACGGAATCCCACTCTTCAGACATCTTGATGGTATGGTGGATTTGAAGGGGGGTTTGGAGGGGCTGATGGAATGTCGCTCGTGCTGACCGCCGGGACGAAATGTGGTCAAGATGCTGTTCGGTAAAGTCTTGAGCGCGTCGGAGGGAGACGCAGGTTTCTAAGTCGGTATGGATTGACTTGGATGTTAGAGAGAGAAAGATGTTGTTGGATCAAACTTGGACCAAAAAGTGCTGGATACGGTTGATTTATTTGGGTGGTGGAATGTCAAGGAATCGGGATGGCGTAGATGTGGGCTGAAAGCGGATCTCTCGCAGTGACCGCTGACTCAATCGGCGGCCCCGGTGCGGCGGGGAACCCTTTGTGCTGTAATTTGTGGCTTAGCCGTGAAAACCGGGGATCCTTTGGGTTGGTTGAAGACATGACAAGCCCTACAGTAGACATAGCCATCTCGGTATGTGAAAAACCCATGCCGGGTTCAAATCTGAATCGTGTACCTGGTCGAGGGGGAAAAAAAGAGCTCTTTGAGGCAAATTGAGACCGGACCTCGACTGGAACAATAGGTAGGACTGCGCAACATCTAAAACGAGGCTGGTGCTGTGGCTGGACGACCACTATTAGGTAATTGGCTGAGGTGATCAGTTCTACCTAATTCGTTCCTAATGCTTAATGCTTCCTGCGGATGGCTCAAGAACGAGATCGCAACCTCTCTATACCACAACTATTCATGACTTCTATTCATCTGAATTGCTAAGTCTCATTTATATATAACCAGGGGTTCGATTCGACCCGATAATGTGTCCCTCATGACAGCATTGTTTCCTGGTAGAGAATCTCTAGATGACGATGTTACGATAGAGAGGTAGCATGTGGTGTGCTATTGCTCACAAAATGTCTCTCTCCCCAGTTGTACGGTTAGCTGGGCTGGTGTATTATACACAGCTCGGTACCTCTGGCGATCTAATGATGATCACCGTTCTATTGGTCTGGGAGATGGGATATCGGCGCATAGCATCCATCGTAGCGACTAGGGGCTGGGAACTTGCGCTTTTTGATGTGTTAACCACAATCTGCTTTGATTCTCTTCCGTTGATCTGGGACTATAGTAGGAAAGCGAAGTCGCCGACCTCGATAGGTCCCGGCCGACCGCTTATATTTCCTTGCCAAATCACAAATACCACATTCTTCCCGGATAAGCGACCTTTCGAGTATTCGACCATTCTTATTGGAGTCCCTGTAGGTTGGAGTGGTGTTGCTGGTGGTTTGATATCCGTAGACTGTGAAGTACCAGGCTTCAAGCCATGGTATAAAGTTGATGCCGCGGATTACCTCCTACCGGGGCCTACTCACCTGGGGTTGAGAGGTAAACTTGACAGGTTTCTGACGTCTCAGGTGAGTAGTATTGGCCAACTCATAGAGAAGTAAATATTGATGAATGAGCACACAGGGTATCGAAGCATCTCGTTACCCGTATGCGTACCTTGCGACTGCCACTAGGTCGAGAGGTTGCGGCCGTGATAGCTTATCGTTCTGGTACCTATATTCTGCAGACAAACAGCTTATAGCCATGATTGTCGAGATCAATAATGTCTTAGATAAGAGACTGTTCCAACTTCCATTTCAGGATGATAAAAATATCGAGGACAGCGACTCCTGTGCTATGAGCCCGAGATCCGTACCACACCGAAACAAATACCAAAATGGCGTCCATGGGTCTTCTTTTATCTTCCGCAATGAGACCTATTCTCTTATTGCAAGCGATCCACTGTCTCCAAGAATAGAAGGCAAAGGACCCATTAACAACACCGTTAGCCTCATAACTTCCGAAGGCCATTCAAAGCTCCTCGCTCAGACCGTCTCGACAGGTAATGCTATTGATCCTGTACAGTTGTCGTTGAAGCAAAGGCTCTCATTCACGTTTCGCAGGCGGTGGTCTATGATCACCACCTTTCCATGGGTAGCCAAGAAGGTGGCAGCTGTGCTCTTCGAACGGGGATTTGCTTTGTGGGAGCACCCGAAGCTTTTGAAGGACAGCATCACTCATGATGCCACCCAAACGGAACGCGGACTCGAAATTATCTTCAGAAGCTACTTAAGGTATCTTGTCAAGCAGTCGTCATCGGCATTAAGCGTGCGATATGTTCCGGCCAGCGTGCTAAATGCGATCGATGAAGAGATGTCAAATTCTGCGGCTGAGGGGAAGCCGGATACTGCGAAACATTTGGAGCTCAGAGTCTTGACTCCCGCGTTCTACTCAAGATTCGTCTGTTATGCTCATGATTTCGAGGCAATGTTTTGCGAATTTAGCGAGAATTGTACCATTTGGCTATCGGAACCTGCCTTGCTTCCCAAACTAGTGCTTAAGAGGCCGTCTCCCCCACTGTCGACGGCAAGCTACCTAGATTATGTGTACTTCACTGCTATACGGAAACTGCGTAAGGTGCCCGAGAAGATTGATCGCCCGATTACTTCAAGGCCAATTGCCACTACGCAAACCCTCAAGGACATTCGGCAGTTTCGGCTGTCGTCCATGGACGGGTACGTGTTAGCCCACGAAGAGGAAAAGACTCGATGTCTGTACAGATATCTTGTGCTGAAGCTCTTCATCGCGAATCGAATCGCGTGGGGTAGTCTAGAGATCCTCTCGCTGGTAGCCCTATCTCTTCGTATGCTGCTGGCTTGGGCCGTCGTCTTGTGGCGATAACTTGGATTATCGTTGTTTGCGCGGGTCAATATATCACTTTCAACCAACGGATGGGGACCATTTCTTAGGTCCAAAAATAAGGCTACCCGCTCCGCCATTTACTTGAATATCCCAGGCGCCCGGAACTTCCGCGGCACTTCGCTCGTCCAACGAAGCGAACCTCGTGCATCTCAAGCGCCACGCGCGACATTCTATTTGACATTCTATTTGGTCAAGTCCAGGGCCGCTACCAGACGCAGACCTGCATGTAACATCTGTTACAAGGGCCAATAGCAGCTACTTTGCTTAAAGCATTGAGGGGAAACACGCAGCCCCCATACGACAAACTGGATCCTGCCAGCTCCTTGCGGAGCTTGTCTCGGCCCAAAAGCACCGGAGCTATCTGGCGAAGTCTAAACCGATATAGAGGCGATATTTGCGTACATCGTGTGCCAAATTCATGCATTTACTACTTGAATAGGAATATGGCGGACAAGGCGTGATGTGGTCTTAACAGTGCCCTACGGCTATTGACTTGGCGTCTCGAGATACGCCAGCCCTTAAAGCCCCCCACCCCCAGACGCTTCTGCGACTAATATGCGAGAAACGGAGCTTGTGATTGACCCGCTTGCTCCTTTAGTTCGGATGGTATTCGAATGATTGCAAAATTCCAAATCTGCCCCGCTACGAGGGGTTGACACATCCTTGATAGTGGCACCGGCAGTTTAATCATCTTAAGTTTCATAGAACTCACTAAGCAACGATAGCCTATTGAATTACAACAGTGACACGTTTTCGGCTTTAAGGATCGATAAACAAAACCGGTCTCAAGTTTTTGCTTCAAGTTCTACTCTATAATCACTGAGTATCACCTATTAGAAGCTCTCGATCTATGTACGTTATTGGCGCCCTCACTTAGATCTAGAAGAAGAGGGGCGAGCGAGGGGAATATCAACACGTCGTCTGAGTGGATGAAGGACAGATGTCCTTGCATCTTGTTACCCTCTTAAAACACAAAGCGGCCGGGAGGCGTATCATGATTTGCTATTATCAGTATAGGCAAAGGAAATGCAAACCGTCTGGTGTGTCTTCTAGTTGGTCTAGCTCGACTCTTGTCCTCATCCTGACGTAACAACGCCAATAACCAGAGGATCTACCCCACAATGGAATCAAACTCACGAAGCCCCCGCGTCGCGCGAGACAAAGCAACGGTCGCCGCCTTGACCATTGACCCCATTGCTGGACCTACAGTAACGCAACACGTCTCCGGCTGGCATATCTGGCATATACAAGTGGCTATGCTGACTGCACACCGCACGTTCGCTAAGTTGTAGTACAATGCTGACGCCTGCTAGGATCTTCTCCGCATGTCAGACAATTCCCGTCGTGGTCTAGTTACCCACTCGGAGCATCAGAAGGAGTAGGAGGGGTTGATGAGCTTCGCCGTACTTGGAAAGTTCCCTGTTAACATGATTTGATACAATTCATCCTGCAAAGTATTGTATAGTAGTATGCATCAGGTGTGAATGCCAGGATGTTGTGTGAATGTAGTATATATAGGAGGCCAGGGAACCCCTCTCTCTTCGTTGTTTTTCCTCTTCTCCCATAACATCCAAGCACGATCAACTTTAAATACCCTTGCTAAGCCAAGTTCTTCTTTTACATTATACAAAATGGGTCTCTCCGGTCACTGCCTCTGCGGCAAGGTCAAGTACACTGTCGACTCTGACCCCTACACCGTTGGCTACGACCACTGCGACGACTGCCAGCGCCAGACTGGTTCTACCTACTGTATGTAGAACCCTGCCCGTCGAAATGTTGGCATATATGTAGCAAAACAACTAACACGGGTGTTTCACAGCCCTCGTCGCTGTCGTCCCCAAGGACAAGCTGAACATCTCCGGCCCCACCAAGAGCTTCGCTGGCAGCGGTGCCTCCGGCAAGCCCGTCCACCGTGTTTTCTGCGGCGAGTGCGGTTCTCCCATCTACCACGACCCTGAGGTCGCCACTCCCCGAATCATCGCCCTGAAGGCCGGTACCCTCTCCGTTGAGGACAAGAAGAACCTCAAGCCCGTAAGTCTACCCAACGACCCATTTATAGCTGTTGGCTTATCTTGGCTAACAACGACGGCAACAGACTACCGAGATCTGGTGTGCCAGCAAGCTGCCGTTCATGACTGAGAAGCTCGAGAACGCCTTCGACAAGATGCCCCCCCACTAAGCATCTCACCAATCACAAGAAGTGAGATGAACCTGATTAGCCGGGTTCGGGGAATGACTTCATGATATAAACGGAAAAAAGTAAAAGTAAAAGAAACAGGACGGGACAATAGACTTGCTATGTTTCAATTAGTGGCGGTAGATAGTTCAATGAAAACTTATCCATCCCCATCAATGCTGCTTCCACTCGTTGACTATGCGCTCCCCTCCTGCGTGATTTTTTCCCGTTGCTGTTATCGTAAATGAAGTAGCGAATGACCTACGTCGATTAAAATACCCCTCAATAATATCGGGTACATTGATGAAGGCTACGAGAAGAATAGAAGACGGACGCACATACAATGGTTTGATAGAAAATATGGATGTTTTTAGTCAGCTTGCTGTGATTATATTAAAAATAACGCAATCGTTTCCTATTTAAACTAGGTAAATGGAAAATCGAGGTAACTGGAACAACATAAGAAGTCGCGCTTCCATAGGCGACTATCATGAGATGTCGTCAAAAATGCGGCTCCGTCATTACCTAATAAAAGCCATCCCCCGCGTACTCCATAAAATAAAGATTGTCGGGAGGGTAAGGTTAATTCACTTAGGTTACTTGTAAAACCATGCAGGCCGGGGATGGATGGGCGGGCACGTGGGAAAGGAGGCATCCTCTCCCGATCACGACAGCTTGGTCTTTACCCAGATTGGATAGATGGGGCAACCCGCGGAGCCGTCTCGCTGCCTTCACGGACTGGGAAAACAGGGGATAAGGGAAATGATGGGATGTGGTACTGCAATGGCATGATTGGTGTGGGTGTGTGGGTGGGAAATGGCCATCAAGGTACTCGGGTGGATGGCTGACCATCAAGGTGTCTGTTTCCTGTTCCCGTCTCGCTTCGTTCCACTTGCAATCCTCGGCTATGAGGGGAGTCGGTTATAAATCATCCGTCTTACCCGCTCGGTTCGGAATCTTTTATGTTGTTCCTTTTGGAATTTTTAATTTGACTTTGGACTTGACTATTGTGCTGTGTTATTAGATACGCGTGGGCCAAGGCGTTAGTTAGTTTTTAACTACTTCTTTCTATCTTATCTCTTTGACGACTACTATACCTTGTCTTTAATCCACACTGACTATTAGCGTGTTTATAGTCCCTCTGCCTCACATGCGCCTCGCACGACATTTTATCGGATATCACGACACATTGCCCAGGCTCGAGAATATCTCCCGGCTTCCTTCCACTCATCCTACCTTACCCGAATCCCCCCATGCCAATACAAGACGTCGGACAAAGCGATTGCTTGGTCGCGAAACCAAAGAATATACATATCACGCCGAAGAGTAGTTTAACTTTTGTTCGGCTGAGGGTAGGGCATGATGTCGGCACATTACATACCGCCCTGCTAGAATATGAAGATCTGACCTGCCTTGACTTATGGTACCAGGACGGTGGGAGGGAAAAAATCTCAAGGTTCGGTATTACCACTTCTTTGCTTGATGAAGGCGCTGGATACGGTGTAAAGGAGGGGCTCATGACGGCAAGGTAGAAGACCAGCAGTCTTCGAGTCTCCTAAGTTTATAGGTGTTGGTAGGGCCTTACTGATAACAGCCGGACAACCTGTAAAGTGGTCAAAGAAACATCACATCTGTGGGGGGCCTAGACGTCATTGGTGAGTGTAACGAGGATGAGGCTCGGAACTGGTGTTCTATTCGCATATAATCATCTATGGCCGCAAGAGAACCATACTGAACATGTTTCTCCCTTCAGCTCTGGCAGCAAACTAGGTCTATATATACAAGAAAGCTACGCTTTCGTCTATCTATTATTATCACCCATTATCTTGTCTGTTTTCGTGATTCGGAAATCAACGGGTAGGTGAATATGTAGACCGCCGCGTTATAGATGATCTAACCCCTGGCATTGGATATACGCATCTTCACTACCTTGGGTTATTCCGTATGACAGTGAGGCATATTCTTTTAATTTTCTAGGCTTGTAATCTCTCAAGCTAGGCCCATTGCCTTGCATGTACACGGTGCCATTTTTCATACTTTGCATCTTTTTATACATTGTTCTTCTTTTCGTCTCACTCAGAGTGATCGAGTCTTGCGCTACCCCATAGAACTATGGCGGTGGATATCCAGATTATAGGTGAAAGAGAGCAGTTAATAATAATGGTAAAAAGGCATATTTGCTTCAAGTAGCCGAAACAAGAACACTAAAATGTGCAGGCCACATAATATTATTCGTGTTGATACAAATCTTTCACGTGCCATTAATATGTACACTCGCCTTTGCTAGATTAACTTCTCTGCAAAGTCTAAAAAGTTGTCTAACCTCTCTCGTCATCTCTGGCATATTCTATCCTAATTAACCGTACAAAGTACGCCTATTAACCCGTAGATTCCGCCTTGTTCGCATGTCATGTCGCATTGGGCGTAGCCGGATACGCTCGTACCCGGCCCCATTGCCATCATCAACATCAAAACCAATAGGGGGGCACTTTTCTAGCTCCTTCTTTAGCTCATCTTCGGCATACGCACCATTGTCCGTGCCTATACTTAAGTTAATGGCCCCGGCGATATCGAGGATACTCCTTATGACACCAACCCCGGGCCTGTGTAGCTTGACAAGTTTACTCTTGGTTAAGATGACGCACCACATCAGCGAACATACCAGCAACCAAGTTGCTTCGAGAGCTATAGCAATGAGGAGTATAAAACCTGAAAATCCCCATCTATACCCTGTATCATTCAAGCAAATCTGACCAGAAGTTCGGAAATCTTTTGAGAGGACGTTTCCATCCAGACAAAGGCACAAGCCAAGACTACCACCGGACCACCGGCAATCAGCCCCTATATCTAAGAAAGGCGCTCCCAACGGAATACGGGTACTGTTCCACCATATTGTCGAGTTGTAAGGAACCACACGTTCTTCTAGTTTGATTTCGGTGTCAAGGAGAAAGGTAGTATTGTATGGGACATAATCAGAGTTGTTCGGTTTGGCGCGCGAAGTGTCGTCTGGATCTTCCTCTTCTCTTGTGTCTGACGGCAGGTTCTCACTTTCCTTTTGTCCATGGCCTGCATACTGCCAGCCATTCAACGATGTATATAGCTGCTTGCTAATGCATTCTGTTGTAAAATTGTAGCCAGTCCCTGTTTCAATACCATTGTTATAACAATTATTAGCGTACCACGTCTCAGTACCTGAGGTTTGATCCAACTGTGCCAACTTTGTTGTGTTGTAGTGACGGAAGAATGTCTCCTTAGAGACCGCATCTGGATCACATTTAGTTGAAAGGCTTCTAGATGAAATCCGAGATGATGCGCGTACAAGCGTAGAGATTCGTAAATTCTTCAGAAGGCCCCACTAGAGGGCTTTTGGTCCTCATCTTCAATTTTTGAAACTCTTTTTTGCCTCCTATATTTTCCCAATTTGCATATGCTTGGGCAAATGTGGGACCAAGAATAGGTTTGCTTAGCGCCGGGTCGACTCTGTTGAGGTCTTGCACAGACCAACATGTTGTAAGTCGATTAGAATCTTTTGGAACGAAGGCCCCAGTATCCAATATGTCGTACGCCGGAACCGTATCTGCTTCGTATCCAGTGGTTGCGCTCCAGATTGTAGCAAATGCTAAGACGTGACTGACAGCGAAGAATAGACCGACGACTAGCAATGAGGCCCGAATGGGGGGTTTTGAGTACAGAATTTGGACGCAGCACCAAAGGGATTCGATGGAAACGGTAGAAAACTTGACACCAAGAAAGAACGAATAAGGTAAAGTTGAACGCTCCAGTAACAACGTCACCGCCCTGGAGACAAGCTGGTGCAGAACTAGACCGTGCACGAAACGCCCCCCTTGCCCAATAGCTGTGTCCCAAAGAAGATCAAGGAATTTGGCTCTTACAAACGATAGCCCCCTTATCAAAACTAGGTTGATGCGAAATAAGTTTTCTGATCCGGAACCCTCTGAGTCGATGCATCCTTTCGATTCTGATGACTCGCCATTTCCAAGCAGGACCCCGGCGAATATAGAGGCAAGAATGGCCAATGTGGAGAATACTAGCCATGGCTCAACGTGTCTTTTCGTAGCTGCCTGGTAGTATATTTCCTAAGACGCTTGCGAGGTAAAGGTTTGGGACTGCTTGAAACTCCTTCCGAATTTTCTTCCGCGAATGAGCGTGACACGTTCGTGGACCCGGCATTGTCACCTTGAACAGTTGACGACATAGCGCATCCATTTTCATTCATCGCTCTTTTTGGAAGAGATCCCGCTTCTATTAACTAGAATGATGTGATTCGTTAATAAGCACACTGACAGAGCGAAATGACTTCGGCGGCGGGATGGAAGGTGTATGAGCGCACTGTTCAGCTGCCTGTCTACTGTATGAGAAGACCTATTTATGTACATAATGGGATGCCTTGTGCCGTTATACAGTACATGCAGTGACCCCTTAATGAAGATCCAAAATTTCATGAACAGTTAATATTACTGGGCTGACCTCTTCTCAGCTTTTGTAAGCTTATCTGTCCTGCCGCAAATGAGCCCACCCCACATCCATATTCTCGCCGCAGCTATTGTGCTACCTGTCTGAGAAAACCTGTTGCCTACAACGAAGGTAGGGCCATAGGGTGACTAAAAGCTACTAAGTTATTAACTTAACTATGTAAGCAACAATTGATAAAGATTGTAAGCTCTTACAGTGACGATATAGTAAAAAACACTTTAAAACAATGAAAATGTAAAATATGAAATAAAGTATTAATAAAGTAAAATGATAATTACGAACCTACTGTTGTTGTATCCATTGGTTAGATGTAAGTCATATACTAGAGAATGCTCGCAAGAGGGATGAGCTAAGGGAAAGATACTTGAGATGGAAGCAGCCGGAACTATGAACTGTATCCCCGTCGGTGTGATCCCTTACCCCACGAAACCTGGATAAGATCGTTGAACGAGGTCGCTTCCAGCGATTTTACTATCCAGTTTAAAAAAAAGGCGATATTAATCAATCTATAGTGATTGAATCTCACTGGCACTAAAATTTCTTCAAAAGACCCGTTTGAAGTGGGATAAGGTTGAACAAATAACAACCACTACTATTAATAGAACGGTACGTTCCGATTCGAAACGATCACTTACGGTCGCATGATACGGACAGATGCTACCCACCCCATATATAATTCAATTCCAACTCCCAGCGTTATTTAACCGAGGCTTCCGTTTTCAAAATTAGAACACTGTTAATTCCGAATCTGCACATTGACTATTCATGGATGCCATCTCGGCGCTTGCTGTCGCGGGCGACATCCTCGCTGTCATAGAGTTCAGCGTAGAGCTGCTCTCAACCTCCGAAGAAAAGAATAGGATTCCCGTTCTTGAAAACATTAGGAAATCGAGGCTGGCACTCTCCAACGGGCGCGCTTCATTACAGCAGCGATTGCCAACGAATTCATCACCGCTGCTGAAGGATGAGTTGGCACTGGTGGAACTGGCCTCTTCTCTGGAAGATTCTAGGGCGTTGTTCGAGGAAAGCATACCGAAGGACTTTCTAGGAGATAGATCTCCGAGAGCTTGGATTGTATCTAATCTAAGAGGCAGATCCAGCCTAGAGAAAGTAAAGCAGCTTTCTCATGCCGTAACGCGTCACGCCATCTCCATTCTTATGTGAGCAACGATCCTTAGCTGTACCAGATAGTTTGAAAGGTTTGACGTATTGTATCAGATTTCGGATCTCTGAGCTGCACAAGACCATCGAATCATTAGAAGATGTCAAACGGTATTCCAGACCAGAGCATGAGTCCCGTATTGACTCTATTTCTCGGGATCTAGAGAATCTGAGATTTGAGGTTCAAAGACGGTCAGCGAATTCGGATACGGACGATTCGGTAGCCTTTACGAAGACCGATATTAGGGTATTGAACGACCGACTGGCTAGCCTCACCGAAGCCGAGGACAACATGTTCGCGGATAGGATTGTTGCTAGTCTGAACTACGCCAGTCGACCGGTTCGCCACGATTCCGTCCCGCAGGCACACAAAAACACATTCCAGTGGGCTTTCGACTCGCGGCTGTCAAAATGGTTTAGCTCTGGAAGCGGTACCTTCTGGATCTCGGGCAAACCTGGATCCGGGAAATCTACCTTCATGAAATTCATCGCAAGGCACTCTCAGACGAAGGACTTACTGACGCGCTGGGCGGGCTCAGCAGACGCGCTCGCAGTAGCGGTACATTTCTTCTGGATCGCGGGCACGCCGATCCAGAAATCATGGCAGGGACTGCTCCAGTCCCTGCTTTTCGACGTCTGTCACAAGCATCCGTCAGTCGTACCACTGATAAGTCCTAGTCGCTGGGAAGCCGCTAAGGGTGGACTCTGGCAAACTGCCGCGGAGCCGTGGTCTGTTTCTGAGCTTGCGGCTGCGCTTCGTGCGTTGGCATCAGCTGAAAACATGCCGCTCAAAATGTGCTTCTTCATCGATGGGCTCGACGAGTACGACAGCGACCATGCCGAGCCCTGCAAGGTTCTCTGCGATATGGCAAATTCCCCCCACATTAAAATGTGTGTGTCCAGTCGCCCGTGGACTGTGTTTGAAAGAAACTTCGGTGGCAAAAGTAAGGAGCGACTAGATATACACGAACTGACTCGAAACGACATCCGGAACTTTGTAGGCGATCAGCTTCGGACACATCCTAAGTGGGATATAGATGAATCCGGAACAGGCTTCTGAGAAGTCTGGGCTTATAGAACAGATTGTGGCACAGGCTGACGGTGTGTTTCTCTGGGCCTTTTTCGTAACGCGATCACTACGGGAAGGCCTATCCAATGGCGATAGAATCGGATTTCTGAGCCAACGTCTCAGCGGGCTACCGACAGATCTGGAGCAATTGTTTAAGCATATGTTAGAAAGCGTGAATCCAATCGACTACGCTAAGATGGCGGGCATTTTGCAAGCCGCTGCTCACGCATTAGAGCCTCTTCACATCGACCTCTATTGGCAGTTAGAAAGGGAGTTTGAAGAATACGACTATGCATATCGGTGTCCGATAGGATACGGATCACTAGAGCAAATTTCGAGGCAGAGAGAGCAGACGAGTCGTAGCATAAACGAAAAGACAAAAGGCCTACTCAAGCTTGTAGATCTGCGGGTCGAGTTCCTTCATAGGACAGTGAAAGACTTCGTCTTGACTAAAGACACAGAAGAGTATTTGCGCGGCAAGCTCCCGGATGACTACAACGGCTTTATATCCATTGCCACCGCATACCTCGGCTTTCTCAAAACCACATGTCAGGACAACCCACTTGTCGCAGGTATCATGAGACATGGAAAGGGGCTGAACAGCGGACCATTCATCTCGCATCTAAACCAGGCCTTGATTTACGCATCGGAATCCCTGAAAGCGGACCAGTGCGCCCCTCATCATTACCAAAAAACGACTATACTCCTGGATAGGTACGAAGAAGCCGTTGAGGCAATGGTGCGCGCAGGACACGTCACCATCAGGGGAGTCAACTTCGAGACTTGTAACCCCGGGCTGCCTTTCCGCGAAGAGTTACTCAGGCACAACCTGACACCATACATCAGAGAGAAAATTCGCGAGCAACCCGATTTCTTCGATATATTCGATGAATCACCACTATTCACCGCGCTCACGCCCATGGCGCTCAGCAGTGGCGAAAGCCCGGGCCCAGTAATAGGGGCCCTTAAAATCATCCTCCGGCGCGGCGAGGATCCGAACGTGCTGCCGCGGGTCAGAGCCCCAGGTCTCTTCGAGGCGGCATCACCCTGGGTGATTTTCGCTCGTAGTACCATGTCCGTCTTCAACATGCTATCAGGGCCCCTCATGTTTCCCGCCCTGCGATGGAACTATTCTCTAGACAATGCCCTCTTCGACCTTCTCATGTCCTATGGTGCAGACCCTAACAAACACTTCCTGGACCGGCTGGGGGCGCACACCGTCTTCTCGCACTTCTTGAAAATATCAGCCTCGCGATTCCTCGGTGAGGAGTGCTTCGACGGCTATCTTAGAACATTGGATGCCTTCTTTAGGGCGGGCGCTAGTCTTGGTGTTCCGCATGCCGAAATTATTGACCCGGATGCTGAGGCTGCGTTTGGGAACCTCGCGAGATCGCGCCCGGAGGAATCGGTGCTAGCATCCTATTGTACCGAACTCAAAGGTCTTATGACGAGATTGGCAGCTGATCCGGGACGAGCTCGGTTCCTCTCGTCTGTGACTGAGAAGCTTATTGTGCATAGTTCAGGCGCGGGGGAAGACTTGGAAAAGCTGTCATTGGCGATATCTGAGAACTTCCCCCAGCACATTGCCGAACCGTTGTTGCGATTAGTTGATGGTGAACTAGAGATAGGCAAGAAACAGGGAGGCATGCAAAAGAGGCATCGAGAGGGTTGGCGTGACGGATCATATAGCGCTAGCGTCAAGCGAGTTAGAGGGGAATCAGATGATAACTGCTTGATTCCTTCCTAAGGGCAAACGGCCGCTTTAACGTCAAGGTCCCGAGATCGAAAATAAGAAACTAGCTGTTATGTACATTGAAGTTTGGAAAGCCTGGCTTAAAGCCACGGCTCCTTTTAGAGGCAATATTTTCATAGCGCGGTCCAGGCGCAACACACGAAGCTCAAAAAAGGCAATTCAAAATCCTCTATCACTTGGGAGAGCCCGAAAACAATGAGATAAATATATAATATATTCATTCCAATACCATCTCCTAAAAATGTTGCAATGTGCCAGCCTGATATCTATATGCTACTAGCAGTTGTTTCCGTGTAAGACTAATGTTGGACTTCTTCTGCCCTTGAGCGGTTGGGTTTGTCGGCATAATAAATATAGAAGCATCTAAGCCATAAAGGGGACGTTCGGCACGTACCGAGTATGCGGCCCAATCAGGCAACGCAGTCAAGATATCCAAATCCGATAGGATGGGACGGGTAGACCCACTCAGTGTACCGAGTCTAAAGTTACGGAAAGGAAAACGTTATAGAAAAGGAGATCCTGGCAATTGCGGTTGAGTTTGGCGAAATGGCGAAATGGGGTTATTTGGAAAACCACGTGGTTTCCTGGGTTGGGGTTGTAAGCCAACACAATGGGAAGATAGGAGGGGCGCTGAATTTGATTAACCGACTCAAGGCCTATGAACTTGTAAATCTGTCTGTCTGTGCTACAATCACCATGTCGGAAATATGCAACTTTGTCGTCTTGGGCGGATCGGGGGCTGGTCTCGCCATCGCTCACTCGTTCCTTAAGCACATTGGACCAGAATTGAAGAACTTGGGTAAGACTTACCATGTATACATCGTCGACAGCTCCTCACACTTCTTCTGGAACACCGGCAGCCCACGCTCCTTGGTCTCGGCCACGCTCCTCCCTGCCGACAAGCTCTTCGCGCCCATCGCCGATGGCTTCAAGTCATACGATTCCTCGTTGTACACCGTCATTCATGGCACAGCCGAAACCTGGGCCGCCGGAGACCGTACAGTCACGATCAAGTTAGCAGATGGCGAAAGTACTCAGACGTTGCCATACTATGCGCTTGTCCTTGCTACTGGCACCCGTACACCATCTCCCGCCACCTCTCTCCATGGAAATCACACTATCACCCAAGCTGCCATTGCGGACCTCAACAAGAAGCTTGCTTCAGCTACGTCTGTCATCATCTCTGGTGGCGGGCCGACCGGCGTGGAAACGGCGGGCGAAGTTGGTCACTTCCTCAATGGCTCTGCTGGCTGGTTCAGCTCCCGTCCCGCCAACCCCAAGGCCAAAGTCACCCTCATCACCAAGGCTGACAAGCTTTTGCCTGTCCTTAGTAAACCACGTGCGCTCGAGGCCGAAACGTTTCTAAATAGAGTCGGCGTCGACGTTGTGTATAATGTCAGCGTCGTCTCGACCACCATCGATGCCGACGGCAAGACCACCGTCAATCTGTCTAACGGCGAACAATGGACTGCCGACGTGTACATTCCTGCTTGGGGCATCACGCCCAATAGTGAATACGTTCCCGCGGATCTTAAGAACGATCGGGGCTACATCAAGGCCAACGGCACAACTCTCCGTGTCGATGCTGCTGGACCTCGTGTTTACGTGGCCGGCGATGTCGGTGACTATTCGCGTGGAGGCTTCCACAATCTTTATAGTACCATCCCCGTCCTCGTCACCAACATCAAACGTGACTTGCTCGCAGCAGCAGCCTCCAACGAGCCGGATGCCAAGCCCGAAGGCCCAGATCGCCTGTTCGCTCCGAGCAACTCCGAGACCCAAGCCGTCCCCATCGGTCCGGGGGGTGTGGGTGCCGTGAATGGATGGCGACTTCCTAGCTTCCTGATTTGGCTCCTCAAGGGCCGCAATTATATGATTGGCAACATTCCTGTAACCGTGAATGGCGACATGGTCAAGAAGGATAACACTGAATGGAAGCCAAAATAGCTGGTGTCAAACTCTGGAGCTTCCCTACTCCATCTCTGTTAGACTGAGTATTAGGTTATGGCAGCGACCTCGCCACATAATTGTCGACCCAAGGATGTCATCATGGACGGCCTCAGCTATGACTGTCTATATAGATTATGTTTAAAACTTAGAACCCCGCGAGTTTCTGGGTTCTATATGATAGGAATGACCCCGGAGGTATTTATAGAGGACTTTAGCAATTGGCAATATCATGCTGCTACGACGACCGGCATGGGCTTAACTCCTTTGGACGAGCATAAAACTAAATAAATATATCGATAAAAATTTAAATATAACATCCGACGGAATTGCCAATTGACCTGTCAGAGTGGGTTTGAGCCAGCGCATACATAAGTGAACTTACCAGACCATCCGGTACGCTTCGTCATAACAAAGATTTATATTTTAAGTAAAAATCAATAAATTTTATTATTCTCATTTATCATGGGCCTGTTAAAAGAACGAAATGGCTGACGCTGAAAATTCATATGAGAGTACTGTTTGGCTACTCGGCTACTATATGAGAGAGGTGAGAGAACTTATTTATATATATATGATGGGATGTCTTGTGTCGTTGTACGGTGCGTGCGGTGACTTCTTGACCTACTGTACTTACTTCGGCTGTATCTGTAAGTATATCTTATTACCCATACCGAGGAAAATGACACTGTCGGTCCCCCCTTGGCCAACCCCGCCGAAGTACTACCCGCACCGCCTCACTCCAAGGAAATCGTGAAACCTAACAAGAAAATTATATCAAATCGGTTGTCAGATTTCGGTGGGACATGCAAGGGAGAAACCATGGTAGTGAAGGACCGGGGTTCTTCGATTTTCTCCCGTAAAAGTATGGAATTCTCGCCATGCACCTTCCAAGATATGGAACCGGATGAGGGGTCTTTTATCACCACTTACGAAGACCCCTGGGGCGTTTGATATCGAGATATTGGTTATCTGCCATCTCCAGACGAATGCACAATCCAGCTTCTAGAGCAGATAACTCCAGATCCTGCGATGGGCAGAGTTAACCCAACAGACATAGACGTGTTTCAAGAAGGTCTGATGGAGCGCAATGTAGCGATGGGTTCATCAATTGACCCTTATATTTCATCTATCAGGGAAGTCACATATGTAGCTGCGCAAGAAACCAAAGAGGAAAAGGACTGTCGCGATCAGGAGTGGAAGTTGGACCTAGAAAAGTTGAACTGTGATTCTGACGGTTACATATTCCAGCGCACGATTAGGATGTCCATGATTGACCGACGTCGACTTATTTACAGCGAAGGAGGCGACGACCAGCGTGTGATCGACTTTGCCATCGAGAGGCCCTGGATATGCCTACCTATGCCAACAAGAGTATCGCGATTTGCATCCGCATCAGAAATTTCTAACATAACGAAAACCAGATCTAGCAATTCAGCAAAGCCTACCTATTTCCAAAACACTGGGAAAGTCTACCTCCTGCAACAAGAGATATTATTTGCTACGAAGGGAAGGGGAAGACTAAGACAACTCGTGCTTTCCATTTCATCACCATTGAAGGCAAGCAATCATACGAAACCGCGGATGATGATATTGCCCTCTCTCAATGTTTAAACAACGCTAGCCGGTTACAACATAACCTAAATGAATTTTTTAATGAGGTTGGCGAGAAACATATAGATGTCTTCTTTAGAAAAGTAGTATTATTTTCTGCGGTCTCATGTACCAAGGGTATTAGGATCCGTATTCATCGCGCTTGTCGCGCAAAGGGACATCGTGACGAAGTTGCTCGGCCAGATGACGGACAAGTTGATCAGCCGGATCCAAGGGATCCAACCTTCGCAGATTACCTTCTACAATTCGAATATGACGACTATTTCAAGGCAGATGATACAGGATTTACCCGGGAAAACGTTGTGAAGATGTTTAAGCACATCATTGTTGGATATGGTGTTCAAGTGCTGTTGGGATATTTGAAAGCGGTAGTCGAAAAATGCCGAAAGCATCCAGAGGATCACCAACAATGACTAACAAGACCGGAAGGATTCTACTCACATAGCCCCACCATCCATATTCGCAGCTGGTCCAAGTCATGAGAGCCTATAATGGCGTTCGAACAATCGAATAGCATATCTAAACGGTGACGCTATAACTAGATCAAGCCATCCTCATTACAGACATCATAGCCTAAATCGATGACTACAGCGGTAATGGAGACGATTGTTATGTAGTGATCCCTTTGACCACCTAGAAGGCAGCCTTCTGACTGACATTATACAGTCTAGGATGATGGGTCACTTTACTAGCAAATAATTCAAGGCCGCGGGTCTTTCGGTCAATATTTGTGCTGATTGATAATTACACTATAAATATAACAGGGGCTTGAGATCAAGGGTTCGTAAGACTTCGTAGGGCAATAATCATCTTGGGCCTCTGGGCGACGAGAAAGCTTCGCTTTCGCTCTCTTGCTCTTGATCGCTCTGGTATAACAGACTATTTAATTAGACTCGGAATACATGGGTAGCTAAACAGCTAAGGGATCGTACAGATATTGCCACTCATGTGATTATATAAATGATATTGGAGTCCTGGGCTGTCCTCGTCTCTTTAACTCATGTGACAGTCATCGTATGATTAGTAATGGATGGGCCCTGGAGCATCGGGTAGGAAAGGATAGTGCGTTGACATTAAAAACGGTTAGTTGGCAGCAAGAGCGAGATCGTGAGGTGACCAGACTTCCGCAATTACGGTGATGCGGGTTGTGTTATATATATATGAAAGCTAACAGTGACTAACAGACCTTAAGCTGATCTCCCACCACCTAGAGTCGAGTTTCTAAACATCGAAATCTTTCTCTCTTTTTATCTCTATATCGCCCGCTATTTGTCCCCTATAATGCTAGAAAATGCTCCGGTGTAAAGGCAACCTCAGCCTTTGAATAGTCCTCTCCAGCTCTCTCTGTCGTGACGAGATCCTAAGCTCATGCGTATAGTGTAACCCATTTCCATATGTAAGTGAAGTTTAGGAATTTGTGACAATACAACTGCACTCTCAAATCGATACGTATTAGTGTAGCTCCATTGTCCTGGGGCCTGTCTTTTGATCATTTAATTATCATGAAAACATATATCACCTGTCCCTTTCAACAAGATGCGTCTAAAATAACATAAATTTAGAACTTTTGAACATCATGACCACAGCGCTTTGCCACTTCCCACGGCGTTAACCCCTCGCTGTTAATAAGAGCCCTATTCGCTCGGCCTTTTATCAACAGGGCTTCGATAATAACATTATTACCGCTTGCAGCCGCCTCATGCAATGCCGTGTTTTTCTTCTTATTAGCCCAGTTCACGTTGGCACATTTTGAGATTAGATACAGGACAACATCTTCGTGCTGTTGGATCACAGCCAGGTGCAGCGCCGTGCAGCTCCGTCGGTCGGCGGCGTCGATATTGCTTTCTCTGATATCTAATAAAGCCGCAACGAGCTTCAAATTTCCGGAGGAAGCGGCTTCGTGTAAAGCCGTTCTCCCTTCGTTGTTTTGTATTCCTGCTAGCTTCTGGTCCCACAGTAGCAGCGACGGGACAACTTCGTCGTGGCCCTCCACTACCGCTAGGTGTAAGGCGGTTTGTCCCGCGTTGTCCTTCATGGACGGATCTGCCCCTTTCTGAAGTAGAAGCCATATAACGAGATTATGTCCTTTCTTGGAAGCCAGGTGTAGAGGTGTGTACCCAAGTTTTGTTTGCGCATTAATATCGGCACCGGTCTCCAACAGTAACCATACTATGGTCTTGTTACCGCACTCTTTCCAGACCTCGACGGCCACGTGTAACGGCGTCCTTTTTTTAGAGTCCACGTGATTGACGTTGGCTTTTGCTTCGAGCAAGGCAAATACTACCTTCCCGTGACCATACCGAATTGCCTCTTCTAAAGCCGTCTCCCCGTGGGAGTTTACGCCATCAAGCGGGACTCCCTTTTTTGCCAAAAGACTGATAAGCTCGTGTTTTCCCTCTCGGGATGCCCACGATAACAATGTCCACCCGTCTGTACTCGAACTTTGAAGCGATGCATTTTCTCGAATCAGTAGCTCCACAATATTGTTGTTTCCCTTGTGAGCGGCCCATTGCAACGCTGTCCAGCCGTCCTTATCTTGAGCGTTGATGTTATCATTATTCCGGAGCAGCATCTGAACAAGGCCCTCTTGCCCGTTAGATGCAGCCCACCGAAGAGGCGTCCAACCGTAGGCATCTTCGATCTGGGTGTCTGCTCTCTTGGACTCTAATATCATTCTCACCGATATATGATCGTTTCTCATTGTCGCTTTGTGCAATGCGGTCCTCTTCAAGTTGTCTTTTGTGTCCAAGTCGGCGCCATTGTCAATTAATACCCTCAGAACCCCCGCATGACCGTAAAAGGCGGCCCAATGTACGGCCGTCTCGCCATTACTTGTCTGTGCATTCAACACGAATCCTCTTTTTTTCTCAATCATGTCTCTGACAAGCCTAGAAAGATCAAAATAAGCCGCCATGTGTAAGCCCGCCACTCCCTTTTCTGTTCTAAAGCGAGGTTCGTTCATGGCGTGCAAGGCGCTTGCGAGTTGAGCACCATTTTCGAGAAGTTCGCAAGCTTTTCGGCGTACATGGCCCAAAGTTGACCGGGATACGTGGTGGCCCCAATAATCCGCTGCGTAGTTGAGAAAGGGATATTTTTTTTTCCTCTCTTGCACCTCATTTTCAGAAGTTGGGCGTGTCTTCGTAAAGGAAAGGTAAGTTAGACAGATCTCTGCCATCTCGGAATGAAAATGGTTAAGCTCAAGGATATTGTTCTGCTCAAAATAGCTGTGTAATGAGCTAGCCGCACAATCCTAGTCCCAGGATCTACGACAACAATTCCCGCGCAGACGGCCGTGACGTCCTCCTCGGTGACTAAAATTCCGTCCTGGATGTCCCTGTCGCCAACTTTAATGCTAACAGCGTGAAGAAGCTCCTGAATTTTTAACGGTCTCCCAGCAAGAACCAACCATCTGAGACATCGTAGGGCTAACGCCTTTTTTGGTGAGTCTAAGAGGAATATTCTCTCTAAAGTCTTCTTGTAAACGCCGTCTAGTGTTTCCGGGAGCGCTTTCGCGCCATCTTTAAGTTCAGATGGCAGTGTCATCAAAAGAAAATCCATGTGTAATTGCGCTAGAAGAAACCTGCTTTCTTTTTAGCTTATTCTCCGTATGTTCCGAGGCAAGTAAAATAGATCGATAGAAAGAGAGAGCAAAGTTGGCGGTTAGTGTAGAATCTTACATTCCTCTGGAGCGTTCAATAATTTGACTGAAGATCTTTTCTTTGGATCTTTTCTTGGAGAACATAACTTGAAGATCGTCACGATCTGCAACTCGATTGTGAAGATACTCTTGAAGATCTTCCTGCTTTGCAAGGACATCAATATGCTCATGCCCCTGCACTTCTCGTTTTATACCCGAATCCGGTCTCGTGGTGAAGAGTATGTGGGTATTTGGTGGAAAAGAACGAAGGGATTTCAAGAGTCCTGATCTAGCGCTGTTCTGAATGTCGTTCGGGCATTCATCTAGAGCATCAATGACAATGTAAACACTAGAAAGTGTCCTTATCTCTGCAACTAGTATCTATTCAATGTCAGTTCTTATATCCCAACTCTCTATCCAGTTGAATGATTATTCAATGTGGCGTTGTATATCGTGAAGGGAAATCCAAAATATCTATCATCTTACAGACCTTAAGGTACTCATCTGCACTTGGATACATTTCCGTCGTTTTCCAAGTTTCGAGGGCCCTCTGTGCTTCTACAGTAAAGCTACTATGCCACTGTACTAGTTGTGCGAGTAAAGAGCAGTAGAGATTTCGCAATAAGTATCTCTCCTGGTCTTTGAAGTCAAAATACATAAAGAGACATGCACTATCGCTAGGACGGAGCCTAGAACGAAGATGCTCGATCACAATCGACCTAGACGACTAAGTATTTGGACATTCCGGATTTCAGATATTATCAGGCGAACATACGTAAGCACAGTCTTGCCAGCGCCGACTTTAAATGGATTAGTCGATGAACAAATGAAGTAATTTTTCGCTTTGCTTACGGATGCCGGAGCACAACAATCTTCGTGGCTCCTCATCTTCGGAGCTTGCCTGCCAATCCCTCCATGACTTGAACTCAGGATATTTCAATAGCCACTCCCATGTGCCCGGTGTTTTCTTTGATACTTCGAAGGTATCGCGATGTTTTTCGTCAAATCGAATTGGCGAAGATTCCAATAGCCACTTCGGGATGGTTAAGGGAGATTCGGTCCCATCTACAGTCGTGAGTACTAAAAGAATGTCATAGTTTTGCCAAGATAACGAACAATGATAATGTTTAATTTCTATTATTCACCGTTAGATGAAGTAAGACAAAGCGACGACAGGCGAACTAGGGGTCGGCCTCCCCTTACTTGGCAGTAGACTTACCATATGTTATTCCCCCTTGGTTATTGATTGTGTGACCAAAGACTGCCTGATGAGGATTGTTTGCCCTAATAGAGCTCTGTCTATCTTTAACGCCGGGTAAATCCGGCTCGACATCGAGGGGGGCGATCCTTCAACAATTAGTAAGTCATACTACCCCTATTTCATGCCACTAAACTGATAAAAACCATACATTTCATTTCTCCACGTTCTTTTGCTGTGCCGTATTTCTGTGCTGATATCATAACCCTCTCACTTTCTACGGCTTAAAGACCTTGTAGGAGACCGCTTGTTTGAGTGTCGTTAGATTCGCCTGCAACCAAAATAGGCAGTTATTAATCTTGAAGGGGTGGATCAAAGGTACAGGAGATGCAATTATATAGCCGGGAGCTTGTCGACAGCTTCGTAGATAGTGATCGGCACAGGTCAGGTTGAGTAATCCATACAACAATAATATACCTTTTAGCCTCCTAGACAACGTAGGTGATTGGTTATAGTAACCGGACTATGTTACAACTGCTAATTATTGAAGCGATGTGACGTGACAAACCACCCGAACGGATGGTGGTGAAGAGAATCAACTTTCGCATTGCCTGTAATAGTTTTCAGTTGCATGAGCTGAGGTACTATAAGCGGGATATCTGTCGGGCCAAGACACTTGACGCTCATAATATTCCACTTTTTAATATATTTTAACTACCAATCACAATACGAAAGTGGTGTATACTATGGTAAGCATAGCCTCAATAGATAATGTAGTGGAACGATAGGCAAACTTGCATATACCTATTGTGCATGATAAAAACAAGAATGCACGTAGTTCGCGGACCACTTGTTTCACCTACAGAGACCGGCAACAATGTCATTCCGCTTTTCTCACCAAATCACCAGGCCCAGTAGTTCACAGTAACTGAAGTTAGGCTTTGCCAGACGAAATATTGCAGTATTCAAATTAAAAGAAATTAAACAAATCAAAGACACCTACTTTTTTTTTTGTCCAAGCTTGAAATCTCTCGTATTAAGATTAGAAGGTCGCAACGATGCAAGCCAGGTCCACCGTTACAAACGCCGGCAATTACCGACCCCCAAGTGTCAGGGTAGTGGTGAATGGACGTGATATCACAACAGATCAAGACGCAGAAGAAGAGGAAGAATGGTCTGATGAATCTGATGAATCTGATTCACAAGAAACATCGAATCGTTGCCCCCACAGGCCCCCTCCTCTCAATTCTCACAATTACGATGGGAGTTTTGACGAGTTGCAAAATCGTATGGTGGGGAGGGTTAGGACCCAACCAACCGTAGGCTATTCGCCTTATACATCTAATCTAGGGTATCGTCAGTACCCGCCTGGTGATTCTGCTAGGGCTTCTCAATGGCATTCAAACGCTTCACCGAGTTCTCCTGGTGGGCAGGCAGTCCCATATGAACACTCCTATCCGACTGCAAATTTCTTTGCGCCGCACTCTGGACAACAATATTATAATACTAGCTCTCAATATCCCTTACAGCACCCGACGTATATTCCCACTCCCACTCAGTTCTATCCCTCGGCGTACCCGGAAGTTGAGAGTATCCGGCAAGAGTTGGAAGACATAAAGATGAAAAGACAGCAAGAGGAGAGGAGGAGGATAGAGAAACAGCGGGCGGAAGAAAATCGTAGAAAGAAAGAAAGAGCGGAACTAGAGCGAGAACGGAAAGAAAAGCAGCAAAAAGAGGCTCAGAGGATCGAAATTGAGGCCAAGATGCAGAAGATGAAAGCCGACTTCGATGAGAAACTAGAGAGCGTATTAAGAGTCGTGAAACACCGCGAGCAAACAGCCAATCTCCACGGCATTTCGAGGAACTTTCTCCCGCCCCCGCCCCAGCCCACGGCAAGCTATTATGGACACGGTTATGGATATAATGCACAAGACAGACAAGCGCACGACATGTCTGTGATAATAGGAAAACTTGATTCCTTGGCAGCGCCAGAACGGCAAGCTCGTCCTATTAGATGGTTTGACGGACAAGGTCCGTGCATCCAATATCAAAATGATCGACCCCTGATCGATGATCTTCGCAACCAGGTAGACGACATTAAAAGATGCCTGTACGACTATGGAAAAATCATAAATACTTTACTTCCCCACCGACAACGGTCAGCGGGGCAACTTGCTGACGGAGACTATCCACTCCATAGGCCCGGTCATCCGGTGTCGCAGTCTCCATATTCACTTGCGGCCAGCAGCAATTTCAATCAGCCCGTTCCGCGCGAGGGAGGACCTCGTGGTAGGGGGCCACCTTCTCCCGGCGCCGTCTTTTCTGGAGTCGAAGAACCCGCCGAAAATGTAGAAAAGCGACGGAAGAATTATAACTACAGGAGATACGCCCGCGACAACAACGACAACAATTACTCCGACGGCGAGAATTTGGTATCCGCGGTGGGTCACTTCGTCGAGGAATATCAGCAGGCGGCGGAGGATACGTCTGGAGAAGTGCGAAAAAAACAGCCATCGTCTGATGAAAAGCCCGAGGCGAGGGAGAACAAAAGTGCGACGAGAGTCGCTACAAACGGTAGTAGCGGCATGGCGGCGCGACGAATCAATGTCGATAGAGAAGTGAACGGCATAGACCCGGGTCACTCGTCTGATGCGTCGGACGAAGTGGAAGAGTACAGACACCGGCCTAACTTATACATCGTCAGGCCGGACGCGCGGTTTAGGCGAGAAATATTTCAAGCTAGGGACCGCCACCCTCAGTCATTCGATCAATTCGAGTACGGTGCCGAGGATCATCCGTTTCAGGCACCCTCGCCGCCACTGACTGCCAATGGGGATTTTGAGGTGCAGCCGCGTTCAATCAGTGTACTTACTGGAGAATTGTAGGTGTGGTGGAAAGATACCGTGGATCAGTCGCTTTTACCATCTCTGTTGGCTTCTGATCGACTACGGCAGCTACGGCATCGACTAGAGATCCATCGACCAGTCAATCAGAATAGGGGAATAAATTTTCTACAGCACACTTCGAGGCGTAGAGATAGTGTGTAGCACTTATATTGGGGTAGCCAAGGACTATATCCTAGCGGGTCGCCTGAGATACGCGAAGGGCTCTGAAAGTAGCCTGCACCTGCTCAAATCAAAAATCATAAATAGACCCGCCTCTTTGCTACCAGCGCCGAGAAAGACGGGGAAAAAAACAGCGAGTCGTATACGTGCTGTGTAGGAAGGCCTGTAGGACCATTTAAATACTTCAACCCCTTCGCTTCCCAAACTTTATTCCTTTCGTTTTAACCTCGCATCCGACGACACTCTGTGTGATGGCCACATTCAGCGCAGCATTGGAATCGTTCGCGTCATCGGTAAGATCCTGTTTCAGATTTAGACATGAAAATACATATAAGGAGATCACGAACATTGTTGGCGACTTCTTGACGTTCGATCTCTGCCAAACAAAAGATTAGTCGGGTCTGCATTAAGGCTTCGTTTACCTAGAGAAATCCCCGCACGAACCAAACTCTATCACCCCTTCATTATGGACAGATGTGCCCACCACCGAGTCTTCCACATTACCCATAATCTCAATTTTGGATTCTGTAATGGAAATCACAGACGCAAGTTTCTGCGCGATGCGGGTCAGTATCCGGAGGTAAAGGCGGCGATATACGTACTTGGGAGGGTGTGAGTGGTCTGGAGAGCACCCCGTGCTTCAGAGTGGCTCCATATGGACCTGTCCCCTTCAAGCGATTCTGGGGTTTCTCTTTGGCCTCGGTCTGAACCTGGGTTTGGTAGGATGATGCCACAGAAAACATGATGTGTAATTATTGTGGAGATGTGGAAAAACAAAGGCCAAAGGAATTATCGTTGCGTGGCACTGTGGCGACCAACCCAAGTATAAAAACTCACAACGATTCAGTACAGTGGCATTGGTTGAAGCCAATGAAAAGGGGTTGATAAAAGGCGCTGTAGCCTGCATTACCGAAGGAAATAAATTAGGCGTTCGTGCAGGTGGTATGTATATGCATGATACTTTTGTGGCGCTGCCTGCTTCTACGCAGCCTACTTTATGAATTAAAAAAAATCAGCGTAAATACGACGTGATATAACCTCTTACAATTGCATCTCATTCATCCTTGTCGGGTAATTTTCCTATTCAAAATATGACTTTCAAGCTGTGGAAAGAAGGACGGTCGTTCAGCGATAGCTGGAAAGGGACTAAAGGGGTGCTAGCAATCAAGCCAAAGTGCGGTATCAAAGTTCTTCACGAGCCGCTCAACGCCATAGTCGAGTGAGTCATCCCATTATACGTTCCTAATCATGCATATCCTATTCGTCACCAGGCTGAACAGTGAAAGCCTTGTCTTCGTGCATGGAATCACAGGTCACCGGGACCATACCTGGTCCGCGGACCAGAACAGCGAACCCTGGCCAAAACTCATGCTACCCCCAAAGATACCCGAGGCTAGGATCCTAAGCTTTGGGTATGATGCCTCCGTCATTGGTTTCTGGCGAGGTATCTCGGGAAACAGCATCGGCGACCACTCCAATAACCTACTTTCTACGCTGTCATGTTGTAGAAGTAACGCTGTAAGTTTTTGAATGGAACAGACTATACGTATTTATACTTTTATTATTGGTATTATTGACACCAACTTAGGAACTCAGACCTATTATCTTCATTGCACATAGTCTGGGGGGCTTAGTAGTCAAGGATGCGCTGCTGTCCTCGCGCACCAGTCCGGAGCCGCACCTGAGGCGGATTCTGGACTGCGTGCAAGCCATCCTCTTTCTGGGAACCCCGCACTACGGCACAGACTTGGCTGACATCGGGCAACGGCTCGTAGGACTTGCAAGTCTGGCGGCCGTTAAAACTAACCAGAAAATAGTGGGCGTGCTGCAAAGGGACTCTGAAGTCCTATCTAGGATTCAGAAGGGGTTTCACGAATTGTTGCGCTCGCAGCATAAGGACGGCACGCGAACCCTGGAGATTACCTGCTGCTACGAAGAACTCCCGCTTATGGGAATGAGAGAGATCGTCCCTAGTGAATCTGCTATTCTTCATGGGTACCCAGCGATTGGCATTCACTCTGATCATAGGGGGATTGCGAGGTTCGCTTCTGCGGATGATCCAGGCTTCGTCAGTGTCCTCGGAGAGCTGCGTAGATGGATTGGCCAGGTAGCGTGCAGCGACGATGAGTACAATAAGAAAGTGTGGGATGTAGAGAGAAAACATGCACTGGGTAGGTGGGCAGATGGAGAGAGAGGAGATGGCGAGGACTGCAGGGCCGCGGGCGCTATCACGATTTGGGGAAATGTCACCAAGTCTGTAATAGCGAATGGGAACCAAATAATTCAAGGCAACCTGATATTTGGAGGCTCATGAACTTGGATGTGAATTTCCATTGAGATTTAGATTGTCCCCGGGTGACGCATAGATAGAGTATCAACTTTGCTTTTACTGCCTCGAGAAGTTGAAAGAACAATTCTTGGATAATTAAATTTCCAAACTACTGTTATATGAAGGGCATGGAAGATATTTATTATCGCCTCCAACGAAGCAACTCAACAACTCAACCAAGACAAATTGCTGATAATGCATTAGGCACGCTTTATAGCTGAGGCTGTGCTAAGGCACCACAATCTTAACGTTCTGGTTTTCGGTGTGGGAGAACGCGTTAATAACGATATACGCGTGTATGTATATCTTAATTACTTAGTTAATTAATGAAGGGTGTCATTAAACCCACTGCAACCAAATAGTCAGTAAATAGCGCCGAGGCAGCCTCCCGGCTCGATTCGATGATAGTTTAGTTAGGTATTCACGAAATAGTAGCGAGCGGCGTAGTGGGGGACTTGGAGGTATACCGAAAGTTTAGTGAGCTGGACTTAGCAAATCTTAGTCATCAGCCGCGCGGCTCAACCCCTGCAATTACTTATACGGTGTCAAGACCACAAGCCTATGCCGCATAGAGAATTTACGGTTATTAACACACTGGGCGATCTACCACGAGGATGGGATATATGCTATCTTTTCGGCCATTCTGGTACCGCTTCGGACTACATGAGAGCACCGAAACCCCGTTCCCTAGTAAACCAAGCTGCTAATTAGTATAAATATAATGAGAGGTCTGATTGACCATCTCGGTGAATACGCCAACACCA
Source organism: Xylaria sp. 218_066 (assembly GCA_019843955.1). Taxonomy (NCBI): domain Eukaryota; kingdom Fungi; phylum Ascomycota; class Sordariomycetes; order Xylariales; family Xylariaceae; genus Xylaria; species Xylaria sp. 218_066. The sequence continues at coordinate 77,940 of JADKYC010000029.1, read as the reverse complement.
AATAGATGCACTACATTTTCCAACGCCTACACTTCTTAGCTCCTCCTCAACAAAAAGTCGTCATGGCTATTGAACCAAACAACTCGTCTTCAACCGTCGTGGATGGTGTCAATCGTCTTTCTCCAACAGGAATCTCTATCATCATCGCTGGGGGTGGCATTGGCGGCCTGATATTCGCCTTAGAAGCATGGCGTCAAGGACATGATGTCAAAATCTTTGAGAAATCCGCGGAACTCAGTACATTAGGCAAGGTATCCGAGACTCGGTCAATAGAATGATACTAATTCCAAATTCCATCCAGGGGACGCATTTGGGATCATGGCCCCAGCATGGACCACGCTTCGCTTCTTTCCAAATATGAAAATCCAATTTGAAAAGGAGTCATTTGACGCAGAAATGAGTCTTTGGCATAATGACGGATTCAAGCTTTTTCATTATGGAGAAGGTGCTGTAAGTGAGCTTAAAACGCAACATCTCCCCTTTAAACTCATTGCGACGGTCCATTAGAGCTGTACGCTATGAGGCCCTTGAACTCCCCTAGAGTACTATTCACCAGACTATATGCTTACTTAACATATTAAAGTGGAATGCCCCTGGTGCTGTTCATCCAGCGAAAGATGTCCACGTGCCGTGGCTTGAGACGCGATCCAGAGTTTCCCATATGCTCACAAGCCAGTGTCAAAGGTTGGGTATCCAAATTCAATACGGTGCTACTGTAGTGGATTTCAAAGAAACGGAGGAAAGGGCTATTGTAACCATCAAGACGGGGAATGAATTGACTCAAGCTGAAGCGGATATCGTGGTGGCAGCGGATGGCGTCGGGACGAAAAGCCATGCTCATGTTTCTGGCCAACCCGCCAAGGCAACAAGCAGTGGGTACTCGATGTTTCGCGGAATAGTTCCCTTGGCGCACATTGAGAAGAAACTGAGCCCAAGAATTTTGGAAAAGTTCTTTTCCAATCAGCGGCCAGAGTTCAGAATCTATGTGAGGTAAGCAGAGCAATTAAAGTTTGAAATAAGATTAGCTAATAATTCGGCTATAGCCCTCCAGATACCCACGCAAACATCATCCTATCAAAGGAGTTCTTCAGTTACGGCCTTACCTACAAGGCAAGTCTAATATTCTATCTCGATATCTCGCGTACTACTGACTTGAAAATAGGACTCTAAGTACAGTGAAAAAGACGCGAAGGAGTCCTGGAATGCTACAATTCCTACTAACGTCGCCGTGCAAAAGTTCTCTAAATTAGACCCTGATCTACTCGAGATATTGCGCGCGATTCCGAATGATAGCATCGTTGACTGGACTCTGCGTTGGCGCGATCCGCAGCCCAAATGGACATCTAACGGCGGGCGCGTAGTTCAGCTTGGGGATAGCGCGCGTAAGTCATTTTTCTGGTCACCGTCTTCATTAGTTCGCTCCCTCAACTATCTTCCCCTTTCATTTGCAGAAATACTTGATGATCTATCGTCAAGAAACTGATTTATCGCGGCACAATTACTGACACGCATTGATAAAGATTCGTTTTTGCCTACATCTGGAAACGGGGCTACGCAAGCTTGTGAGGATGCCTTATCTCTGGCAACTTGCTTGCGTGTCGCCCGAAAAGGGAACGAGAGGATCGCTACGAGAGTGCACAACAAGCTACGCTTCGAACGTGTTTCTACAATTCAGAAGTTTGGATTAATGACACGGTCATTTCTGCACAATATAGATCTAGAGCTTGCTAAGGAGAAACCCGAGACTTTACGGGATATGATGGTTATGCCAGAGTGGATTTGGGGTCACGACCCTGTCCAATATGCTCTTGACAATTACGAGCAAGCCGAGCGGCATATTTTCGAGGGAGCACCATTCCGCAACACCAACCTCCCTCAGGGATATACATACGAACCTTGGACGGTTGCGGGGGAAATGGAGAAAGAAGCGAACAAGGCTCCCAGAGAGATCTAAGGTAGATAAAGCTCGTTATCACAGTTCAGACTAATGATATTTCCAGAATATTCATTATTGAATTGCTGGGACCTATATGTCACGTATATTACTAGTCATATAAATGTAAGAGGCTGCGTATTCCAGCCTCAATCTGATATTGGACACCGAGATAGTAATACACTAACGAAGTTAGGGGTGAACGACATATCTAGAGCGATTCTATCTATTCGGCTCCCAAGAAGATTGTTGCAATCCAAATATGGCTTATTCTTAATCTCATATTATATTTCGTGGCTAATCAACATAGAATTATATCACGACATTCCTCCTTGTCTTGCAAACCGCGAGCCAATGCTAGTGCACTTTCAAGATCCATGAAATATGACGGCGTGCTCTTTAGTAAGTCCAAACACGCATCCAAGGACTTCCAGCAAAAGTCTCTGTCCATCAGTAACTGCCTAGTTTTCTTACCAATTTCGTCTCTGTCTCGGCTTCTTGAAGGCAGGGAACGGAGCTCGTCATAGATTTCTTTGATAAGGTTCTCGTTAATTGCCATCTTCGTCATTGTGGATTTTAACGATAATATTGACACCAAGTAAGTCATGCAGTAGCCTCATTAGTGATGTTCTTTCTCGTAGCCACTCGTTGACCGCTTCTGAGAATCTTGTGCCCCAAGCCAAACTTGAGTCTTGTCTGACGTTCACGTTCACTGATCCCCAGTTGGGACATGATGCATAAAGAGATTCATTTGCTTCTAGGAAATTGTGGAAGTCAGAGAGGTATTTTAGACGATTGAGCCGAGCTCCGACTCTTTTGAATTCAGTGGGTTGCCAAAATTTGAGAAGATCGAGAATCCCACTTCGGAATTCGTCGCTCTCATAATTGTTGGCTTCAGTATAATTGCAATACTGTTGCCAGATTACCTCTGCTTGGCGGAATTCTGGAGTCCAACCTGGGGAATGTAATTCGTCCCCTGACCCTGTTTCGTTGGTGCCTTGAAATTGAATGATGCGGCGCCATTCGACCAAGAATCGGATTTTTTCAAGCGTCATGGGGAAAAATTCCTCAATAGCTAGTATCCATTCCGCTACTGATTGATACGCAGGTGACTTGGTGCTTAATGAGCATAGTATAACAATCTGACATGGCCCGACAACTTTGTAAAAATCACCCGGATGGGTCAGACAACCGTGCGGTACCGCCACAAGAAAATAATCATAACCATGAACTGCGAGCACTTGATACTTACTTTTATCTTGTGCGCGTTGACGCTGCTTGGGTAGGCCCAAACCAATGACGGCACTACCAGGGAAGCGGTAGAATACCTTCTTTATCATTTGGTCATCTTCATCGATCACCTCACAGATCTCGTTTTCTGGCATGGCCGTGATTGATTCTTGGCGAACGAGCTTTGGAAGAATACCAAATATCATACGACCTTTGACAATGAGTTCACCAGTGTCGCCGCAAACTTTTGCATTGCATAGTGGATCCGCTTGACCCACGATATTGTCCCTTTGTTTATTCATAAACATTGAAGGACTGAGTGGCACCACGCGAGTATTTTTCGTGGGCCTTGGACTTCTGGTTGATGCGTAACTTTCGGTTTCTGACTCAAACTGATTTCTCCGGCTCGCCATCTCCTCTAGACTCGATGCATTATCGTACGGAGCTCGTGTCCACAGTGGGACCCAGGATGGAATACCATAAGCGCCGCGTATATCCGAGCAAGTGCCTAGTATATTATGTGAGCAGGTCCATAATGCGCACCCATTGTGTTCTAAGCCTGCGAAATTCAGAATGTTGAGTGAACGATGATTTCGAATTAGATAGGCGGCAGTTCCGATGTACACCTCCCGGATAGTAAGAGAGTAATCAGGCGCAAGTTGTTTTTTTACCGTATCTTCAGTCAGGCCGAGCAAAGCAAAGATCTTGTCTCGCATATCTGAGGCTTTACATGCATGTGTGGTTGCTAGTATAGATAAAAATCCGCTTGTCGTCCTTCGAACCTCTGGCGTATCAGTCATTAGGCTCATCCATCGGGGAGGCGAATTTGACGCTAGAGCAGGTCCTAAGCCCGCTCGTTCCATAGGCTTCGTCGATACCATCCCGCAATGGAATGACAATGACTTTGCAAGGAGAACCTCTTGAACAACCCAGAGTCGAGAAAAGTATGGCCTGTTAAAAAACGTTTGTAGAGCTTCCGCCCGAGGGACCGCATCGTTACCATCTATTAAGGCTGTGTTTAGCAGTTTAATAGCCTCAACAGTCATGGCTTCTGGAATATCGTCCTCGCTGCCGCAATAGACGCAAACATTAGTAGCGGAGGAGAAGATTTTAGACATCAACCCCACTTGACGAGAACGTTCAGTCAGTGATTGCTGATTAATGCATACTGCATCTATCCACAAGCAAGTTTCGACGCCAGGTTTTCTCAAGTGTCTCAAAGCTCGAAAGCAATTTAATGTGATAGGCAGAGGCCTATGATCATTGCCCAGGAAAATCCGGCGACATAGACTTTTATCTCCGGTGCTATCTGCCCACGGATAAGAGATGGCTTGATATTCGATCGGATCGCGGGAATCTACAACTTCAACCCAGCCATGTAGTGCATCTACAGGGCTGCCAGCAGACAGACGGAGAATGCGAAAATGTGTAGATTGAGTTAGGTTTGGATAGACGAAAGGTTTTGACTGCGAATACGTCAGGACTTAGAAAGGATGCAATAGAAGATGGAACATGCCTCAAATCGCTCCTTGTGGTTCAAAGTGCTTTCCCACGAGAAATTAAACTCGATGGCGGTTGAGTTGCATAGACACTCACTCGGATCTGCCAGGAGTTTTTTCGTAAAGCCGGGATTCAAATACTGGACGGAAGGGGGCCACCACAAGGGCTTTATTGGAACCGACGGGTATTTATCAGTGTCAGTCAAGTTACCAGACTTCGGTTGGGCAAACAGTAGATATGCGCCGCAGTTCAAACAGCTTGACATTGAGCTGCTTGCATCCACCAAGACATCTGGACGTTTACAATTAGCTTCATGCCAATTTGCCATCATGCAAGTTGTGCAATATTATTTTTTGGAAGTGTAACCTTAAGACTAGCTTTGTGTATTATTTTTGTTCGGATGTGATGCGTAGATACGCCCCTTGAAGAGAACTAGAAAAGTGGAAGGTGATGGGAAGATGGAAGTGTTGTGGTAGCTACAGTCTCAAAGTTACCAAGCCTCAGTCTAAGCCCCCAATTCCCCCAGGCATTGCTACAAGGCAGACCAAGCGTATTGTCGTTTTATCATTGGTAGGTAAGGTAGATTATGGTACGCTATCGTTACCTGAACGGGTGCATTCCCGGAGCAAGCAAAGGTGATTGTGGAAAGCTGGCCGGCCTTTGGGGGCATTAGAACTAACCGCTCTGTTGCTTATAAGTAGTGTCTCATAGCATATGGCGAGACTTTGTTGTTGCATCTCGATGGCCCTTGTACAATAATCTGTGGGCACGACTTGTTAATCAAATCCCCGTTGAAGCAGGTATCGGGACCCTCGTATAGATAGGTTGTCGGCACTAGCTATTGCGCAAATGTGTTTTAAACACCTATGTAGGCTGGATGTGGCCGATGTACATAAGGTCTTTGTTGTGTGACTTCAGTTATGCGACAAGAGCTGGCCCTATTGTTCAGGAACCGAGTTATCCGGGTGTATGACAATAGGGCTTTGAATCATGAGCTTGCTAATATTAAACTTAGCTATCGCAGAGCAGGCACATGAGAGCACAATTTGAGAATTTTTCTATATTGCCGATTTGGAGATATACAATACATATCCCAGTCACAGCCTACCTCCCCGGCCTGTCTCTATTACATTCGAATGTAAGCACAACTGGCCAATCCGCTGCCTCTCACGCTACCCTCCACTCAGCCAGGCGACCTCCGTCCTGTACCCAGGATATCGTCTCTTACCCCTCACCGAGTGTTCGCACGCCGCATCCCCTCTTAGACTCACATGTCGCTGCCTTCTACTAGGCGACTACAAAACGTCCACTGGCGATTTCGGACAACATAGATCCTTGCGTTAACACTATCGAGATACTCTTTACTGACTCGTGTCTTTCCCTTCAAGTATTCCGACAAGCTCCATTCAGTACTGCGATATTATGTGGCTCATTAACACGGAGACATACGTGTTAGAAAATATCACGAACCCACAAAAAGGATCCTACGCCATCCTCTCTCACACGTGGGAAGATGAGGAGGTTTCATTCCAGAAATATCAAAACATGGCAGAAGCAATGAAGTTGAAAGGCTTCAAAAAAATCGACATGACTGTCCAACTAGCGCGCGAGAAAGGTCTGAAATATGCATGGGTCGACACGTGTTGTATCGATAAGTCTAGCAGCGCCGAACTATCGGAGGCGATCAATTCTATGTTTAAATGGTACTCGGATGCCGCTGTTTGCGTCGCCTTTCTGTCCGATCTGTCCAACTACGCGATCACTCATTTGCCATTCACTGCCTATCTGACTAAAGGGGAGTCATCTGCAAATGGTAAACAGCTAGCAGACTCGCGAGAATCGTCCAGGCAAGTCCTGGTTCGATGTCGGTGGTTTTACCGCGGGTGGACTCTGCAAGAATTGATCGCACCGGAGATTGTTGAGTTTTACGACGATGAGTGGACCCTGGTTGGCACCAAGAGAACACTAAATTGGGCGATACGCTCGATTACTAGGATTCCATTGAATGTTCTGTTAAATATTGTCCCTTTGCGACAAATCGCAATCGCTCAGCGTATGTCATGGGCGGCGGATCGCCACACGACACGAGTCGAGGACATCGCTTATTGCCTCTTTGGTTTGTTTGGTATTAACATGAGTCCACTTTACGGTGAAGGCGAAAATTCTTTCATCCGTCTACAAGAAGAGATACTGAGACAGTCAGATGATGCCACGCTATTTGCATGGAAGGCTCAGTCTAATCACGATCAACAATACCGAAGCATCCTCGCTTATTCTCCTTCAGAGTTTAGGGACAGTAGCTTGATTAGGCGACTTAAATCAGCAGATGAAATGAGCGAGTTTCGAATGACTAATAAGGGACTTCGTCTTGAACAGAGCGACCTCATCCACTCGAATGACATCACTGCTATCCTGTATCTACACTGCAACCGCCCTTGGGGATCCGATTCAAACATTGGAATTCATCTGATGAAAACGCCCCATGGCTATGTTCGCTTTTGGCCACACAAACTCATCGAGTCACACCCTTTACACGACTCTCCCGAAATGAATTCGGCGGTCGAGACTCCCGTCTTCCTTGCCAAAACAATTCATTCACAGGACTCGGCTGCACTGGCCGAAAGGTCGATCGGGTTCACAGTCGAGCATGAAGAGGTACCCGAACTTTTTGTTTGGCCGCGCACATTCTATAATTCCGTTGAGAAGAGAGCCTTCTACTACATAGGTAGCTTTGACCAAGCGATTCTGATCGAATGTTTTGGGCGTTTGGGCCAACAAGACAAGTTCTTTATAGTCATGCATATCTCGCGTGATCAATGGGACTTTTCGATCTGCCTCGACCACTTCAACGACGTTGCGTGTGCGGAAAGTCGATTGGCAGATTTGGGGGGCATCGTGAAAACGAATATGGATCAGTGTCAGGATGTTGAAAGACTGTTCGATCTTATCAACCACCGTTCGTGTCATCATATTTACGAGACTTTTGGTAGAAATAGCAAAGAAGAGCTATGTACGTCGGGGGCATTCTTTACTTGTGCTGTACAAATCACAGCAGGACCTGAAATGAAACCTCCTAGGAATGGTCCTGATCCCCGCGCGGTGGAAATTAGAATTACTAAGAGGCGAGGAAACAAAGAAAGAGCCTATGACTCAACATCTAGTGAGGGTAGGTGAGGGAGACCGGAGATTCTCTGCTAGGCACTGGCAAAGTCCTATATAAACCCTAGTTTCACGTAGGTATCTAATAGGGCCATGAACCCATCTAATACCCCTGAGTAGATAGGAAGGACTGCCGTATAACTAAGTAGTCACCCGTCTCCTGGTATTAGAGTGATTTGTATCTTCTTACAGTAGGATTTGTAGTCGGCACACCAAAAGCACCTGCCGCATTCGCGGTTATAGCTCCGCCATTCTGTTACGGACGCTGTCGCGACGTTCGTCTTGAGGATTTCGTCTGTTCGCGGATCTTCCGCTATAACAACCAACGCGTCTGTACCCCGTTAGTGATCCTCTGTCATCTCTGAAATTTCTGCAGCCTCGCTAACTATTTAACTGCATCCCCGATTTTCACACCATTCTTGACGCTGTCCCTAGTTAGCGTCGGAAGCGCCCGCCATAAACACTGTTTTGCACTCTGCTTTCGGAGTGCCTACCAAGATGTTGCCCTCTGTATAGCGACTGGTAGAGACGTTCGTTAGTGTATCTGCAGTATCTCGCTAGAGTTTGGAGCTTTCGACTGGGTACTCGAAATCTTCGACGTATGCCGTCAAGGATGCTAGAGGTGGTGGAGCTAAGATTGAGAAAGAGCGAGAAAGGTTCGACGAGGCAGAGGAGATCCTCTTCAGTAACGGGCAGATGCTTGAATAAGTGGTAATTAATCGTCCAACCGCAACAGGGATCAATGACTCATGCAGAAACTGATCAATTAATAGATTCAATATTGAGGGCTTGTTCTTGACTTGTGCAGTCACCTCGAAAGTCTAGAAACACATATCAAACTAGTTATGACATCCCTGGATGAATTCTTGAGTATCATCACGGGAGCTGATTTTTGATTGGTATGGGATACAATGGCGAAACTAGGGTCTTTACACAAACGAATCGATAGCAGGAAGATATGAGAGTAAGTAGCTACCCCTACAGCTACTTTGTGGCAGATCATACTCACCATATTGCTGTAGGAGTTAGTAGAGGACGCAACCATGGCAAGGTTGACATTTGGCATTGTGCATCACATGGCGTCCCGGTGGGAGGAGACCTTTGCCTAAATTTACCAAAAGGCTCTCGTAATCGTGGCGCCGATGGGTTCAATAAGCTCGGCCGCAGCCGAGCCAGGAGTGTTTGTAGATTATCAAAGCCGAAGCTCTGATATTTACAGGTCTCTTCAAGAAGCTCGAATGGCATGGCTAATCTCTTGGCTAGTGTATACGACACCGTCCATATCGATGGAGTTTCCCGGGATGAGAGAAGGCAGTTTCTATGGGAAGGCCAGAGCCGCACAGTCGCTGCTATGAAAAGCGCTTCAGATATAGTATGGCATTCTTCCTTCTTTTTCTTGGATAGACTAACCTTCGGATAGGAGCGAACTCACCTGATCGAGTGTTTGAATAGAAGCTCACCAAAACCCTTGGCCAGCATTTTGTTGAAATGTAATAAGCTTGATTAACCGCTCTGCTTCACGTCTCAATTTTCACCATCTGATAACGGATAATACAATCGGGGCCTAACGAACCAGCTCACCAACTAATACTTCAAGATCGACAAAGAGAATGTTACAAAGAAAATATAGAGCTTAGAAAGATATTTGATTTGCAATACTCTACTAACCATACAGTCTAGTACTTCTTTCTAGCCATGGCGGTGACTGCTCGCTTTCGTTTGGCTGATCTCGCCCATCTCGCTCCGTATTGCTTGTTCTCACGATCTGCAGCTCATACGATCCAACCCGTGTTCTCGGGTATGCACTCGACACTTGTATGGCAGAGATCGCACCTTGTTCCGATAATTTTTTCCAAGGGACTTCACCTCGGGGAGTCCACAACGCAAGGAGTTCTCCATTAACGCCCACTTTGAAAGTGTGACCACAATCATTGTCGACTTCATAGCGATAGAATCTCGGTCCCCGGCACCATCCCATCCGTTCTCGGTCGAGGGACGAGACTGACTTAATGGAAAACGGCATGCCACCCTTGAAAAGAACTAACGATAGGCTGCCTTCGTAGTCGATATCTTCACAGAACTCTTGTCTTGTCGAGGTTGGCTCTAGTATTTTTCTTATCGCCGCGCCTCGGATTTGTTGACGCCCTTGTTGACAGTAGCGTTCAATCAAGCCGGGGGAGGTGCTGCTACATGCCCAATCTATGTATTCCTGACTCATGCGTTGGTTTTCTTTTCGAGATTTGGAGAGAATCTCAATCGTGTGGAGGTATTGTGGCATGGCATGGTCCTTTTTGTGCCGTTTTTCTGTATACTTTTCTCCTAAGAACTTCACCTCAAATATGGATGAGAAGCCAAGTTCAGTAAAGATCAGTTGCTCGAAAGTAGCAGCAAACGAATCAAGCCCTCGGCCCTCACTATTGTGGCTCTGAGGTTGAGTCTTGTACTTGTTAATCCAGGTATCATGCGTCCATAAACTCTCAACAACTGCTTGCACTGTGCGCGCGTTGAATGCAACGAATTGTCCCCACCACAAGATGAATTTTTCTTCGGCGTCTTCAATGATGTATTCAAGTAATTGGAGCCTTGAGGTTAGTTTTGAAAGGTAGTTGTTATCCTCGTCTCCATCCGCAATGTCATGGCCCAAGGCTTCATCGAGATACTGAGACATCTGCAATTGTTGGAATTGGAAGATGTCATTGGCTGGCCGTCGTTCAACCAGTATCGCTTTGGGATCTTCGAGTAAAAGATGCTGAGTTGCTGGGTCACGAATCAAGTGCCCCTTATTCCGCACAGTAGATCTTCTATTGTCCCGACGAGTCCGCAGAAAATGCTCCCAGACTTCTCCATGAGTTTCTCGCTGACGAGTTATTTGGCGTTGCAATTGTACACGCTCTTCTTCCTGTGGCGTCAATAGCATTGATGTAGAGGATCCCTCCACACTGTGCTTCGGCCTGGCCTCAAGGTAACCGTTAGAGATCAAGGGATGTTGATTTTTTTTCCGTACAGTCACGCCTTTATTTCTATTCCCGAAGCCACGCTGTGATCGTTCACGATCCGAGTCACTATCATCGTCATCACCGGGTCCGTTGGTTTGCTTCTTTCGACCTAGATTTGGCTTGGTCTGATTTGTTGTTTTGGCTTGAGCGGATCGGGGTGGAGGGGGCTCGGCTCTCACGTTTCCGTCATTCCGGCGTCTTACTTCTCCAGCATGTCTGCGACATCCATGATCGTCTGGTGAGAATACGTCATCGTTTTGTGAAAGGTCGGAGAGGGGTTTCGAGGCCATTTTGAGGCTGACAGGGTCCTTTAGGACGTGAGATTCGCTTTCCGTTGGAATATCTGCCATTTTGTTCGTTTGTGCTTTGGGTCAACTGTCACTGATGGTGTTGCGAAATCGGAGCCGCAAATTTGAAGTTGGTGTCTGATGAATTGAAATGTATAAGATAGATCAAAAGAATCGGAGCAAAGGTTTGCCTGTCTTATTTCCATCGCAAGAATGCCTAACGCATCTGCCCTGGGGCTGTGCTGCAGCTGTCGTGCAACCCTGGCTGACCAATGATTGCCTCTATCCGTGGCCCATAGGTATGTACTCAAAATTCCTCGTGTCATCAAAAACGCTCCTATGGACGAGTCATCACTTAATTCCCTAGCATGGCCGTAAATAAGACATCAAGTACAGCAGAGGGTTCCTCGATTCCGGAGCTAGGCCCATCAACCATATCTCTCGCAAGCGTTTATCCTACAAACGTCATAACGAGAGAGGACATTGAACGTAAGCCGTGGAAATATGTCGGCTACCGCGGTTATACAAATCTTGTTGCCTCCGAGGACGACTTCTTCATCCTGAGGAGGTTCAATTCGCTCAATATCCGTATCGCACTCCTTCTCCAAGACGAGATCGTTGTATTGGAGAATGAGCTAGCTGCGATAGACGAGAGAACTAGCAGAAAAGACTCAGAAGACCTCCACAATGGATCATTCCGGCAAGATCAACACGATCGCACCGTGGTATTGAATAAGATTCGACGGCAAATACTGAAGTATAGTGAGTTCAATACTCAACTGTGAGATTGATTTCTAATCTGGTGATCATTTCTGCGAGAAGACGAATTCGTTTTGCAACAAGCAGAAATGAAGAAATTCCAGGGGGCGCGCGAGCAAGATATTCGATCCTTACGTAACTGGCATCATAATCACGACTATGTAGCGATTTCGCCGGAAGAGTGTAATTATTTGGAACACGAAAGCGATCTCTTCGGTGTGGTCCAGAAAGACAAGGTGCCTCTCCGAAGATTAATTGACCGCTCGCGTCGGTTGCGAACGCTTTCAATCTGGCGATTGAAGAATCAAGGCGCCCCAAACGATGAGGAGGACATGATATCTTATTACTCAGACAAGCGCATTAACACCTTCGCTTCGAGTATCATCGTAAGCTTGGGCATAATCATACTCCTTGCTCCTTTGTGGATCCTCTACGCATTGAATAGCTCAGCGCTCAAGCTGGCAGTAATAACTGTATTTGTGACGACATTTCTTATAATATTGTCGTTTGCTATGGTGGCGAAACCATTTGAGGCGCTGGGCGCCACGGCCGCGTAGGTATCTAATCTGGCACCCTTGTATCCAAGACTGATTCATTTTTAGGTACGCTGCCGTATTGACAGTGTTTTTGCAATTCGGTAATTGACCAATTCTTTTATTTTGACGGCCATCACTCATTAGGGCAAACTGCGCCTCTCAGGGCTATAGGTCACAGGGTCGTGGAGATGCCTACTTTAATATATACATTCTATGCCGCCAACTAATGTACAACTCTCTCCCCTCTGTTTTGCAGCCTGTGTGGTTGAATCTCCCAGAACCCAACTCGTCTACCTGTTTCCCTGTCCCGTGGTGCCCCGGGATAATAAATTCTCAAGATTTAGCGTGGACGCCCGTGTCGCTACTGGTTATTTTATGTCACTCTGAGAGTCATATATAGCTCATGTGTTACTGGAGACAACCATGCCAGTATTCATATTTATCAAGGCCATTTAGTTCGGTCTAGAGGTGTAGCGTTCTTGACATATCCAATTCTATTGTCCAGCGTTGTTTTTCTGCCATCAGGTACGACTGGACCATACTTAGGGTGGACTAAAAGTCCTGGAGTAAATGGGTCAACCTTCACCTGTTCCATTCCCTCAATCAACGTATCCCAGTTCTTGCACTCGTGTGGAATTGTCCTGTTTCCACCGGGCAAGATACTCTCGTCAAACCAAATCATAGTGAGGGGTGTCTCATCGGCCTTGCACATGACGACTTCCACAAGCATTTGCAGGCAGTGCACTATAATAGCCGCGTGAGTGAATTGGACAGAGAACTTAGTTTTAGACGATGGAAACTATTCTTACAGCTATGCTCAAGTTGCAACTCCTTTTCTTCTTCTGTCATGTCAGGCCAGTAGTGCTCTGGGAAGTAAGATTGGTGAAGGCGTTTCTGTCAACCGGGTTAGCACATCAGAAGTGTAGGTCATGAATTGTATGCTTACTAGACAGTGCAATTGATGAATAAAAGCATAATTGGCAAGGTAATTACCGTTAGGCAATCGAATGCTGTCTCTTTCTCGGTTGAGTGATTGGATATACTCCTTTGGAACTTCGGCATAAAAATACTGCATAATCGAGCTCCAATTGGCATCCAATTCATCACTTGGCTTTCCAACGAGCTTGTAGTCTTTAGAGGTTTCCGTATGGCCGAAGTATGTGGGCTCATACTTTATGTGTTTTCTTATAGGGGCTACAAGGCGATCAGTAATGCATATGACGACAGTAAACAGAAAAAGGTTCTTACTATCAATAACATTGGCCCCGTGAAGCCGTTCCTTCTTGAACCACAAGTAAGGAATTGTAACAAGAACCGCAGAATACGCCACGAAGAGTAGAACGCCGCCCAAAATAAGCGATCGAGACCAGCAAGACTTCTTCGTACGTGGTAACTTGAAGCCCTCATATAAGAGATCATCCGACTCAGTTGCAGACTGGTCGTCCGAAATGGGCGAGTACACGCGCTTGTCTTCTACTTGTATGTCCATTTTGTCAGCGCAAAATCCCCTTCCTACAAAATTCAAGAAGAGATAACCGTAAGCAAACGTGGAAGTGAGTAAGTAAAAACACCCGGGTTTTACTGAGTGATAAGGAAAAGATTGTGGCAACTCTACTAGTGATAGTTATGAGGGGTCAGGCGCACAATAGTGGGATAACCCATGTATATGTGTTATCTAGATTTAGAGAGATCGTCGACACTATTGAGACACATAGGATACGCTATGTAAGCCAAGATCCCACCCTCCCAAAGCAATACATCACGGGACGACAGACACCCATAAACAACTCATAGGATTCTTCACTAACCATGAGAACCGTTCTTCAAGATCGTATTGGATATAGAGGGCGGGGAACCCCACAATCGATCGATGAGTCTTATACTCTAGGAGTCGCGTGTAACGAAACAATCCCTGAGCTTATCATAAAGAATCCACAGGCTCCTCGCCTTCCTTGCGTCTAGGAGTGGCGACAGGAAAGCTTAAAGAGGGTTGGGATCCCCAATGAAATTTATTCTTTGACTTATCCTCTTCCATTTATCCAAACCTAAGGGCCTGAAATCTATTCTTCTCCAATCTGAGAAATTGATTACAAAAATGCAGCTGAAACAGCTTGCCATTGTTGCCCCCTTGGTATTGGCATGTGTGTCTGCCCTCCCAATTGGAGAAGAGAGTAAGTTAAAAACCTGCGAGGGACTGTCTCGAGTATCTCGAGATTAACTGGTTTTAGAGCGCGCCGACTTACAGAAAGACAACGATGATATTTGGCTATGGAAGAAGGGCCAGCTAGAGAAAGATAACGATGACGTCTGGCTCTGGAAGAAAGCTGAGCTTGAGAAGGACAACGATGATGTTTGGCTTTGGAAGAAGGATCAGGTCAAGAAGAGGGGCAGCCTCGAGAAGGACAACGACGACATCTGGCTGTGGTAGTGGGCGAATCAGATAATGTATTTGGTAGCTGATTGATATATTGAGTTCTATTTAAGCTGTCCGGAACAGGAATTATCAGTCCCAATTAGTTACACGGAGAACCATTTAACACGCACTAGTTCCTGATGCGGAACCTTCTGCCGGTTACGTTAGCGTAATCAAACAAGACAAGCTCATCTAAGTGCAGCGAACATTGTCAATGTGGTCATCCCCAGATCTTTTACGATCCTAATCACTTGGCATTAGTTAGCAGGTTGGAACCTTCCTTATGTGGTCCCCGCTGACCCAAAATCGTGCCATTGATAAGCTCGGTAAATGCCGCATATAAGTAGAATCTAAATGAACATACCCCATAGGTTCGACGGTTCTAATGGCAATACCGTCTGGTCGGGTCAGTATGCCGTGAGGAGCCGTCGTCATCGCCTTTCGCGGTTGAACCCAGACCGGGCGGGGAGCATTGCGCTACTATTATGAACTTCCCAGGTTGTTCTAGCTCGTGCTTGGTTACGAAACCAAGACTGAGGTAGAACTTGATGTGTGAACTAGTCCGAGACGGACTTCTGGGAATCTTGTTCATGCCTCGTTTACCGCATTTGGTTGACCGCGCCACGGTAACTGCTGGTCAAACTTGCATATTTTTTTTGCCCAGCGCGCCGCTGGCCAAGTGAGTCAATAGCGAGGACTATAGATGCAAGTATTAGACGAAAGGGCGCTAGGGTGTCATAGCTACCCACGTGCTAGGTTTTCAAGTACGTGATGGCCTTGCTATCGCTTCTGAGGCTTGTCTATCTTATGAACTAGTCGAGCCAAGAGAGATGGTGAAAGTAGGAAAGCAAAATAGTGTCGATCAGGTCTTATGCAGTCAGCATTTTCCAGCCAATTGGCTATCTAAATTATAAAAAGGAATCAGGAGTAAAAGAGGGTCAAATATGGATCAATAACAACTAGAATCTTTCAAATTAGGACTGGTAAGGACGTGCTACAAGAATCTGGTACGATCCTCACGGGAAACGTCTACTGTGGGGGGTAGGCTTCTTGGCGACCCATGTGGTGCTGGGACTCTGAATAAAGTACTTGTATACAGTCACTACTAACAACTGAAGAATGAAGTAAAGATATTGCACTACGCTTATACGATAGCCATTCTCGTTGGCAGTGATCTTCTTTAGGGACCACAATTGAAAAATTGGAGGAATCTAAAATACTTACTATGTAGATATTCAATTTAGTCTTCTCTCCACCCCTCACGATGTATGGATCTCTAACTACTTATTGCATGTAGTTAGAACAAGCCCTCTTGGCACGATCAACATACTACCACATGAACCAATCATTCACCAGCACCCTTGACCAACCATTCCTAAGAAGCTAAGTTCTCGTAAATAATGTTAATAAAGCAAGAATAATCCATAACATGATCTCAAATAAGAAGAGGACTGCCTTACTATTATTCGGGCACGTTGAGTACTGATATTAGAAAACGAGAACTGCTCAGGCTTGGATTTGTCCTCGCCTTTCATGAACATGTTAGTAGCTTTTATTTTGACTGCGCTCCATGTGACTTGAAATGGGTGCAGGTGAATAGCTACCATAGACTTTATCACAATTCTCATATATCCCTTGCATGTATGTCATTATTATTTCAGGGAACGAGTTAATTCAGCATCTTCTTAAAAGCCTCTTCTGCCGCACAATATTAGGAAATCTAGGTAGTCAGATGTGCAACCTATTATGCGCGCTGGCACAGCCGACGCAGCCCAGTGAAGGATTCTTCTCATAATTTGATTCTAATAAGAATGAAGAAAGTCTACATATACTCGCAACTTTTAGCTTCTTGATATCTACTCACGAATTATCGTTGGCATAACACCCTTGCTGGGGAAGCTATTGGAATGTCTATAAAGCCTTTACCGAAAATATCCAATTCAATTACACGAGATCCATGCGTAGAAATGCCCCGGGCCATCTAGATCCGTCTGGAGTCGGGTTCTCGAAGTCGTCGATAAGAGAATATCCCTGCCCTTCATAATATCTAAAATGATTTAGCAATTAAAGCAGGCTGTGTTTTACGCACGTGCATATACTCACTTGACGAGCTTTCGACCGTTCCCAGCGTACGCATCCAGATATAGAATGTGCTTCCCCTTCTCCCGGCAAAATCGTTGAGAATGCTCCAGCAACGCAGCGCCAGCGCCTTTCCGCCAGGGACCAGCCCGGTAGTCTGTGATGAGGGCCTCGAGGTATATATAGTCCTTAGTTCCGTCCAATTCCTTCTTAATCGAGTCCTTATTGAAGTGCAGGCCCATGTAGGGAGGATACATCCCCTCTGAAAGCATCACAGACCCGACGGCCAAGAACTTCTTGCCGGCATCATCTGTCCGGATATGCACGGAGGCAGGCAGCTCATGTACGTTGGCAGAGGGGATCTCCGCTTCAATGATGAACATACGGATCGGATCACCCTCGCCGGTCGTTTGGTACCTTTGGGCCTGTTCGAACACCTTGGTCCGCTCGTCTAGGACGCCTCTTTCGGATACTAGCTCAGAGCCCCATTGATCCCCACTCCCGATGCTCGCGAGTTGCGCCAACGAGGCGTCGAACGCAGCAATCATGAATTCGCCATCTTCCAGCCCCTCGTGGAGACCTCTTATATGAAACGTAGGTGTGGGAGACATTGCCGAAATAGAATTGACTGATTTTCGTAGCTTTTGCAACGTTGCGTTACAGTTGTATAATTAATTGGATTTAAAAAACGGTACTCGAATACTTCAGTCTCCCAGTTGAAAAACGGAGGAATATCATCCCGCAGTAGGCAACAGTATCCGGCTTTCGTGGGGCCAACCCCGGTGGTCCGATTCCGTCGGTGCTATTTTGCATATCGTACGCACTAGCAGGAGTTCGTTGATGGGAAGAGCTATAAGCAAACGTCAGCAGAACACAATCAGTTGCACAAATTATTTATGCACTGATCCGCGCATTCGAATGTTTACATAGAAGAAAATCTTTTCCCCGGTTTTAGAGTACCAAATGTTCAGTTACAACCACATTCACATTCATTGCTATTCGGAAGTTGATTAGGAAAGGTTTCGGATAATTACCTAGATGGGAATTCCGCCCCCATTACCCCGCTTCGTCGTCGTCATATAAGACAGAAATAACCTTGTCATTCGTATATAATTCTAATCCGCATATTACAACCTGGGTATTTCAAGCTTGGTACTGGCTTTTACGACATTTTATTTCTTTCGGTTATTTCATGAGGCAGAGCTGTTGTGGTTGCTACAATGATGTGGCTTCGTGCAACGGCCCTCTAAGGATTTAGGTAGCTTCGGAGTTAAGCTTTCTCGCTGCACTTTCAACGTTAGTCATAAAGGGCCATTCTACGAGTTCTACGTCGAATCATCCTTTTCGTTCCTTATCGAAGTCAACGCAGACGATTAAATAGTTAAAAAGACGAAGGACCTTATTCGATGTCACTCTACGCTCACCCCCCATGAACCGGACCGGCTAAGTGGGGGTCAGCACCATAGTGGACGATACCTAAAGAGCATCGCAGATAGACGAAAACATATAAGAATAGTCGAAGCACATTAAATAGACAAAATTCGCCTTGCTGTGGCAATATGTATATTGGTCGGCTATGCTTAAGCTCCGCCGTGGCGGAATACGTTATGCATTGACGCGTCGGATTTACTCCGCGGCGGTCGAATGTGACTATTCCCCAAGATCTTAAAAGGTGTCGTCGCATGTGTAAGAATCTTGGAAGACGTGCCGCCTAAAAGTACACCGTGCCTAAATTTTCCCTCGTCAACTCTGTAATCCATTATTAACTGTCAACGTCGAGACACCAGAGAAATCTCAATATGGTGAAAGTCGCTGTAGCCGGTGGCTCTGGGCGTAAGTTGGACTTGCATCGTCCCTATAGATGTTGGCGCAACTAAATTCTTGCAGAGGTTGCCCAAGAGATTGTTGATGCTCTCGTGGCGACGAAGAAACATGATATAACGATATTCAGCAGAGGCGTGAATGCAATATCAATGGCCACAATGCTAAACTTTTATGCTAATACCATGTTTATAGCCGGCGCCAACTGCCATCGTCCCATCCGATGTAAAATGGCAAGCCGTCGATTATAACGACAAGGAAGCGCTGGCCGAAGCACTTCGCGGAACGCACACCGTCTTGTCTTTCGTCCAATTACTCTCGGACCCCAACCAGACTGCGCAAAAGAACTTGATCGATGCCGCGATCAGTGCCGGTGTGAAACGCTTTGCGCCAAGCGAATATGGGAGGTAATACCAATGACTCCCTCATATAATATGTGTTAGACTAGTATTTGACTTGCTTATAGTCGAGGGCTAGACAATATGGCTTGGTGGGATGGAAAACAGAAAGTGAGAGAATATCTAAGCAAAGTGAACGAGAAAGAGACAGTAAGACATCCTCGCACAATACTCAAAGTCAAAAGCTAAGCCTCTGTTTCTATTAGGTCATCGAGTACACATTATTCCAACCCGGTCTGTTCCTAGACTATCTCGCATTCCCATACAAGACGTCGAAGTATGTTGATCCGCTACAGACGGTCTTCGACTTTCAGAACAGGCGCGCACTCGTCGTAGATGGCCACGAGGATGCTATCATGACGTTCACCACTGTGGCGGATGCTACAGCAGTTGCCGCTCAAGCTGTGGATTATGAAGGCAAATGGCCCACTACGGGAGGTATTCGCGGCAACAGGCTCTCGGTCTCGCAATTGCTGGAAATTGGTAGCAGAGTCCGAGGTACGTATGGTTCTTATTCTCAACATAGAAAAAAAACCTTAACACTATATGTGTGCTTACGCGACCCATAGGACGTCCATTCGCCGTTGAAAAATTGAAGCTTGAAGATCTCGAGGTTGGAGAGTTGAAGGCCTCATGGGGATTGGAGGCAGTTCATAACGCTGTGTCTGATGACCAAGCACAAGCTCTTCTCAAGATGGTGTGTATCGGGACTCTCCTTAGTAGTTGCAAAAGTGCGTGGGACTCGTCGGATGAGATGAATAAGCTCTTTCCCGAGTACAAGTTCACGCCGATCGAGGAGTTTCTCTCGAAAGTTTGGGACGGGAAGCCGTAACGTGTTGTAACTTCTTGTCAACAGAGCGTTGACCCTTATGACACAAGCGAATGCCAATTCTGACATGCACCAAAGTCCACTATTATGGCTTGCGTCTATCGAGCATCTGGCATTCATCCCCATCTATATATCGGCCCTTAAATTCTTCGCATGCCCAGGTTCGGAGATTCTATCTGAACTGACGGGCCTTGTGCATGCGTATCTTGGCTCGTATCTGCCTTTGGTTCTGCACTTCTTTGATCTGGTGTATGCTGGTCCGGGAAGACGATGGATACACGCGACACTACCTAACTGTCCTACCCTGAGGCTTGAAGTGAACAATGAACTGGACAGAACTAACGGTTCTTCGTGATATTACCTAGCGACGTTTTCTTTCTTTTTTTTTAAAAAAAAAAAAAAAAAAAAAGTTTCGAGTATTGAATGGAAGCTGACATCGGTAATGTGGGAATAGTGGTTAGTGGTATTTCAGATTGGCTTGTCGGATGCTGGAAATTGGGGTACTCTTGGCGCAGGTCCCGGAATCTATTTAATGGTTATATCTCTTAATAAGAATAAACTGATTGGATTCTCTAGAATGAGGAGTCAGGTTAGACAAGAGCGCATTGCATCACGTCTGAAGCAAGTGTGATGGGGGAAGTGACGTCGTGATACAGACCACCAGTCACCCAATCGAAAGGAAGAACTGTTGAAGTTGCCAAATCGGGTGACTCCGCACCCAACTAAATATCAGTCTACGAAGGCGGAGAACGGGCAATGCGAGTCCATTGACTGGATTTATCATCCATCTTGGTACGCTGGTTATAAAAGACGCGGACTTGTCAACTCTTCGTAATTTTTCCCGTCTACATCGTCGCAATCGATCTACCTCCTTTGGACACGCGATTACTGCAAGAGCTCCTCAAAGCCCGTCACCCGTGCAGCGTTGCTACAACAGATAGTGTTTCTCCACTAGAACAATGGCGGAACCATTAGGGATTGCTCTCATTGGTGGGGGGATTTTCATAAAGGAACAGCATCTGGTAAGTGACATGCTTTGGAGCAATTACTTTTAGGCGACTGCGGACAATCCGTTTTCATATGTTGTTGCACAACGGCGAGCAAATGTCTATAAGAATTGTTTGGCTGATGTCGTGGATCTAGCCAGCCGTGGATGCTTGCCCTCTTCTTTCTGCCAAGGCTGTATGGTCACGCTCACTGAAATCAGCTGAAGAAACTGCCAAGCTGCTGGCCGATGCTGGCACTAAGGTCGATGTCTATTCGTCTGAGTCTGGCCCGGACAAGTCGTACGATGAGCTCTTGAAACGCGACGACATTTCCGGATTGATCCTGGCCCTTCCCATCATAGACCAACCGACCTTTATCAAGAAAGCACTAGCTGCTGGGAAGCATGTCTTGGCCGAAAAGCCCATTGCTAAGGACCTCAATACCGCTATCGACCTCATTGAGTACTATAAAAAGATCTCAACAGAGACTAAAGCTACCCTGGCCATTGCTGAAAATTTCCGATTCGTACGAGGCTTTCCCTACGCTGCGGCTGAAATCAAGAAGTTGGGTCGGATAACTAGCTTTGTTGTGAGGATACACTCCATGGTGCCATCGGACAACAAATACTACAAGACACCCTGGCGCACTACGCCTGAATACCAGGGTGGTTTCCTTCTCGACGGGGGTGTTCATTATTCGGCCGGGCTCAGAAAGTTATTAGGTGAAGAGGACACCGTGGCTAGTGCGACAGCGCTGACGTCGTTGGTCACGAGTCACTTGCCTCCCATAGACACCGTCACCGCTATTCTACAGACTAAATCTGGGGTTGTCGGCTCCTACACTCATAGTGTAGGGACAACATTTAAGGCCTTTGACTTCCACGTTGCTTGCGAGCATGGCTATGTTGAGGCGGGCCCTGACAAGGTCGTTACAGTCCGAGGTCTCGGGGCAGACGCCAAGACCGAGGAGAAGACTTTCGAGAAAAGCAGTGGGGTCAAAGAAGAAGTTCAAGCTTGGGCGGAGGCGCTCGTCTCCGGCAAGCCCCATCCCGAGCAGACACCGGAATTGGCACTCGGTGATCTAGAGCTGTTGGAGAAGATGTTCGTAAGCGGAGACCACGGCGGAGAAAGGCAGCAGCTTGAACACCAGTAGGAATACTGTCAAGACTGTTACGCCTCTTAGATGGGCCAGGTAGTCAGGCAGTTAGTTGCGGATAGAGCCCTACGACCGCGCGGCACCTATAATTTGCTAGGAGGCTCCGCCACGAGTAGTTTTTCTAGACCGTGCCGAAGCTGGCTGTTCATGCCATTGGCATTCGGGCGCTGAGTGGCGCGGTCGACGAACACATGAACAAATTCGCCCACAGCCTTGACTTGCTCCACATCTTTCTCGAATAGTGCGACCTCGTAGACCACGCTAGATTTGCTGAGCTTGTTGACTCGTAAGCAGAGCTCGGCCACCTTGGGGTAGGAGATGGCGGAGAAATAATCGCAGTGTGTATGAGCCATGAGAGGATGTTGGGCTGACGTGGGCGGGTGCAGTCCACAATGATCCATGAGATACGAATTGATCACAGAGTCGAAACTACATGATGAAGCCCGTAGGTGTTAGGGCATCTCCGCCGCCGACGATCGGAATGTCGACTCACAGGAAGTTGTAGACCGAATTGTTCATGTGGTCATACATGTCATTGTCGCTCCTAATAGATAAATGAGCCTGCAGTTCCCAAGAAGCGCGTCTACAACCTTCATACCATCGCGTCCTATATTCTAGTAGGAATGGGTATTCCTGCCGAGTTCTATTTTTTAAATGCTTTGACGAGGCCATGGTATTTGATGAGAAAAGACGACTGTTACTGAATTAGACGGAGCTTTGATGCAAGAAAGAGGTCCAGTAGAGGGATTGGACTAGGTACCACGCTGTTAACGCTATTCACGCGCCAGCTGTGGCTTACAGTAAGTATCGTAACCTCGGCAAGGGAAGGTGGGTGACCTATGCATCTCAGTGCCGAGCCGGTGGACAGCTGTCGGGCCTTGTCGGGGCTGCCAGCGCCATATTAACCCGGAGATCCAATTCTGCCGCCGTTAACCGCCAATTTTTCCATGATCGGCCCCTCAATGCATTGCTGCATGGCTGCTGCTTGCTGCTGCTGCTGCTGCTGCTGCTGCACGTGCGTGCGCTCGCCATTCAAGGTAATCCAAGGTGTCTCGTCGATCGCTTCCTTGGTGTTTCTCACGATAAAAAAGCTTGGATCCCTTCACAAGCCAAACTGGCGTGTTCAAATTGGATGTTCACCCTCGTCAACGTTGTTAAACGTACGAGAAGTCTGCTCACGCGACCCATCATGAGTCAAGCCGCCGAGATCTCGTCATCGGGAGATGCGAATGCAACCATCGCAATCCCCGAAATCGCATCGCTCTCTATAGAGTGCCCGAGCGCTGCCGAAGACACCGAGGACGCCGAGGCACCGCCGGCCCTGACCAAACACTCCGACCCGGCCTGGCCTGCGCCGTACTACCTGGAGAATGGCCTGCGACGCGTTGCGCCCTACCACTATACCTACAATACCTGGTGCAAGGAGCGGTGGCGGGGTCGGGAAGTGCTCGACATATTCGAGAGCGAATTCAGAGATCGCCCGCTCTCCTACTACAAACACGCCATTGAGTCGGGTCAGGTATGCGTCGATGGTAAGGTCGTGTCGCCCAACCACATTCTCAAGAACGGCGCCCTGGTGTCGCACACCATTCATCGACACGAACCCCCCGTATCAGCCGCGCCGATCGGTATCCTCCATGAGGACGATGACATGATTGTGCTCGACAAGCCGTCGGGCATACCCGTCCACCCCGCCGGCCGTTATAATTACAACTCTATCATAGAGATCATGAAGGCCGAGCGCGGTCCGAAGTGGATCGCCTATCCATGCAACAGATTAGACAGATTGACCAGTGGTATCATGTTCATTGCAAAGCACCCCAGGTCCGCTGAAAAGCTGGGGGAGCAGATCAAAAAGCGGTCTGTCCGCAAGGAATACATTGCCAGAGTGATTGGCAATTTCCCTGATGGAGAAGTCGTCTGCAACCAGCCTATCCTTCAAATATCCCCTAAACTCGGTCTGAACAGAATCAGAGCCGATGGCAAATCTGCCCGCACCGTCTTCAAGAAGCTAGCATACTATCCGCCACGTGAGCCGCAAGTGCGGCCGTCGTCGGGTGGGGCATCCACAGACGAAAAGTCTAGGCCCTGGACACGCAAGGAAGGCTACTCGATTGTCCGCTGTCTTCCCGTGACTGGCAGAACCCACCAGCTTCGGGTTCACCTGCAACATCTAGGGCACCCAATCCAAAATGACCCAATCTATGCAAACCAAAGGGTCTGGGGCATCAACCTCGGGTTCAATGATCCCAATGCGCTCGAAAACACAGACGAAGATATAATAGCAAGACTAAACCGAATGGGAAAGGATGATGTGGCTGATGCTGTTGCATACCACGATGAAATGGTAGATCAATATTACAAGAAAAAAGCGGAGAAAATGTCTGGGAAGTTTTGCGAGGTTTGCGATACCCCTCTGTATACGGATCCTGGCGAGCAGGAGTTGTCGTTATGGCTGCACAGTCTGCGCTATGAGGATTCTGGCGGCAGCTGGAGCTATGTTAGCCCTCTTCCCGACTGGGCCTTGCCCCCGTCTGGTGTAGTTGGCCCGACGGAGGTTGGCAACATGGACGAGTTAGTTGATGCAGTGAAAGATGAGAATCCCGAGCTTGCTAATTAGCAGTACGTCACTTCTCAGCCTCACATAATCGATCGTAAGGCCCCATTCCGATTACAAATGGATCACAAATGAGTGATTTTGAACTGGCGTGAACTCAAATAATTGGACTCGGTCAACAACGTGTTCAAGCCACAGCCTCGTCTCGTGGGTCCCGAATCCCGGTTCTCGGACTCTCTCCGGGCTCTAGATCTACTACATGAGCCACAATGTCTTTCTCTATCCAATCATTGTAAATTGATACTCTCCGTTACTCCAGCCAGCGCCTCCGACTTCAGGTACGATGAGGTCTATTAGCCCTAAGGCGGCCGGCTGGCACAACAGAGTTTGCTGGGCGCAGCACTATTGTAGAATTATGGGAAGAACATCATCGATCCATATTTTTACCACACCATCATCCCAAAGTTCTTTCCGGCGCACCCTTCAGAATGGTTCTAGAAGATTGCACGTGGCAATTGGCCGGCATACTGTAAACAGTTTCGTAACACACGGCAGCAGACCCACTCGCAGCGTGAAAGCTTCGTCATCCGCCCTCGAAGCCGTCGAAGAAATATCAATACGCGGAGCTCGTACCAGTCAACATGATGTCTTCATGTAGGTCGGGGCTGAGATATAGCATACGCGTCGATCTCTTTATGCTCATTAGCATTGTCGTTCTCAGTCCATAAAACACTAGTCTTCTTGCGAGGATGCCAGGCCTTTATGCATTGTGTCTTCATCGAAATTTTGTTGCATGAAGATGGCATCCATTGAAAGAGATACAAAACACCTAGGGTTAGTTAGTCTCTTTGCGCCCAGTAGTTGTTTTTCGGAAGATGCCATGCTCCACGTCAACTGTCTGTTTCAGCGTTTGCGCTTGTTGTATCCACTCGTAGAGCTTAGTTGAAGACCTAGAATTCGGCTGCATAACTCCATACCTAAAGGGACTCTAGCAGCTTTCCTAGGATGATACATCTAGCGAACTGTAGTCCGCTCGTACAGTCTTTTGTGTAGGTAGGTATGGTCCTACAACATCTAACATCAACCTTGTTACACAATAGTTGTATTGTATGTGTGACGATTTTCAGCGAATGGAGGCCAAATTCGTCATTGGCTGGCGGGTTTACAGGCTACCATGTGTCTATAACTGTACTATGAGCTACTGTACAGACCTCCACCAGTATAGCGCGCTCATAGCGTAAAGTCTATTTACCATGCCCATCCTTGCCCTTTGACCTTCCGTTTACTCGAGAATAACCCGAGGATGGGCTTTTTTACTGCGGCGACTACCGGATGTCTTGCAGAAGGCTTGCAGACGTTTTACGCCCACTCCGTGGACGGACCGCATATCTGGGAGACCTAACGGTTCTATCATATTGAGAAGGGATTAGCCACATCTAGTCATAGCTGAACTTTCGTCGATCAGCTTGGAGTTAAGCCAACTACACTGTGGCTAGTCACATGTCACGGAGCCTACAGTATGCAACATCTGTGACCAACAACGTAGGGTAGGGTATGTAGGCAGTCTAAGTGATACTGGTAGTGAAAAAAACAACAACAGGGATCGGTCTGGTTTCCGTCTTCAACCCATCGTCGATAATCGACAGGGGCTCACTAGTGTAGTCTACTGCTTCAGCAGCTGTAGGAACTGCCAACAAGGAGGGTAGCGCTGTGTGTGGGTCACCTCCGCTGCCTTTGCCCCATTCAAATGTTCATTATATATCTGCCCATGACGCCAATGGGACCCTGGCAGTCTTGGGTCATCCATTGTTGATCAACTTGAACCTGCCGTCGAACCTCTTCCTCTCAAGTATACGAACCACGTATACGACGAAGCAACTTCAACCTCTCCCAAACTATTAACAAGGCACAACTCGTGCCTTCACTTAGTAGATATGGATCATCTCACCACTCATACAGTCCCATCTTCTTCTTCTCGGAACTCGTCACCGGCTGTATCAAACTACTCGGAATCGTCAGTCAGTATGACTAAGCCCACCGCAGATAAGGCCAAGGCGGGCAAACGTAAGGGTAAGTGTTGCTCATTCAGAGAACACGATATCTGAAGGGTATTCGTCGTTGACACCGCTGTTCAGGTACCAGGAGTGTATCTACTCTTACACCCTCGCAGCTTGCTCGGAAACGTGCCAATGATCGAGAGGCTCAAAGAGCCATCCGGGCACGCACCAAGGAACATATAGAAAACCTTGAGCGAGAAATAGATGAGCTTCGGAGCCAACAAAGTCGAGACCAGACGGTCCGAGATCTTTTAGGGAGAAATAGGGCGCTCGAGGAAGAAGTCAAGCAGTTGCGCGAGAGCTTAGGAATCCGTACCGCAAGACCTGGTATATCATACCCAAATTGTACGTCCCCTCCCAAGACCAAACTTAGGTCTTCAGGCTTGAATTAGCATCAAAGCTAATTATTAAGCAGCATATCATGGTTCAAGCCCTCACCAGTCCTCATATGGGCATTCTACACCTGAATATCCTATGGTTTCGGATCTGCCGCCATATAGCAGCGTTCCCGACACCACCAATGTCTGGCCTGGTTCAGTGCCGTGTTCTTTGCCGTCAACTGTCTCCAGTCCTTCTTCTCCGGCCGCGCCAGAAGACTACAATAGCAATTATTTCCCACCTAACACGTCGTCTACTATTCTGGAGAGATCCAGCTTGCCGCCGACGATACACTCGCCGGCCATATCTTGTATCACCAACGGTGATATGGGTTTCGACGACGTCAAATCAGGTAAATTTCCCCCTCGATTTTTTAATCATGCATACAGAGCTGAAGTCTAATCAGCTACTTCTAGAGTTTGGATGCCCCCCACAGATCGGCATCGTGCCCATCTCTCCAACATACAACCAACCACCGTGGAACGTGTACCCGGTGTACTATTAGGCGTCCCCGGCGACAATTCAGCACAGCATTCGAGGCCATTGTATTGGGAGATACCGGTACTTACTTCGGATACTTCTTGCCATGACGATGCACTCATCACGGGCTATGTTGCTGACTGTCGACGCTTGATGGATCTTGCTGGAGGGCAACCACACCGCGAGGTCATATTGGGCCCGCATCCTCCGAATTTGAGGCCTCTTTTACGCGCCCACGGGCATTTGCTAGGATCTCTCGGTCTACAGGCCCCGCAGACCCAAGCCACTCATGGTTATCCACTCATCGATGTTGCCACGTCAATGTTTGATGCGTGCAACCTCGAGCACCCGTTGGAGCGCGTCGGTGGCTTTCTATTATTCAGGGCCCTGATCACTTGGCTAGTACAGCCGACGAGAGACGCATTCATTGGACTTAGGGGTTTTCTTTCTCCCCAGCCTAACCAACAAACAGTACCCCATCCCCAGTGGATGGATTTTATCATCTGGCCCCATCTTCGCAGCGCGATTATTGAGAGGCAGGCTATTTACAATACACCGGAGTTTCGGCACTTTTACTGTATAAATTTGCGGCTTAAAAACTGGCCGGCTGCCGTTACGGAGGCGTTTACGGTTGATTTTATAACGGGCTCGATTTACGCCACTAACGAGTTTTCGGAGCATATATGGGATTTACGGAACTGGGAAATGCATGAAAACTTTTTACGGCGTTATCCAGAGCTGGAAGCTTGCCTGGGGCCTGGCTAGTCGGTATTAGAGAGCGAGACTCATAGGTCACTTCGCTTGGCGTTCTGGGGACGATATCATGGTACACGCGGGTCAGGCAAAGAAACATGGATTGGTTGGGAGATGTTAGCCCCCAGAGGCATTATACCACGGAGGGAACTGGCGTTCATGCATCCTTTTTCTAGGATGTTTATAGGACGGAGTCTAAATTCAACGCCATTGCATTGGTATGGAAACGGTAGTGATCATATAGAGCCCTTTTGGCGTTATCATCAAAATAGAGGCATTGGTTACATTGTTCAATATGCGTTTCACCTGTGACGATGCCTGCCTATCGTTATCACATGCTTGTCTGGTAGGGGTAACCCAAGACACGTCGGGGTAGCAACACCGAGCGAAACTAAGCTGTCAACTACCTCGTCGGTGTAACAAAATGTTTGAATCAGAATAGCCCGATCCCTAGGAGATCCCCGCCAAACCCGTGGCATCGACACTAGACCTTGTCTGAGTTCGGCCTTTTGTTGGGCTATGCGTCAAATTTGATGCCAGATACATGTCGATTTTTTTCCAGAACCTAAGCCTCCTCCGACGCCAAAAAACATAGTCAATCGACTTTCCAGATGATCTTCAGCAATTCGAATGAAGAAGCAACGCTAGTTTGCTAAGATCAGCTTGTTCGGTATTCGGCTACGACACAGCTAAGGATGAACTAATAACCGAGTTAGTGCATATGCGGAACCGCAAGTTAATGCGTGTGCGGAACCGCAGTCAACTCTTGCTGTCCATTGGGCACACCGAGGTGAACGCCAGCCCTCTCATTATCACGAATCTTGTCACTACTGTGCCTGGGCAGCCCTGGGGGCTTTTCTCTAGGGTTACACCGACGCACGGTGGTTTTAAAGGGCCAAGGCCTGGGCTAGAGGGCATTGCAGCATGTGTTAACTAGCCAAATACGGGAAGGAGTATTAATCGACGATCCCCCCTCTGTAAGCAAGACGAAATGAACCGATTCCGGCAGGCTTGGAGGGCTGGCACCCCGGCCGCTCGCCTCATTCTAGCACGAAGGACACGATAGGTACACATTGTATGGCCCCATAGGTACGCCTCGGGCTGCTCGGGGGCAACGGAATACGTTTACACCCATACAGTACCTGTCTGGATGGAGTCTAGGTAGAGACCGGGCCTCGCAAGTGTGGCTCATATCCTCTGGAGTCTGCCCACTCGGTGCACTAGACTGAAATATGCCGCTACCACCATTACCTGCATAAGAAGGGTACTATTGTTAAATGTCAGATCGGAAGGGTCATGGAAAAGGTCAAGCGTCATCTATAGAATATAATATTTTGTCTATATTATTACTTTCGTTACATCTCGCACGGGCATAAATCAATATGCAAACAAGGCGAGTACCTTTATCATATCATAGATCGAACCACCTGATACCTATGGATTGTAGGGGATAAATCTATAGCCAGTCCAATTAGTCTTGTAGTCGAGGGACGTGGTGGAACTCGGTGAAAAAGGCTATACTTTGAACAATGAACACACGCCAACTATCGGTGAATATAGTGCCAAGACCACGAACGACCGAACCCTCATTTACGTAAGATAAAAGAGATTTCGCGCTTAGAATCTTGCGCGTCTGGCTTTGCTATTGAAGGGAAACCTTGGGAAATGGCGACTCTGGGGATACCCTATTCGGTGTAGTACGTAATACCTCCATCGTCAACGCGAGGTTATTCACAATAAATGACCTACGTAGTAGTTTGCCAACCCATCATTCTTCATTTCATGCATATGAAAACTCGACATAATGCGGTCAGACGTCACCCTGGCCATGTTCATGTCGGTTACAAAATATGACGTCAATATACAACTATTGTAATGTGTTGTCCTCTGAAAGCCTCTTCCATCCACTAATATGAGATTTGAGATTGAAAGCTGAAGGAGAAAAACAAAACTCATTTACTATAGTTACCCTCTAAACCTCAGCTTGTCAGTAGTCGTCATCTAGCACGGCGATGATAATAGAAGCGGGTTGTCACGCCGCTCTTCTGTTATGCATCTGTCCGCTTTTGTAATCCAGGGATTGCCCCTTACATGCACCTCGTGCAGTAGTCAATCCCAACGCGCAAAAACCACACAACTCTTCCTTGCCTAGCGTCGGCGATTAGCAACTAGGATCATTTATGTGTGTATTCTCGTATGGACATGTGTGTGTGCACGCGTGTTGTGTTCCTTTCCCACCCTACACCAGGTATTCGATAGTGGGCTTACCATTACTGCAGGAGAATGTTTTTCAAGACTAGTTTCTCCTAGTCTAGGGCAAATATTTCTAGACTATACGAAACCATTCCAAGCATATGCTAGTACTGATGTCGCGTTATATCCGCTATGTTGCATGTTACCTATAAATGGGTTTTGTTACTAGACTACTTCTGTGCCACCGTTGATTATAGTACGCCTGCCTCCCAGGAGAAATTGCGACCTAAACGCTGATCCTAACGTGAAATAACGCCTCGTAATATGCAACTATTTCGATATAAGTCAAGATCGTCTGTTCCTTTTCTCCGAGAGACACCGGTTCGCTCCCAGTTCTCTGGTAACTTCGTTTTGTTAAGCTTTAGTACAATCGTCCATTGCAGTTTGAATCCGGGTAATGCTCTTCGAGCGTAACTCAAATTTCACCCTTTTGTGTCTCTCTTTCATCGCCTAGGGCATAATAAGCCCGTTTTCACGGGTTGCCCCATCAAATATAACTCCTATACTCCGTAGCTCTGCCCTACCCCTCAGTCACCGCAAGTCGAGACCCTAGGCTGCGTGAGATTGCCTCGCATCGTATTATTGGTCACTATGGATTTATTACAAGGGAGATCCCGGGGGAGGGGTAAATGTCGACTGTCTGCCAATTTGGTCTGCACATCACCTCGGCAATCGCAACCCACCGGGATTCGGTAAGCTTGCAGATCTTGTTTACCCAGGTGTTTTCAGTTATGTTCTGTGATAGAAAAACAAGTTTATGGTCGACGACAATCTCATTGTCGTGAAAAAGCAACTTTCTCCAGCATCTGATTCTTCAATCATTAGAGGAAAGCAGAACTTCATACAGCTTGTTCATTGTCAGAAAGCTCGAGTCCGAGCCTCACTCAACATTATTAGCCGAGTAATTGATTAAGCCTAAGGCGACTGTTTAAATGTACTGGAGTTGCGTCAAGTCAACAATAGTGAAAGATGAAGTCCCTAATAAATATCACTCTCAGGTAACTCATCTGAAAATACCCCTTACGAGATCTGGCCAGTAACGTTCCCCTGATTACAATTTAATATTAGTATGCAGCTTCTCTTCAAGGCTAAGCCACGAACAAGATGTCGTGCCAAGGCCAAACCATTCTCATGGCATTACGCAGTAGCTCCTGAATGATTATTGGAGGCCTAAAAGGCCGGCAAAGAGACCTATTGGCTCCGATTCTCGCACCTCCCTCACATCTATCTTTCGCGTGTTTGCGGGTATGCGGGAAGACTGAACAGGTATTTTCGTTGTTATACCGTGGTATCCCACAACCCGATAGGAACCCGATATGGGTTGATGCCCGACCAACCATGGTTTGCATTCCTACCCCCGGAGATTTTTCGTCGCCATTACCATTGCGGTGAACCATGCCCATTCATATTAGGCGTCCAGGGAGATGCAGATTCTGGTCTCGAGAAAGATCTGGGGGGCTAATAGCCATGTTGCAGCGGAAGTCGACCCCATACGACCGGATCGCGTGATGGGATCTCCCCAGGTCGAGTCATGGTGACAATGTGCCAAATGCTGTTGGCCGCTAGCTGTCACGTTGAGACAGATACTCCTGGGGTCCCTATTTTAGCGACAAGGGCCAAGATACAGGTGTATCATGGCTAAGCGCCGATATGCAAGGACCCCAGGTATCCCAAAGGTGTGGCTTCTGCGAACAGCATGCCAATACTCTCTTCATCAATAGGGATCAGCGCCATGGCAGCAACCATCGTCCGCTCAGCGTTGGATTCAAATCTAATGACCCTACATGATGGCAGGTTGTTGACTCGAAATCTCGCGATCGCTTAGAAAATGCAGCTGCAACATGCATTCTCACGGATAACCCTTTTAAGTCTAGATTCCGGGGAGGAAGATTTACACCGCCTTCGCCACCTTATTCAAGAGTATGGCCAGCATTTGGGGGCCTACGTCATTTTCAGCCTGAGTACGGATATCGTGCAACACTGGCGTGACGAGAAGCCTCTCGAAACTGGACGGCCCGTTGACTAGAGAACTATCGTCTTGTGTTTCTATGGAGAAGACAAACCGCTCCTCTTCCCCAGGGGCCAGCGGGGCAAAAACGTGGTCTTGCGGGCGGTAGAATTATTCCAGAGTGCTTCTTCACCTTCCAAAGTCCTTGGTTATCTCCACAAACCACGCGAGCGTGCCTTGATACTCACCATAAGAGTCATGAAATCCCGTCATTAGGCGGACGTGTCGCCTTATCAGGCCACTTTACTACTCATGAAAGCTCAACTTGAAACCCGCTCAGCTGGCTGACAGCGACTCGCGTCAGCCTCACGACCTCTGTTACCCTTCGGAAACCGGATAACTTCTGGAAGCTGAATGCGGCCCCGCATTTATATTGGCTAATCAAGAATTGTCATGAGGCGAGGCTGGTGTGGCCCGGCACATTAGAGTTGAAGGCTGTTTGGAGGATGCTTCGGGATACCTTCCAGAAGCATCCCCTCGCCACGGTTTCTTATCCTAATTATCGCTCCCCCGAACTTGTAAGCACTTGTGCGGAAAGTACCCTTCAGTTACGCGGCACGGAGCTAATTGGCTTCTCCGCACTTCTAGAAAGATGCTAATACCTTCTAGAGCAAACCTTATTATTTCTCATTAATAATCCGACATCTCTGCTACGCAGAGGGATCTCTCCGCATCGCCGAGGCCCTGCAGTTGCAGACAGTACGAGCACACTGTATCAGCCATCATACAGTCCAACGTATGTTACCAGACACGGTCACCACATCGCTTCACCATCCGCTCTCGGGTTCGGCTCGTATGTTGGTTGTCTACTAAGTTGCTTGGAGCGGGAGCGGCCCTCGACCGTTTGAAGTCATCGGTGCTTGCAGCTGCACATTAAGCATCTGTGCCGGGACAGAATGCTGTCATACGCTGGCAGCTAGACGCAAACGTTTCATTGTGACCCGGTGTTTGCGCATGCGTACGCATCACGCGTTAAAGATATGCCACACCTCAAGCAGAATAAACAGCGCCAAGACCAATAAGGAAACCCGAGAACATTATCTCCTTGCCTTGCGTCGCTGGTGGGTGGTACCCCCACACGCCTTACTTATTCCCGGGCTTGGTAGTTACTAATACTATAGATCATCTAGAGAGTTCAGTATGCTCAGAAACCTTAGGCCCGCCGTTCATGCTTGTGTAGTATTTTCAAGTAGACGTTGAACTGGAGGGAACCATGAAGCACGTGTATTATTATCGTGGGTAGGTGTAGCTTTTGATACGTCATCTGAAATTCTAATTACGACTTGTAAACAATATACTGAAGTAGGTCTCCACATATCGATGCACTTCTCATAGTTTGGCCTCATTCGGGAGAGACGGCAATAAGACGGCCATGAAATATTTCTAAGTTGCGAAGGATACGACTGATAATTATGCTTTTACCAACCGAGATATGGTTTTTCATTTTGTGTGTCGATCATGATAGTATCGTATTCTCGCGCATGGAATTCGAGATTGTACAGATAAGCAACACTGAGATCATGTCCTCGTCACGTCTGGGAATAGTTCTGGCAATAAGTCGTTTTCTTATCAATGGCGCTACGATTTGCTTCCGAGGTGCTTTTGATTGATATTGAAGGGAAGCACAAGTGAGAATCTGTCACAACTAAATTAAGGCATGCAGGCCGGCCATGTGGCAGTAAATTGAGCATTGTAACAGAAGCACATGCTCAACCTAGTATCGCATCCTCGTCATTCGTCCCTAATTCCTAAGGCGCGTACGTCAGAGAGAGAGCTCTGACTGACCGGAAACCAATAGAACTTGAAATAACTATCTACCAACTACGAAACACTCTTAGCTTAGACATTGTATGATATTGTCTAGCTTTCATCGCCGAAGGACTCCGGCAGTTGATTTCCGGGGTCTTTCTTCCTAAGTGGGCATTTTAATGGTTATTACAGCCTCAGGGTGCGAGGACCCTAAAGTGTCACAGTACGTATATACTCAACCTCAGACGATCAAGCGCTTGACTTGGCTACGTTCTTGAGAGTGTCGTGGTATAGTGTTGCAGTTTTGTTCCGTGACATAGAGTACCTCTGTGGACACTATCTGGCTATACAAATGAGTACCTTTCTTCGTCTGCCCTGCCCCAGTTGTACGCCTTATGGTGCCTACTTTCGCTTGGCTGTCCGCTGCTGAGATCAGGGAGGTTGGTATGAGAAAAACTCAGTGGCTGGATATTTCGCCCCACACACATCTGCTATATATCGTAGTTACCATTGCTGCTTAGTGACGCAGCTCCTAGTAATCCGTTGAGCAGATTGTTGGGAGTGTGAGCATGAGGTGGGTGGACCCTATGTTGTTAAGCATTAGGGAACAAGTCCAGGTCCAGGGCGATGAGGTGATACCTCTAAAGAACCCACTTCGCATTTTGCGATCGTCGTGTAGGTTGCTATAACCGCCAGCCCCTGTTTCAAAATCTACGAGTACTACTTGTTTGTGGGTCAAGGAAACGATAGCGCAGCTCTAAGGAGGCGCTGTTTTCCCTACTGGCAGTGAAACATAAACCGTAAGTCGTTAGCATTTCATGAACATATCAGAGAAGCTTAGAAGTGGACATATCTCTGATTATCCAGAGGCAGCTCGGTTTGATTGCTGCGAGGTGATACGCCGACTGTTATCGGCCGGATGTCCGGTCTCATCTCGTTGCTGCATCTGAGTGCCATAAATAGTCATGCCAGCATCTGAATATTGTCACTAGAACCCAACTTCGGGTCACGATGTGTAATAAGAGCTTGTGTTCAAGGGTTTGGAAGGATATTTGAGTTGCAGTAATATTTCTGGGACGTCCAAGAGGGCCATGAAGGTCTAGCCCCTTATTCCACCAGGTAGGCGATCTACAGCCCACCCATCTAGATAGCCGCGCTCCCAAATGCCGACATCGCTTATTCTTGCCTCCTCGCTCTCGTATGGCTATCTCGGATAATCAATCAATCCATGGGTAACCTTGGAGCTGACGCCTTGTACATGGTCTCCCACTCGTATGATTATCTACATGACATGCAGGTCCTAGTCTCTCGGCACGTGTGGCACGCTGCTGCAAGCCTACAGTGGAATCATGGCCGGATCTCCTATATAATGGTACGCTAAGCTCGATACGGTCTTTTGTCGTGTCAATATGTGATGCCCTCGGAATAAAGCTCGCTATGTAGATCGAGAGTTGTATCTGATTCCTAGAGAAAACATAACCATAGCAGCGAGCCTCACCAAATTCATTGAAATCGTAGTGGATTATGGATGTAACAAAATACGACTATACGGTCGCATTTATTGTTGTAAACCCCAGTGTAACAAATGTCTGTCCTACACGAGGCACATACCAACTTCGACCAACGCCTCGGGTTTAGATTAAAGTAAGCGCGAAAGGAGCCGGGTGAGTACTAGCAAACATAGAGTCCTGTGTAGATAGTTATAAGTGAGGCAAGAATACCGTTGATTTTCTCTCTTTCCATGAATCGGCAAATGATCTTATTAGGCATATTAATACACCAAAAAGGAGCAGATTGATCCGACGGCGGACATATTTTGTTGACCCTTTTTGTTGTAATAAAGAAATAACTATGGTCTATAATCACCGAAAGCTGTTCGGGTGCCCGGAATCTCTTTAAGTGCTATTTTTAGCACGTCGATCAGACACCTTGCGACAGTCTCAACCACGAGCATACAAGGAATCACAGATGTTGAGGCGCCGGTCTTTGGTTTACGTTCTACCTTTGTAGTAACTGAGACGCATAGTTCCGCAGTTCTAGTCCGTGACATAAATTCTTAGATATCGGCTACTTCTTTATCTTGCGCTGAAGTTCATGTGTGTGTATCTTGAAGATTGCAATTGGATCCTTAGTACCGCGTCAGGTTATGATACCGATATTGGTACAACTCCCTCCTGAAGCAATCTGCCGGGAACTAGTCTCATTCTTATAGAATATACTATTAAATTTACGGGCTTAGATATGCTACCCCTCTTTTTCACGATCGTATGTTCGCCCTCATTTGGGGCTTCCCCCCCCCCCCCCTCCCTTTCCCACCGTTTCACCCGAATACAGAGTTTGTTGAAAATCACCTAAGTATTTAATATGACTGCATATTGGGCCGGTATTTATTGAGAAGTGGACTAATCTTGAGGCGCGGCCCAAAAATGGCCGGATTTCATAGAGTTTGGAAAATCCACCTCTGATATCCTCGTTCAATAGTCACTGGACCTCAATAGAGAGCTGACACATGTACCAATGGACTGGACGCCAATTCAACACTGGAAACCTGCATATTATGTACATAGGCATTCGAGCATGAGATTCTGTGTGAGGCTACTCCAACAAAATAGCAAACAAAAACAAATTGCCAACTAAAAATGAAAGGTTGGCAGCTATATACAAGGCTGTTCGGGCATAAAACCCCTCCACTTCCTAGTTAGCTAGGGAAAAGCTAGATTCTAACGGATTCCTCAAAGCTTTAGAAATAGTTGTGATGCGAATATTCTTTTAACGTAAGGCTCTTAAATATACGCTTCTCGAAGGGACCTTCTGCGCCGCCGACAGCCGGAACACCTCCCCCTCGACGGGCGCCAAGAAAAAGTTACTACTAAGTGGGAAGCCATTTATCTCGGGTGGTGCTTTCAATTCACCTTACCTCCTCATGCTCTCATGCGTCGGGGCCACAGACCATCTGCGGCAGTCCAACATCTCTGTAATCAAGGGTCCGCTGGGCGTAGGCCAGGACATGATTGGGCAACCAAGAGATGCCCGTCATCGGTACCAGCAATGCTAGAACAGACGACGCTGGTGTAGCTAAGATCCGTACTTCTCAATAGCCCCTGTTATATGCTAAAAGTAATAATCATTACTCCCATTAGAACCTTGTCGCAGCGAATCGTACCGGGAACTTGTGGATATTGCTATGAAAACAAATCTTGCGAGAGCAACATGGCTACAGAATAGTCATCTTGGTTTCAAGGCCGGGATGAAATATTTTGGTTAAGCTCAGAGCTATACAGCTGGATTATTTCGATGAAAATGTGAAATATGGTAATGCTCACGCTTAAATCGGGGATATCTGAATGAGCTGAGTGAGGACTTGCTCATGATGCTCCCTTCATATTGAAATCAAGGTTCTTAATTATGTAAATTTTGGGAGCTGATCTGGAGCTCCAAATATGTTGTAGTCGGCTCAATTAGTAGCGAGATAGTGGTGTTGCACATGTTAAGGTATACAGCTAGGAAGCCAGCAGCTTTTGGCCTGCGAGGATCACGGGACATGGTTCTGCAAGAGGCGCTTGTGCCTAAGTGCTTGGAACAAGGATTCGTAATCCGCTAATACTTTTCTTCGGACCTCAAGGATCCCTGGTTTCCTTTTTCCTGCCTTTAATGTTACCTCGCTCTTTGCCTTCTAACTATACACGTGCCTTTAAGTCGGTAATTTAACCCATATATCTGTTCGGCCCTTACCATAGGCGGTAATACCAATAAGAGAACTTGCGTCAGAGTCAAACTCGGCATCCGTATTGATTATTCGTCAGACACAGCTAATGAATAGATTTAGCTCGAGTGAGTAATCACGTCTTGTGTTTCAGGAAATGTTTGAAGTCGCTATTAGTATTACATATTTTGCGTTTCGCAAACCCCGAACGGCTGATTCTCGGCACGAGCTAGGACGCTGGATGTATTGAAAAGTTTACCAAGACACATTTCATATGTAGCCGACAAGTATAATGAGGATATCATTGCCAAGTTATGGTTTTGGTAATAGGGAGGACGCGATATATGATCTAAGGCCATCGGCATTATTTGTTTAAATGCCTATGACGAGGGATAAACACTATTGGAACTTACTCAGGGAGGTACCTGTTCGGAATTGTTTCAGGTGTCATTCGTAAATTATGCCACTATCAACAGGTTCCATACAAAATTTTCAAGAATATCGACAGCTATAGCTTACTGAGTATGCATCATGTCATACTTCCGGTCTGTTTGATGCGAGCTTATCCATGAAACCAGCCGTATACTCAAATGCACCTCGGAGGCCACAAGACTAGACTCCAAATAGCACCGTGAACTAAGTTTTCTAGAAAATCGCTCTGTATGTAATTAGTCACTAGGTCAAGTGTTACGATCATCTGGAATCAAGGGCATGTGCATATATAGTTGAGATGTAGCCCATGTAGGCAGACACACCTCTTCGCACAACAACAGGGTTCATACGTACCTCATACCAGGGATCCTGACATCAAGTCATGCTTCAATCCGCTACACTTGAATCATTACCAATCGCACTAAATGAAGCGCTATGCAGCTAAAAAGCTGCTCTTACCTCGCCAGATCTCCCCCTACATCTGATCCATCATGTCTCCTGATGTTACTCCTCGAACCTACCACCCACGCTTCTTGAAGCTCCACACCGCTACACCAATATTCAACACATCCAATAGAAAGTAGCGCTATCTAAGGCGGCTGTTAGGTTTGAAGCTTAACGGTGTCTCTATATTAATAGATATCTCCTATCTCGCCCTACTTCATCGTTATAGGTAAGGGATGAAGCTTAGGTAGCAGTAGGCAAGGAACTTTAGGATTTACCACCCCGTTTTTTGTGGGGGATGGGCCCAACGTGGTGCGGTTACATCTCGCTGCAAAACTAGTATCTCTCATAGAGATTGAGTCTGCATAGTCTGGAGATAAGCTGTCGACTTCAAAATGTCTTGGCATTAACGGATATTGAATAGTCCATATCCCAATCCACTTGTGTGACTATATGATTATAGAGACACCTAGCTCGTTTCCAAGTAGCAGCTTGAGGAAAAGACATCTACCTATACGCACGGGATTGCGCTTATCTACTTGAATGGGGGAATGTTGAAATACGGCTTTATCGAGAAACGCAGTTTGGTTTTCATCGATCATTGCTCCTGGCTCTGCAAAGGGCGGGGATTGGACAGCGAGCCAGTATTAAGATATCGGGCTTATTAGACACCGTTTAATACGTTCGTACTCCGGAGTGCCCCGAGATGATCCATATTAGTGCCGAATATAGCAGCCCCCACGGGCTGCGGCTGACAGCTTGTGAGAGATCCCCGCACGACAGCTCATCCTTTAGTCGCGCTCAACTCCCGTGCCTCTTTCTCACTAAAACCTACCTTGTAACGGGTTACGAACCTACGTCTACGGCGCAGAATGTGGTTACTCAACTCTTGTTCGTGGGAGATGAAGGAGTTCATTTCACATAAGCAAGCCCCCCCTTATGCCATATTGTCTCATACTTGGGGTGATGAGGAAGTCTCATTCAGAGATTGGCAAAAAGCACCTTGGGAGGAGGTAGAACGAAATGAAGGCTTCAGTAAGATAAAGAACTGCTGCCGACAAGCAGCTGCCGATGGCTTCGAATGGATTTGGATTGATACGTGAGCATTCCAAAACTCAACATGAATTAGGCAAATCAATCACTAACGCTTCGCCAACAAGTTGCTGTATTGATAAACAAAGTAGCGCCGAGCTTTCAGAAGCCATTAATTCTATGTTCCGGTGGTATAAAAGCGCCGCTGTCTGTTACGCATACCTCTGCGACGTTTCCGACAATATCAAGTTGAACTTATCAGGATGCCGTTGGATAACCCGTGGCTGGACATTACAAGAGTTGATCGCTCCTTGTGAGGTTGTGTTTTACTCCTCTGATTGGAAGGCTCTTGGAACACGTTCCGAGTTATCGGCCTGTCTCGCGACTGTTACTCGCATCAATGAGCCATTCCTAATCAGAAAACTTCGTATCGACGAAGCCAGTATTGCACAACGTATGTCGTGGGCAGCCACGAGAAGCACGTCGAGAGAAGAGGATGAGGCGTATTGTTTACTTGGCCTGTTTAACGTCAATTTGCCACTCATCTACGGTGAAGGACCGAAAGCATTTCGCCGATTGCAAGAGGTCCTTGTCCGCGAATATCCAGAAGATCACTCACTCTTCGCTTGGGGTAGGATTGTTAAACAACTTCCGAACCAGGTGAACGATAAGGAAGTATGGAGGTCGGAACCTCTAGATAGAAAAAACAGCCCTGGTGAGATGGAAGGTGAGCTTTTTGGCTTGCTTGCCAAGAGCCCTGGCGATTTCAAACATGCTGGACAGGTGGTTTGTGCTCCTTACACGAATCTATATTTTAAGAACGTTTCGCCCACAGTTTCCGTCCTGGCCG
The DNA here is from genome assembly GCA_019843955.1 of Xylaria sp. 218_066. NCBI lineage: Eukaryota > Fungi > Ascomycota > Sordariomycetes > Xylariales > Xylariaceae > Xylaria > Xylaria sp. 218_066. The sequence continues at coordinate 37,162 of JADKYC010000029.1, read as the reverse complement.
GCCATACTGCACGCGTGAACTTACCAGAATTTGTAGGGCCTTGGATCATTAAAAGATCTAGATATTTACCAATTGGTAAGTAAACTTGTGTTTTCTGATACCTCTTGTCGGGGGTTGACAATGCAGGTCCCAATGATGATGTATTTCCTTAGTCTATAGATGACCCACAAACACTACGCTACACAGACGGTCTAACGCTGCGTTAATAGTTCAACTATTTGGGATTAGGTTCATCGTCCTCTTATGCGGTCTATGGAACAATTCTCAAACCGAGTTTCACTACACTGTCATACCCACTATTGACGATAATACCTCCCACCATTCTCGGTTTGAACAGATAATTATCAACGATCTATATACTAGCCGGAAATTCAGCCCCTGGTCAATTAAAAACAAGGTGCAAACATTGACTATCATACCGATGATCCAGCCGTCATGTGTGCGTAGTGGAGAAATTATAATAAGAAGAAAAATCTCAGAGCTAGGGCCCTATTACTCCATGGAAGCCTTCGGTGTCACCGTGTCAGATTCGCGTGGTTCGATCGGGATTCCTGAGTCAAATGAGGGTACCTTGACGAGTGATTCGTTCGAGAATAATGAAGGCCATGGGTTCTTGATCAGTACTATACGCCTCGCACCCCTTAATCACTCACACGAGGATTGTATCCAGGGTAGAAACTGCGGGAGGTTGGGTTTCAGATTCAATCCCTTCGCACTGGTTGGAAGTAGTACCCGAGAATTTATTGTGTTTGCTAAAGAAGGAGATTTCATGAAACCCCTCGCCAAAGAGAAAATGAACTTGAGGTTCTTCCACGACACTGAGGAAGCAAGAAGCTACGGCTACAACAACTGGAGAGAAATGGCATGCGGGCACGACATGTTCGTACCTCGGGATGAATGGGGATTGAGCATTATCGGCCTTGCAGATGTTTACATCTCCGTTGAGCGAATTTTCCTCAATGATCACGATATTGACGATGGCTCAGACACTGATGGGTCGCACCCGTTTGTCGACGTCCTGGACTTTGTAATATCGGAGAATAAAAATAAATACAACACGGTCGACAGAAATGTGGATGATGGTGACAGAGTTGAAGGAATCGAAGACAAAGACGAGATAGGCACGAGAGTGATAGGCGAGGGGGACGCAGACAAGGATAGAACTGAGGATGGGGAGAAGGTAGTTGGAGAGGTCACGGGTGAAACTTCAAAGGGATCGACAAAAAGATGGAAGAGAGTGTTACGATGGCCCAAATTCCCCAGTCTGACAGACAATAGCAACCCATAAGATGCCTCCACCCAACAAACGTCGTCGCACAAGAAGGCAATGCATCAGCTTCTGCGATACTAAATACGAAGCAAAAAAAAAACACACTCAAATGCTAAAACCTACATGGTTTTATATCCATAGATACTTGTAAACCGTATGCAACACGGCGTCGTAGGTGAAGTCATGTTCTATTACCTCCCTATGTTGATTCTACCTCTACAACACCACATCTACTACAGAGGCACTATATATTGACACAGACCCAAGTGTCAACGACGTAGACTCGCGTCATTCGAATGGTGCCTATTGGGTTATGAGCGCGTGCCATGCAAAGTCGTTTCCTTCTTTAGGGGCCGAAACCACCAGATACGGTGATTACGTAGGATCGACAATTCATTTAATCCCGGCAAGATGCGACACGAAGGGGGCTCATCAGTTGACGCGGTTCGGATGACTAATGTCCCCTAGGTTCATTGGACAATACTTCAGTAACCATTTGGGTCCTACCATTCTCCAATTATCTATTGACAGTGCTCTCCCGGGCGCCGCATCTTCCTTCCTTGTTCAAAATTTTTAATCAGGAGGTTTAGCGATTCAACGCAAGGCACAGGAGATGACGAATTTGTCGCTGAACAAGTCACACGAGGGCAAAATGTCCCTCAATGAGATATGGGTCGAGGCTGCAAATACTTTTGAAGGCATCTGTGGCGAGTCGCTGAAAAAAGGCGAGGTGCAGACTTTCGACGATGTTCAAAGGAGAATTGAGAGCGGTGCGCCATACGGTCTTGATGACGACCAGGAGGGCAAGTGGAATAAGGCAAAGAGCGTCGGGCTGGAGTCGCTCAAGTATCTGAAGATGCTTGTCGGCGCTGTGTCTCAGGCGGCCGCCTTTGTACGTCGAATCGCGTTGCCGTTACTCGTTACTGATGTATGCTCACCTCTATAGATCCCTCTCCCGTCGTCGGTGGCCAACATCACTAGTTCGGCCCTCTTCTTCGTCTTCGATATTCCTACGGCCATTAAAGGCTACAATGATGCTATAGGTCAGGTTTTTGGCGAGGTGTCTTCAGCGCTCTCCCAGTTTCAAATCTATCAATCGATGAATAACGTTGACGAGCGACTCATCCACCAAATTCATTTCGTTATGATTAACTTTGTCAAAATTTGCGCATATGTTATTCAGTACCGTCAAGGCCGCAAGCGAGATCGCTGTGAGTTACACGCAGATTTAAACCCTCTTTACGGGAACCATATCCATAACCCGTCCCAACAAGTCTCAATTTGGGCGTCTTTTGCTGATCGTCGATATTGAAGTCTTGCGGCAGTTCAAATCGGTCTTCGAAGACGACTCTGGCTTAGCCAACCAAATGACAGAGTTTAAACAGGCCTTACAGCAACAGCGTGACGTTGAAGGAACCATTACTCTTGCTACGATAGTTGAAACGCGGCAAGACATCGCCTTGATGCTTAACCAGTTCATTGTTTTTGGCAAGACAACCGAGGAGACACAACGTGTAGTACAATCCCTCTACGCTGACGCTGACCGCATCAAGTCTCTCCAGAAGATCCGCGACACCCTCGGTATTGAGACAATAGTGCGTCTTGATGGTAAAACCACGCGTACATGTACAGAGATCTATCGTAAGTGTCTTGATGGCACGGGATCGTGGTTGTGGACGCATAATGCCTATACCACCTGGACAGCGCCAAAGTATACGAATAGCTCGCACGTACTTCTTATATCAGGACCAGTGTCGTCGGGCAGAACTGCGGCTAGCTCTCTCATTACCAAGCGTCTTGAGGAGGAGAAAGGAAGGACTTATGTGGCACATTACTTCTTTCCAACCAGCACTCAAAAGTCCGACGAGGCTGAGAAGAACACAATACAGTCTGCCCTGAAATATATGGCATTTCAGTATGTATCAAGTCCCGAGGTCTCTCAATATAGCAATCGCTACTCCTTGACGAAGTCATCTCCCCAAAAACGACATTACTACAGTATAAGAGACCGTTAATCCTAACCATTATATAGAATTGCGCGTGTTGACGCTACGGTGCTAAAGGCATTAGGTAAAGCGTGTGAGGCAGACCCCGGACGATTCCGCAGTCTTACGGAGTTAAACGATATATGGAAGGCATCAAAAATCGGGGCACCAGGGTCAGGAGCATCATATTACCTCGTATTTGATGGACTTGACAACTTGCCTGCTAAGGAGGTTGAGAAGTTTCTAGATTTCATCTTTAGCCCAACATTTATGGAAACCTCTGGCGGGCGCGTACGCATACTGGCGACCGGGCAGGAGGATCTTTTCAGCAAGAAGCTAACCACGAAGATGCCGTTACGAATTCGTATGGAAGAGCATAACAAGACGGACATGCGAATTATAATCGAAGATACTTTTAACAAGCAGGGGATATTGGCGAATGCGAAACCTGATTCTAATCAACAACAGGCCAGGGTCAAAATTATCGAAAAGCTGCCCCAAAAGGTCAAAGGCAGCTACTCATCGTTGTATTTCGAACTAGGCGAGTTTATTCGCCTACTAAGTACACGGATAACTGTTAAAGAGCTTGATGAGATGCTCGACCAATCTACGAGCAGTCATGAGATAGCCATCAAGAAATTACAGCGGTCTCTAGCTCCAGACGAGATTAGTGAGCTGAACGAGCTCTTGAAATGGGTCTTATTTGGCGGGGAATCTATGACCTTGGAAAAGCTCGAGGCTGCTATGGTGAGTTCCTGAGCTGCTACGACTTTTCCCATGGACTAACTGAAAGCATCAAGTTCCTGGTCTCGGGCACGGAATCCCTAGTACCGCTGCAGTACATCATCAAAAACAAGTATCGCGCTGTCCTGAAACTTACGGGAACAACGGTTTCTGCCCACGATGGTGTGAAGGAATACTTTCAGAAAGTCAATAACGAATTGGAAAGACCTTCACTGTCTAAGGATCGAGCGACTATTAGTATGAATATCACTATAAACAATGGTGAGTGACATTTTTTCGGCACTGTTTCAAGTTAGCGCAAGCGTCGGACCGGCTTTCTGTCTTAGCCCTGCATATGCTAGTTTTTTTTTATCAAGTTTGTTTCATATGGGAGAAAGATTTTGACCCTTGTTACGGTAGTGGACCAAGAGCTCTGCGGTCATTTCCTTTGGGATCTTACGCAAAAAGCAATCCGCGACAAGTTCAAATTCGACTTTGATGCTTCCTCTAGTGCCTTTCACAGCAGCCAGAGTACGATTTCTGTGGATGAGTTCGAAGCACACCGTACAATCGTGATGTGGGCGTTTGAATACCTAAAAAAGGAACCGAGGGACGAAACAGCAGCTATTGGAAAGTACCTTTGCTGGTTCCTACCATATCACCTTGATCGTCTACGTGAATTACGTGATGAAGACAAGGGAGAGCTAATGGCAGACGAGCAGTTGAAAAAAGGACAAAATCTATATAATCTGTTCAAGCCCGAGGGTTCGTTTCTTCGGCACAAGGACATCTTTAGACGAATCTGGTGGTCGACAGATGAAATCAAGAATGTACAAAAATGGTTAATGGACTCGGCGGTTGTCCGGAAGCTAGATAAGACTTGGCGAGAAGATGTACAGTCCGCTGTCAATCCAGTGCATGGTTTCCTGAAGCACCCTGGGAAGTTAGTCGTCGAAGGATTATTGAGGGAAAGGACTTCTGGCATACTCAATTCATGGGATTGGGTTGGCGAGTTTATGAAGCTGGTGAGTCCCCATGCCTGCTAATTATCGCTATTGTCTTGATTAGAGAAGATACAGGCGACTGACTTTCGATAAACTGGGAACAGGATGAGAAAAGAGGTCAGTTATCTACGTCTCTGAAGGCCGATAGCAGCGACGAGGTCTTCTGGGAACGTATTGGTACCTGGTGTCAAGGCTTTATGGGGCTGTCAGACTCTGAACTTGATTCTCTCTGGTATGAGCGCCTCGCGGAGGGCGCGTCGTTTTTCAACTATGATGATGCCGCCGTGACATCGCTCTATCAATGCGCACTGGGAAAAGAAAGTCCCAGCTGGCTGTGTCATCGTGGCTATGGGAGGGCACACTTCAAGCATGGTCGAACCGCTGATGCTATAGAGCACGTAGGACTGGCCCTCAAAGAGGCAGAATTAGAGGGTGTCAACCCCGTTCCCGAGAAGAAAGATATAGCAGAATTGAATCTGTTATTAGGAGAATACAATTATGCAGCAGGAGAGCGGCAGAAAGCAGCGGACCATTATACTGCTGCGAGTCAAAGCGACGATGCAGAGCAAGCGAAGCAAGGAAAAGTAGGACACCTAAGGTCCAATCTGAACTTGCCTGATGTCAAAGAAACAATGGCGTTTTTAAGGAATATGATGGCACAGACAGACGGAGAAGGGAACATGAAGGATTTGCTAAAGGCTATAGCGCGAGACGAAGATCATGACGCAATTATTACAAAGATGCTAAGTTCGGCTAAAAACGACTTAGAATTACTGAAGAGTCTCATGCAATTCATGGAGACAGCAACGGTTCCGAAAATAAGTGGGAATGGTACTACCGATATCCCTTCAGATACAACCTTTGAAGACATGGAAGCCCGCGGAGTGCTCCTCTATATGAGGGGGGATGCTGTTTACAAATACAAGCTGGTACCTGAAGGCACCGAGCCTGTTGATGAAGCTCTTAGGTTATGGAAGGAAGCTCGTGATCAACTGACTGACGTTGGCGGGAACAACGCCTCTATAGCACGTAGAAACGCTACTGCTGCACTGGCTAACCACTACTTCCAAAACATGATGGATACGCAGCATCTAAGGCACGTAGAAGAGTTATCGAGGCTTGCCGATGCAGATGCCGACGATCCTCTTAGCGATTCACCTGGGTTCCTGGGCGCACTATATGCCCTGCGTGGCAAGAAGGAGCTGTCAAAGTCTGTGCTCAAACGCCGTCTCAGACTCGTCTTGGAAATGCTCTCAGATGATATGCCTGAGAATGATTTATGGGCCTACACGAGTATGTTCGGGACACTGGCTCAATTTAATGATTTCGTTAATGCCGGCGTTGCCATGTCTCTGTTTGGGATGCCGGATCGGGTCACTGAGGTGCTGGATCTCGATTCCGAAGCTATTGATGACGATGAAGAGACGGATGGGCAAAAGGTGCAAAGCTTTGCCATCGAGCTAGCCAAGGAAACGATACGGATCGTTAAGACCGAAGTCCCCGATGCTTCGCAGCAAAGCAATCGAGTCGAGGCGGCTCTGAGGCATGTCAACTCTCTTATGAGCGCCGCCGAGACTAAAGAAAAATCTGAGACTAATAGCGATATTGTGGCGATGAAGTTTGAATTTGATAGCGCAACTAAACAACAAATTCCGGACCTAAATAAAATGAGAGCCCTCAAGCTTGTTTACGCACGGCTGTCCAGCTTGGAATCGACCCAAACAACGAGCATACTTAAATGCGATGGTCGTACCCTAGACGGCTACCACTGTCCAAACCGACCCGCTTACGGGAATGAATTCTACCACTGTATCTACTGCTCCAATCGAGACTTCTGCAAGGACTGTCTCAAGCAGTTACGCGACTCCGAGCCAAGAGTTGAGATTACGGGATGCAGCCCTAAGCACAGGTGGCTACTAATCTCGCCACAAGGAGTGGATTTATTCGTGGGATGCAAGGCGAAAACCATCAAGATGCCCAAGGAGGCGAGGAAATTAGAGAACGACGATGCTATTGTTGAGATTATTTGGGCTGAGGATGAGAGTACACAGCAAATGTCGGTTGAGGCGTGGAAGGAGACGGTCGCTAAGGAGTGGGATGTACCACTTGAGGAGATACGGAATAATATGGCCCGGCAGGCTTCGTCTAATAGCAAGTGAAGATGACAAGAGGCGATACAACAGCAGGTGCAGAGAACCATTTATAACGCACTATATATACTAAAATAACCCGAATGAGTTTACCTGGTTCCGGGGCTTCAGCCAGGGAGGTATTCTGACACATATGCATCCAAGGCCAGTTGAATATTCAATTGATTAGATAGATAACCTCTTTATCTGTAAAATCATCAACTTATTAAAGATATTAAACGAGAAATTCACGAAAAATTAGGAGTGTGTATGAAGCTGATTGTGAAGTGGGTGGTTGAGACCCCTTTTTCCCTCCGCCCCCCTTTTATACATAACGACTAGCCCCTTTATTGGCTAAGAGATCCGAGAATAAAAGGCTACACGCCTCGAGTTACCTAGACACATGAGACTTCAATTGAACCTTTCACGCAGCACCGTATCCTATAGACCGTGATGTTTTGGAGTATTCTGATTTAATTGAATCTCACAATGTTTCAAAGAACGTAGCTAGTATTCTACCTAACTACACATTTCTGACCTCAAGACTTACAGTCTTGCGCGCTGCTATATCAAGTACTCAATATTTTCACGCTGCATGCAATGACGAACTAGCACACGAAGGCGCCTGAGCGCGAAGAACTATGAAAATAAGGAATACTTAAATCCATAACTCAGCCGATCTTCAGATTTGCAAGGCTCTGAAGAACTCGCATGACCACAGAACAGCAAAAATCGTGGCCTCGCCTCGCAGCTTAAAAAACACAAGAATCCGTATATTTTCTACCCGAACCTTGAATTATTGACAGTGAAAAATAAAACAAGAAGGAATATAAACCTAGACAGTTCCATGGCCATTACGGCGCAACCACCTGTTCCGTGCTATTGACGCGTCTCGGTGCCGCATTCGATAACCGTGATGTACACTGTCCCCCACTCGTATTCAACTTTCCCAACCTGACAAGTACAATATCGGATGCCAAATGCGGCCACGGTCCATGGACTGTTACCCGAGACGGATGATGGAAGGTGAGGCATACGTGCGCATCAAAATTTGGCAAATAAAATATTATACCACAAAGTGTACATGACGATTGGAACTGTTCATCGATAGTTTGATCTCGTTTATTTGCTGTTCGACTGAAAATCCTCGCGATGACTGATAATGTCGCATCCTGTGATATCCCTCGAAATTGCTCCAACTCGTGGGTAACCGATTATAGTGGGTGGCTTCTTGGGTCGATATTGACACACCCACCCGATTCAACCCGCCCGCAAATGGGCGTTGAGCAAATTTTGTCTTTTCGTAACAAACGCCGCATCATCTCGTAGGTCTCATTACATATAACCCTTCGCAGGCCAACATGCGGCCAGAACCAGATACAATGCAACCCCAAAGGAATAGATGAGCTCCAAGCAGACCGGTTGAACCCCCTACATCTTTTTTCGCTTGCCGATCTGGGCTTTGAAACCGCCCTTGACCGCAGAAACGGAACGACGTGAACCACACTGTACGTAATGTCAGCACTAAGCTTGTCATAGCCATAAGAACGGGCAGAGAGTCCGCTAATGGACTCCTGTTACCCCATCGAATAAAGCGAGGAGTTTGGGGCGATTTCCGGACTCTGACTTACGCTATTGCAGGTCATGAAGTCTAAAACCCCGATAGTTAGTAAATTTGCCTTCCTCGGGAGAAACGGATATGAGGGACCCTAGAAAGGGAATTGCCGAAGGCGCAACACAAGGCAGGTTTTATAACCCCATGATGTTGGCATATGGTGCCATATGTTCCCAACAAAAGCATCTGTGGCGTGAAGGAAAGGGAGAGTTCTAGACTCACAAAGTCGATTCTCTCCTTTTTCAAGAGTCGTATCGGGGCTCTTGCAGGTACGGCACGTTACGTATTCGATGATGTACTTCCTTAATATACTCTCAAGTTGTTTCCTGTGAGAATGTTAGTCGTGATATACAAAGTTAAGTTGTTTAGTTACGTACTGTTGGAGACGGGCCCTGATGACTAAACGTTTTGATCCATCAACTGAACCACTATAACGTATGTTGTTAGTGATCTGACACGGACGTGGAGTATGAGAGCGTCGAGAACTCTCGTGACAAAGTTTGGCCCGTAACAATCTTCTTGCGGCTGACGCTTAACAGTACAGCTCTGCAGCATTGCACTTACGTTGTACCTAATTCGGCAAACTAAGTTGAATTAGTTATCTGTCATCTATATCAATGGGAAAGGAAGACAGAATCAGGGGGCTTACTAGATATGAGGTCACATGCTCATAGCTTCGCTTCACTGTAGCACATTGTTAATAAGTGCCTAGGTAGCGCGACAAAGATGCACCAGCTGATTCCGCAGCTTGCGCTGATGGTACTTACTTCGCTTGGTGATGTCCTCGATGTTGGCGAAGATAGTCTTTTTGTTGCCTTCACGAAGGCACTGAGGAGGCGGGATCTTGTAACTTCGCGAACCAGTTGAGGCGTGGTCGGGGTTCTTCTCGGCGAGGAGATCAAAGAAACGTCCCAGAAGCAGGTTGTAGGTTATGGGGGTGTTCTGGTCATGTTGCCAAATACCAGTACCTATGTCTGGGTTACCAGCTTGTTCTTCCGACTTGCCCTCGCCCTCCTTATCAAGGTCCAAGGCGGCAAGCTTGGCAGCGAATTCGGTATCGGTCTTGGGCTTCTTCTTTTTCTTCTTGAGCGATAGGTCGATGCCACCGACGATATTGGATTCATCGGCGGCTGCGTCGCCGTCCTCGGCCTCCTTCTTCGGCTTCTTCTTCTTTTTCTTTCCAAGGTCTAGGGCGCCACCTTCCTCGGTGGGCGTTCCATCCTCAGGTGGTGGCGACGTGGGCTCCTCAGCGGGGGTAGAATGGGAGATGGCGGTGGACTCCTTGTTATCCTCAGTGGACGACATGGTGACTTGTCCGTCAGGCTGAACTACGATGGCCTCGGAACTGAATACGACAGATTTGCGTTGTTTGCGGTCGGGGAGAGACGGGCGAGAATCCTAAAGTAGACGACTTAGTATGGTGGTGACTTTGTGCTGGGCGGATTCGTGTTGTCGAGCGTCTAATGCAAAGAAAGGCAGAAAGGCAGAAGCAGGCAATGGAATGGCCCAATGGAAAGTAGAAGATAGTACCTGTGGAGAGAAACGTCACGTGTTTGTGGAAATAGAAATTGTCACAGAAAGACAGGAGACGAGAGTCAATGGTATTGACTCATCGGCTGATGACGATGACTCTTTTTGGTAATTGAGTGAGGAATTTCTGAAGGTGGTGGTTTTTTATGGGGCACGCGAGAATGGTATGGGCTAGGATGGCATTGGGGGGGAGGGGCAAGTCTTCCGACTGGCTAGCGACAGGGGGTATGATAGCGGCCGATAGGCGCGGTGCCCCGCTGTAGCAGTATGCGGTATAGGGCGGTAGGGCCATACCTAATACCCATGCTAAGGCGGGGTGTGATATGATAGGTGGCTCGGGTGGTACTGTACACTGGTACGTACTGGATAGATAACTGACAGGTAACAAGTACACTATAGTTGCTGCAACGAGGGTCCGAGGCGGGAGGCGGGTAGAGCAATGATGATGGAAGCCAAAGCGCAGAAAAACAGTGCGACACAAGAATGCGCGCGAACACGAGGGTCTATACTTACTGCCTCTGTGGCGTCCATCTTGAACGTCTGACTCGAGATATCTCGCACGGACAGTGCGTGTGATTTGCTTCTGTGTCACAGACGAATGACAGACACTAGATGTAGTGTTGGTGCGAGCGTCAATGCTTTGAGCAACGAATTGAGTATTCGGGTTCGATGGTAGACGTGTTGTTTGTTGTATGATAAGAGTTGGAAGAGTTGGGCTCGTGGGAGGGCGGCAGTATTATGACGAAGGCATATGAACCGGAGGGAGGGCAACTTGGGGTATTGGCTGCACCATGACAAGACAAGCACACACCTACTTACCTAACCTACTACCTAACCTACTACCTAAACCTACTACCTATAACCTAGGTACAGTAACTCTGTTGGTGCAGCTAGATCCACCGCTGAGTCACCCACGACCAGCTCAGCAGCCACGTTTCTGCTGTACTGACTTAGGTTACCTGAAGGTTTTATATCTACACCTAAAGTAGCAACAAGCTTGCCGAGCTGAACAAGTTGACGGCCCGCCAAAAGTCTCCACTGTGAGGCCTGCCAAGTACCTAACCTAGGTACTTCTACCAAGAGCTAAACAGCGCTATCTCCGATCCCGCAAAGCAACTTTCCACACTACAGGTGCTGTAGCTGCCAAGCCTCATTGACGACATCCCCAGAGAAAGAGAAAGCAGTGCCTGCAGGTGGTGTGGTGTCCAAGTACAACATCTTCACGCGTTGCGTCGCATAACACCCCTTATCCGTCTCTCCGTCTCTCCGTCTCTCCGCCTCTCTGTCAGTCTATCTATCACGGTCTCGGGCACCTCGAAGTCCGATGCATCATCAGGCTCTCGACCAGTAGCGCTTCGACCGCTGCTTTCCCTTCTCCCGATCACCTTACCCACTCCTAACTCGCTCGCGATATCATCACCTCCAAACGAGAGCCATGTCGCTGTCCGACTCGTTCGCCATCCCTGACGACTCTGTCTCCGACCTGGACGATATAGATTCTCTACCCTCCACGTCCACCGAGAGCTTCGAGTCCGACGACGATTACGATGCCCAGAAAGAATGGGAGCAGAGCCTGGAGCAACTCCAGCTTCTCCTCACCATGATAATAGTTCCCTTTGCGGGGAAATACTTTGGCCGCAAGTTTGCGTATTGGAGTACGTTGGTCCCGAAATTCTGGAAGGTGTACTGCACGGTTGGTTACTAACCATTTTGTACAGGTTGGGCAAGATACATGGAATGGACACATAATGTAGAGATCAATTGGACAAGCAAGAAGACCTTCAAGGCTGCGGGTGCCATCGAGGCGGCGGCAACGCTTTGAGGGATTATAACGCATTGCATACGGGCACCAAAAAGAAAGAGTATCGAGACTACCCGAGGCTACCTATTCTTGTATATTTACCAGCCAACGATACAAGCTTACGAACATGGCAAAACTACAAATGAGAAATTGAGCAACTAGCTCAGATACTATTCCAATTATGCGCCGAATTTCATACGTCGTGTAGCTTTGCTACCTACCTAACATCACATGCTATGCGAGTGCTCTCACACCTATCACCTTCCTGAGATTTAGTCGCGGCGTGTCGGGCAGAGTAATCGAGATCATGGCTTACTTTAAGTTGTGAGAGTGCATAAGTTATGGGCCGCAAGTCTCGGGTAACCCGCAAGCTCTTCACGTTCTTCGGTCCTCTCATGATTTTTGGCACCTCCTATTCATTATGTTCCTGTTTCTAGTACAACCGCTATATCTCTTCTACCCATTGGTTTACGCCCATATGCTTAGAACTCGTCGTCAGTGCTAACTTTCAGGTCAAATGATGGTCGCTGTAGGCCGTACTTTCTTTACGAGAAATAGCAAGGGCGGCCGCAATATCGCCTGACCCAACTTACGCAACGACACGAGCCGTTCGACACTGCTGAGAATACCGGTTCATCTTACTGTGGCTATAATTAAAATTTCAGATCTTTTCCGCGATCGGCGATCTTAAATGGGATGTATGGGTATTGAATGAGTTGAACAAGACCCAACGGTCTTCGAGCTGGCATGCCTTATCAATGAATAATTCAAACTCTAGTTCCCTGGTCTGCGGATGCGTTTTTGACTACGATGTATATTGTGTCATAATGCTTGCCCCTACGGGAACATAATCAAATTGTACGATCTGATTCCCTAAATCCAAGGACTCCCCCAGGTCTCTTTCTGTGCCGCTTAATTCGTCGGTATTTCTTGGAGTCTCTCGCAGGGAAGCGAGTTTCGCTGGTCCTTCATACCTTGTGGTCCTACAGCGCAATACATAATTTGGAGCTGCCGATATATTTATGCATGCCTGAAAACCACTACTACAATCACCCTATACGGTAGCTTTTCCAAGATTACCAAACATCATGCAACCACAGAAGCCCCAGCCAAGGAGGTGAGCCGAATCCAAGGCCAGCAGAAATCACCTAAGTGAATGGGACATTTCTTGATCTTAAGGAAAACAATTCAGTCAATTGGATGAAATGAAAAAAATAGACGAAAAACTAGAAGTGCAAGGCGAAGCGTGTGCAGATGACTGAGTCTTCCAGTTCTCTCCTAGTGGTTACCCCCATACATTTTATATGCGGAACTCAGCCCCTTATCGGCCGATTTTTATAGTTAACCACTCGCATTTCGATAACCAAGACCTCCAGAAAAATGCACCAGATACAAAAGAAAGGGCATTATTTCCAACGCCTAGATTGACAGTTTTACCTGCGCTCAGAGCTGGAGCCAGATGCCCCGCCGGATAGGGGCCTCAAAACGCCTTGCGACTCCAACATCCCGATTGTTTCCGTCATCCATTCCTGGCACCGCCTCAGTGGCTTCTTTGGGTCGATGCGCCTTGGACCGTTGAACTGCTTTGCCGGTGGCGGATTGGACCGACAGATAGCATCCATTTGGTCCAAATCGGAACTTGACACCCAGCCAATCTGACGCATTCCTTCAAACGAAGGAGACTGTTCGGGGACTTCTTTTGTCCTCGTCTCATAAGTCATGCCCTCTTGTATATTGCCCGTGACATGGAAGAGATGGCCGTCGTCCCCGCCAGAGCGCACGAACAGAGAATGGTGGTTTCGAGGAGCGCCTATGGACTCAACAAGGTACACGGCAAGAGACATTACGAATGAGATAAGCTTCAATAAACCTTATCATTTCAGTACAATCAATTCCACATACAAGAAACCTCAACTTACAGCAGATTATCCTTCGAAAAGTCCGGCGAGACAGACCAATTCTACTATGAAGTAAATTGGGTTTTTGTTTTCTCTACAGATAAGCAGGTTGAGTTGCAAGAAGAAATGAGTGCAAAGTGTGGATAAGAGTCTGATTCAAAGTAAAGCTCACAGCAGCATCTCTCTATTTATGTTTGTGTTTTCAGTGATGCTTCTTCAGCTCCAAATATTTTTACATTATATTTCCGACATTACTGGTGGCCGACTTCTGACCATGTTGGTAGTTTTTAAACACTGTTGGGTGTTCCCAAACCTTAGCGTGCTAGGTTCGGCTATGAAGCTATATGAGCAAGCGAATCTGTGTTGGGTACGAATTAGTCTCTGCTCCGTAGTTGCAAAATCATTCGTCACCAACGAAAGGAGAAGCATAGACGAGTGATAAAGTGGCAACCTCCGGGTGGCTGCCTGTTTGTGCCCCGCCGCGAAAACCCATGCAGCCAACAGCGTTGATAATGGCGCTTAGGTGCCTTTTAGCTTTCAACCGGGCGCCAACTGAGGGTTGTCTATGAGCTTGTTTTCATACGATTTGTTGGTCGCCTATTATAATAGTTCAATCTTTTTTTAGTCCCAGAACGTGATAATCAGACTGAGCATAAGGATCATGTTACCACCATCGGTTTCGCTAAGATTGCGTGATAGTGGTTTGTTAGCAGCAGGACAAAGCATAAGGCTTTTCTTCTTAGCTTGAAACAGAATTAGCGAGGGAAAAAAGGTAGAGAATATTGTTCTAGTGAGGACGACGGTCAGGAGTTTGCAACTGAGTTTGAATTTACAATGCAGCTATCCCCACATTTCGATATAAAGTAAATACAACCAGGCAAACTGATTTGGAAACTCGTCCAACATTTTGGCGACGTAACAATGCCAATCATCTTTCCAGCTAGCACAGCATATCATTGCATAGGCATATTCCCAGTACGTAGGGTACCATCCCGACGCAGCCCAGTCAATGATCGCGATCTTGCCTCCAGATCCAACCATAATATTTTTCCGCTGCAGGTCACCGTGTGTGAATACTGGATTACTATTTCCCCGTAGAACTTGAGGTAGGACGCGAAGATAGTAATCAGTCTTGTGGCGAAGTACATCACTACACTCAAGTCTATATCGCTGAATGATGCCGTGAACCAGCTCATCTTCCGTGTGAAATGGCCCATTCCTGATAGGAATAGGTTCCTCGGTCCAGAAGAAGTCATCATTGAGTTTTGTCATCCCGAGGCTACCAAAGTAACCAGGCGGCGGTATGCTGCGAAGAAGTTGAAACGCCTCGCGTAAAGTATCGACGACCTTAAGCCTTTCGGACTCGCCCATCGTACTCCACACTTCGTCCAATGGGCGGCTGTTAAGGTACTCTATAACAATGTATGTTACAGGTGATAACAATGGCCGAGTTTTCTTGTAAATAGCGAAGATACCGGCACGAGGCTTTTGAGGTGCTGCCGTGCGAAGATCATGTTTTCACCTTCGATTGGTTCGACCTCCGAGCCGTACTTCACAACATAATGCTCTCTTACACGTACGACGCATCTTGCGCTTAACCTTTTGAGCACATGTGAAGAACACTCAATTTCCTCTGTTGATGGCAGACGTGCAGGAAGCTGGCCAAGAGGTTCGCTGAAGAGTACTGCAGTCTGCGCTGGAGCGGGTGAGGGTGGAAGAGGTGGGGGAGGAGGAGGAGGAGGAGGAGAGGGTGAATGTGAAGATCGAAAGAGATCTCTCATATTCGGTTTAAATGTGGATTACCTTGATGTAGTTTTGGGTATGAAAGTGTTGTTATGTTTATCTAGATGTGTAGCATATGAATGGAATGGTCGTTGGTTGTTGGTTGTTGGTTGTTGGTTGTTGGTTGTTGGTTGTTGGTTGTTGGTTGTTGGTTGTTGGTTGTTGGTTGTTGGAGTTTAAGCGCTAATTGTTCACGTGCAGAAGACGGGCCAACAGTACTAACCATTTCAATCCAGGCGCTTCGAGCTGCAACAAGACCAACGCTCTCAAAGCTGGAATATGTAGAAAATCCATATAAATATTATTGAGGAAGCATTACGTTTTGATCGATATGGCACTGCTATAGATTCAATTCTGCGATAGCAGAACAGAGGGCCGGCGGCTACAAACTGGGGGTGGTTGGAGAAAACCTCTCGGACTGCCGCATCTGTGATAAGCTAGGTATATGCCAAACATTTAATATCGCCCGTTATTTAAATGCAAGAGATTGAGTACTATAAAAGAATCAAGGGGACATAATCTACTTCCTTTTCTCGCTAGGTATTCCGTGATTCGGTACTGAGTGACACTCGCTCCTCGATCTGAGGCCAAAATGGCTGCCCGTATTGGTCAACACGTTTAGGTTGGGGGATCGTTAGCTAGCTGCTCAAATTGTGTTGAGAATAATTATAAGTTAATTATATCCTATAACGGGGATATAGGAGCTGAGTAAGTTCCAGTTTTACAAAGAATCGAATATAAAATATGTCGCGGAGATGTGGACCTATATACCGTTATTGCCAACTTGACGATAACGGCGTCGTTTTTTCGTTACAAAACATTGTCTAAATGGCCTTCATTTTCAACTGAGCTTTAGTTTCCTGATCTAAACTTTTTAGTAGGATTCCCTTACTTAGTACACTCTCAAGATCTCCGATAGCCATAAATGCTTCTCTGTATTCCCGGTCACAGATACTTTACACGTTGATGTTCCTGATACGTCAAACAGAACTATGCGAAGCAAACAAGCCGGGTCAATAGGACAATTTCCCCGCAAGTGAGAGTTTTTTGGGTAATCAAAAGCCCAATCCTCTCCTGCATTTATACTGAATGGATATAATGTTCATTTCGACTAACAAGTCAAAGGTTTCATGTCAGTTTTCGCGAGTTGTCGATATAGAGGGCAATGAAAATGAATAACAAAGAAGCAGCTGGAGGGTAAAGGAACACCGAAGGATATAGTTATCCTTACAATGATTCTTAACACTCTCAAGAGTATGGCTGTTTATTGTGAGGCCCGTTGTATTATTCCTTTTCTACTTTCCACTTTCACAACCGGGAATTTCAGACCTAAGGTAACCCCACCGGCTGCGGGCAGTGCCCTCGCGGGCCACTTTCTACCAAAACCACCACCTTACAATTGAAGCTATATTTTTAAGCAAAATAGATCGCAATAGCTAGTTTTTAATGTTTTACACTATAATATAGTCTTTAGCTTCTGTTTCGTTTTCTTAACAGGTATCTGCTACCCTATTTAGAGTCCCTAGCATTTAGCAATTTTTAGCTTTATCTTTATAAACAACCTTATATTTTAATCTATATTTTATTTTATATATAACAGCTATCCGTATAAACTTTTACTTTAGTAGTATTTTAACGTTTTTATATTTTTTTAAAACTTATTTAGCTAATTTAGCTTTAAAGTAGCTAATTTTAGCTTATAAATTTATAATTAAATAAGTTTAGCTATTAAAAGCTTTGCTAACTTTTTTAAAATATAACTTTTAAGTTAAATAATTAAAAAAACTATAATTTATAGTTAGTTTATAAAAAATATATTAAATTTTTTAGCTATTTAAAAATATTTAAATATACGTTTTAACTATTTTTATAATAAAATTTAATATTAACTTTTATTTTATAGTAATAAATATTAAAAGCTATACTTTAGTTATATTTATATTTTTTAATAATATATATTTTAATAATAACGTTTTTATATAATTATATAGCTTTATTTTTGCTATTTTTTAAACGTTTTTAATTATTTTAAATATTAAAATAACTTTATAAACTTTATAATATATTTATATTATTTTTTTTTTAAAAAGCTTAAGCTTTAAAATTATATTAAAGCTTTTTTTTAATAGTATTTCTAGCTTTTTTTTTAAAATTATAAAAACTTTTATATTTAATACTTATATTATATAGCTATAATAAAGTTTATAAAATATTAGCTAAATTTTATTTAACAAATAAAACGTTAAAAAAATATTGTTAATGTTGGGTGGCCAGGGGTACGATATCGTACGTAACAAGTGGGTGAGATAAATAGCTGTATATATCGATCTATCTTCTGTATCTTCCGCGCGAAGGTGAGGCTCTCGCGCGGAGAATTCTCCTATGGCAGGAGAATTCTGCCTATATACACCGCCTGCCCAAGTGGGCCGGCAGGCCAACTGCTCTATCGCACGATAGCTTTGCCTGCAGTCAACACCGATATCACAACAGTTAATATATAAATTATAGCTATTATAAATTAATATTATTTATATATTATTATATTAAGCTTTAATAAATAAAATAAAAAAGTTTTTAAGCTAATTTAACGTTATTTAGTTATTTATTTACTTTTTAAATAAATATTTAAACTGCTATTTTTTATATAAACTAATATTTTAGTTTAAAAACTATTAACTTTATATATAAATATTTTTATAAATAACTAATAGCAAAAAAAATATTTTATTACTGCTAATAGTTTTTAAAATAGTTATTTATTTATTTTGTTTAATATTTTTTTTAAAAGCTTAATAGCTTATAAATTTAATAATTATTTAATAGTTATTATTAACGCTTTAGTTAAATTTTATTTTATTTATATTATAAAAACGTTTAATAAAAATATTTATAATATTTAAAGCTTTAAATTTATTAAAAAATAAGTTAATATTATTTTTTATAGCTTTATTAACTTTTAAATAGTTAATTATAATTAATTTAATAACTTTAACTTTTAAATTTTTATTAAAAAAGCAGTAGTATTATACGTTTTTAATTATATAAGTATTTTTAAAAATATTAACTATCCGCTAGATTATATATTTAAATTTTATAAACAAAAGTATATAACTTAATTTAGCTTAATTAATTGTTTAATTATTTAATTAGCTTTTAAAAATTAAAAAAAAAGCTTATTAGTTTTAATTTATTTTTGTTTTAATAAATATGCTAATAAAACGCTGCTATATATATAACCAGGGTATATTTTATTTAATAGCTATTTTATAAACTAATATATTAAGCTTTATATTATAAATTATAACTTAAACGTGCTTATTTTAATTAACTA
Organism: Xylaria sp. 218_066; assembly: GCA_019843955.1. NCBI lineage: Eukaryota > Fungi > Ascomycota > Sordariomycetes > Xylariales > Xylariaceae > Xylaria > Xylaria sp. 218_066. The sequence continues at coordinate 18,094 of JADKYC010000029.1, read as the reverse complement.
ATAATATATTTATAAAAAGCAAAAAATAATAAATCGATTAAATATAAAAAAAAAAAAATAGGATAAAAAGTAGTAAAAGAATTGCTAAATATTTAAATACGCATTAAATACATAAATAAGGTAGTTAAGGTAGCCCGTAAAAGCACTGCCCGTAGCCGGTGGGGTTACCTTATTAGATTTGTGTTATGTTGGCCCAAAACTGGGGTTATTATAAGGGATCCAACATAATATAAACTTAAATAGGCTTTTTGTTATACTCATTCTAATCTGTGCGATTGAAAGTGTTCTAGGCCAGACTCTTATTGGAACATGATAAAATCTCAAGAGATCATTCCCACAATGTAAATAGACGCAATACTCACCAAGGGGTGTGATACAACTTAACCATTTTCACACTAGATTATCAAGCCATGAGAGGAGAGAGGGAAATTTTATCCATCAAACATCTTATTCCTCGCTATATTTTCACACATAGCCGCCAGCAAAAGTACGGAATGGTCTAAAGCTAATCAATCGCTTTCAGTTTTATATCTTCACCGAAGAATATAGTAACATTTCTTCACACCCGGTGTCACAAAATCTAACCACAGGGTAAAACGAGTACGACCTATTTGCAATAACTCCCCTCACAGATAGCCACGTGAGCTTTGCGTCGCCCCGATAACTATGCCAACTGCCAATAACGGCCCTTTGATCGACCTAAGATTGTTTCAACAACATGTGTTCACAATAATCTGCTCATTATGCGTTATATAGAACAAACTAGCTCGCGCCTTTGCCATCAGGGCTTACGTTGAGCCAAATTGACTCAAAAGAATATTGTGATTCCCCTATATATAATTACTAAGTCTTAGATGCTTACGGGCACCCTTATTCATAGTCCATAGCAAGTCTACCTTATAACACTTGACTGCTAAGGAGACCAGTTCTCCAGGACAGCCATCTTCGATCCCGCCCTAGTCTCTTTCTCGCCACGTTATAAACAACGTGGGGTACTTAGTCGTTGTAACGAGGATGAGGCTTGGAACTGGTGTTCTATTCGCATATAATCATCTATGGCCGCAAGGGAACCATACTGAACTGGCTTCCTCCCTTCAGCTCTGGCGGCAACTAGGTCCATATATACACGAAAGCTACGCTTTCGTCTATCTATTATTATCTCCCATTATCGCGCCATAAGTAAAAGAGAAGGAAGCTGGTAGCAGCACCTGGGAAGGCCATATTTGTGGCCCAAGCTCACCCACCACTACATAACGAGCCGTCGACTGTTTCTGGTCGATTAAAATCCATACTCATGACTAGGGGTCTTCGTGGTTAGCATCGACAACACTTCACATAACTACGAGATTCGTAAAGTTGTCTCTCTCTTCACCGTGCACCACTTTCCGACTCAACTTATCGTGGAGTGACGATTGGTGTAAATGTCCGTTTGACGGCCATTACTGGTACTGCTGTCAGATCACATGCAGAGAACTGAACCATCTTGACGTCTGCCAATTTTGCCGCAACGAGCAATGTCCTGGCTGTTCCAAGATAAATATCATGACCAACATTATAGTGGACGGTAAGACAAACGCGAAGAATGAACGACAGAGACGGGACGACGAGGATCCTATCGGTCAAAAGACACAAAGATGAGAATGCATGTGATCACCAAACTTTGGGATAACACGGCAACATAGTTGTTGGCTGTTGACAAGAGAGATATAAAGACAACTTCGAAAACTACAATCCGAAAGACCAACCCATCATGGCTGGGAGCTTGGAAATATAAAGGGGGTTGAGATTATCCTCAGTGTATTTTTGTACCGTTTGTGTAGGAGGATCTTTACATCTCAGAGAAGAAAACTATAAGCCAGGATCTATAGGATAGAATTGAAGACATTGTGGGTGATGAGGAGCGCTTCTTTGTGCGTTTTTATTCTCCTCGGATTTCACATTATGAGGGGTCGGAACCTCGCAGCTTGGACACTTGCATCTTTAGCTTCGAGATCGGATAAAATGTAGTTTCGAATTGAGTTTCTATGAATATATCTCGTTTGTTCATATATAAGCTAGGCGAAATTGCCAAGTCTTGTACTACTCGCCGTAATGATTTCGCTGCGAGGTAAAGAGATCGAGTACTACAATTTTAATTAGTTCGTAAAGTCATCTCACGATTATTCCTCCCTCCTTTAACCTTCCATAATCACCCTTATTCGAGTTCCGACTGATGAGTTAAACGACATCTTTCGTAGAAACCTTTTCATCAGAAATAGAGTCATGGTGAATCTCATTCTCGACAGCCTTCGCCGTCTTACGCACGCGCTCGTCGTCCTCGAACACTGCGAGGAATAGTCAGCATTAATAACCTCCGGAGTTTCATTGCCTCGCCGAAACTTACGGAATGCAAGTTCTTCCAGGGTCCGGCCGGACGTCTCGGGCCAGAGGAAGTAGATGAGAATACCCTCAATGAGGATCCAGACAGAGTATACGATCAAGAACTTCCAGCCGATGCCATTTACGGGATCTAAACCAACGGGGTTCACGTTCGTGCCGAAGAACTAATCCACTGTCAGTGATGCGTTGGCGTTTTTATGCAGGCTTGAGCCCTTGACTCACCTGGGCAGCCTTTCCAAAGAATTGGAAGACGGTGATACCACGGGCTCTCATGGCGTAAGGGAACAGTTCGACCAAGAACGCTGTGAGGGAAAGTCAGCGCTGGGCTCGTTAAAACGAGCATTTCTCTGCTTACTATATGTCAATGCGTTGAAGCCGATGTTATACCCGGGTTGGTAGAAGTAGATCCAGAACAGACAGAGCTTCGCCGCGACACTGTTACGCTTCTCGATAGCCACGGCCGAGGAGATGGTCCAGCCAACATACGCTGTCAGAATCCAGGCTATGGCAAAGAGATACATGGTCCGGCGTCGGAATCGCATCACGATCAGTGCCGTGATCACAGCGCACACTAGACCCCAGACCTGGTTGCCGATGTTGTATTTCGCGGCGAACTGAGGGTCCGTGAAGCCGACGAGCTTGAGGATGTCGCCCAGGTAGTACGAGATTAGTACGTTACCGGAAAGCTGCGACATGACGCCGACAAGGGAGCCGATGAGGAGCCGACGTCGGTTTCCCGGGGTGCTAACCATGTCCATCCATGATCGCTTCGCGTGCTCGAGCTCGATGGCGATCGTGGTTTTGATCTCAGCCATTTCGGCCTTGGCGAATTCGGAGTTCTCGTCTCCTTCAGCATGGTACTTGACGATTACCTGATAGGCCTCTTCGTGCCTGTCCTTGCTAATGAGAAATCTGGGACTCTCCGGGATGAAGCTAAACGGGTGGTTAATGTCAATGCAGTGTTTATAATGCGATGAAAGCTTACAAGATAAAGATAACTTGTAACAATGACGGAGATAGTTGTAGAAGCGATGGGACTCTATTTAAGGTAAGTATTGCCCGGGGGACCTAGCAGACAGCGACATCACTTTACCTCCAGGACCTATAGCGTAGCGCATCAGCTTCCGTTTGTAACTAACACATAAAAGCAAGTCGACATACCAATCTGACGGGATCAACTGTGTCCCATACGTTACGCCAGAAGCAACGATCGCACCGATGAAGTAAGCGGCATTGAACAACGACGTCAAGACGGCGCGCTCTTTCGGGTATGCGAGTTCTCCGATAAGACTGGAGCCGGCTACGATAGCATAGGGGAGCCCGAATCCAATAATCAACCGAGCAACGATGTACATAGGTGCTAAGCGCGAGTTAGTAAAGATAGGACGAGCCACTGCATACATGTCCACCAAGACGAACTTACCATTAACCGCGAAACCTTGAATAAGCGACCCGATGATCATGATTATACTTCCTGTCATGACGCACCATCTCCGCCCCAAGTTATCGTTGACGAAGGGAATAAGAGGCAGACCAATGACCGCACCGAGAGGGAGTGCCGACGCCAGAATACCCTTGTAACCCCCTTGGGGATTTCCGAAGTCTGATCATATCAAAGTTAACAACTCAAGCGCTAACAAGCACATTGGCGTCGAGGGGGACCTACATTCCGTCCAAGCAGGTACCAGCTGAACCGCATTGATGATCTGCGAGTCGAATCCCGAAGTCATCTCAATACCCATGAGACAAGGGAACAGCATGAAGTAGAGGTAGCGCAGATTTCGCTTGCGGTACCAGGGGACCGGGTCCTCCACCGCCATGCGGTGGACGCGGTTGTCCGTCTGAACAGTGACGCCGACCATCTTGTCAGAGCTTTTGCGATGCCTCTAGAATCGATGCTGAAAGATGAAGGAGTCCAGCGAGCTCGAGGCGAATGGTCACCTAGCAAGCCCGCTGGGCGCGCTTTTGCTCATATACATGGACTGTTCGCGGTCGGCCCGGTTGTAATTCGGAGGCTCTCGGCGGGTAATCAGATAATAGAGAGCGCATGTTGGGTCGTGAACAAATGATACGTGTTGTTGGGTTTCACTTAATGTCTAGATGTATGTGGTTCGATTTAGCCGGAGTGCCTGATCCGGTCCGCTTTTTGAAGCTGTGGATGAAAGGTAGTATTGAATCCCACAATGCCACATGCCCACGGCCTGGACAACCGTTAGAAGACATTCCCTTGCTATTGGAGGGACAATTCCACTACACAGGCTCCGGCCCATGGGGAAAACCCTTGACTGATTCGATATAAGTTTCCATCGTAAGATATTCTATGCCGCTAAAAAGCTAAACACCAGTCTTGGCATTTTGGCCTCCATCGACGCAATACGTGATACAGTCCTCTGAGCTTTGTTGTTGCATCAAGATAAAGGATAGAAAGGAGAAGCTTTTCAATCTTAGAAATAAATTTCAGAGCAATTTGTAACATATTTATTATCACACCTAACTCAAGCGCGCCATGTTCCTCATAATAGTGTTGGGCCGACTACTCGCGAGGTTCTCCGCTATCACGCTTTCAGTCTCTTATATTGAATCAGCCCCGGTTTGGGGTTCGCGTATATGATCAATTTAGTTCCAGACCGACGGATCAGCCGCGCATATAAACTCGGCGAAACTCTTGCCAGGTTGCATTGTTGGAGTCGGATGGAGGCCCCGACAACCCGGACAGCCGGAAGATGTAACATAACCGGCCTTAGGGGAACTACTAAGCACGCTCTGTGTCTTAGTGAACTTGCACACACGACTGTCTTTTTATTCCTTTCCCTCAATTTATATAGCAGAAGCAATATTAAGATACTTTGGGTTTACAATTTGAACTACCCTGTTTATTTATTCGCTGAACCGCTCTACTGGGTCCTCATAACTTGTAGAAGGGAAGGGGAAATAGGTGAGTTGAAGTTATACACTTACTACCTTAGACTTCTAGACAATTTTATCAAATCTCTTTCATCCTTCGGCACAGAGTGGTGCGATAGTGAAGTCCATAAGGTGTGTTCGAATGAATTTTCTGACCAGTTAACTAAGAGAAATGCAAGGAAAGTAGCCAGAAGTAGCGATAACTGCCATTGGTGGCTTATAGCATTACTAGACGTGGCTAGAATACTAGCGTAAACTCTATTTGTAGTCCCAGTTCGTCAGCTCAGCTACGATAGTTTTGAACTTTGACGACATATTAGTTGTTAACACGATGATACATGCAGATATGAAGAGAAACTATCACAGCTGTGGAGAAAATTCTCTTCAGCTAGCATAGTAGCCCAACGATTATTGTCATCAACCCTGGCTAGATTTTCTGCTTCTATCAAAGTAGATATGTTGTTAAATACCATTTAACTATTAAAGCCATATCCCATTACATCACGCAATATATATCTGCTCAACTCTTGAAACAGACTTGTCGCTCGACGTTGGTCTAGGGGTCGAAGTCGAGACTAACAATGGTGCGTCCATTTTGTCCGGTAACGACCGCTTTTTGGTACGGGGACTCAAGTCATCCAACTGAATCCCTGTGTCCACCGCAACTCCAGATAGGTGGATTTGCTGCCTATCAAAGGCGGCGTCCCAAGAGGCTTCCAGAGGCGGTGCCGGTGTTGTCCCCCTTCTGCGCCAATTTCGCGGCACGAACGTTTCATACATTATCCGCCGAAAGTCCCTGGTGAGACCAAAGACGACCCAGATGGCTAAGCCAGGCGTCACGCCGAAAATATATCCTATGATATTTGACCTTGCTCGTTCGGGGCCCAAGTCAGGTGCCTCCGCTTTCGCGTCTCTCGCTACGTCATCGGCTTGAGGTAGGTGTGTGACGATGTTCGCTACGATGAAAGCCCTATAACTATTAGTTAATGTTTTGAAGGGAATCCACAACAAGGCATGCAGGGTAGCCTTACGAAATAAGGACGACAGCAATTGAAAGTCGAGCCACCACCCAATTATCGTCAAAAACAGTCCCTTGAGCTGTATATACTGGAGTGATGGATGGAGTGAGGGTAGGCTGGTCTTTGGAGCCATTGCTGCTACTGCTACTTCTAATGCGCGACCAGAAGTTTGCCGACTCGGCAGTTGTTTGTACGCGTCTCCAGGCAAGTTTGGACATGACATATTGACGAATAACGATGGAAAGCAAGATAATGCTGACAGCACAGCTCGTAACAGCTAATCTGAGTTAGCATATATGGATCTATGCTGAGATAGAAAAGCCAGACGGGGTTGTTAAAGGACTAGACTCACATTGCACGTTGGCTACGAACATGTATGCTGTAAAGCTGCTTTGCACTGCTGGTGTTTGAAGCAAGCCTATTGTAATTGCTGCCAGAATGACTGGGGCAACTCTGCCAAATACGCCAGAAATACGTTCTGCGCCCCGTCTCGTTCCCCAAAAGTTGTACATCGTCATCGTTACCCGGACACAACTGATGACCATGTTAGCTATACCGATGAATTGATGCGGACGATACCAATGAGACGACTTACTAAGCCAAAAGATAGCTCGACTCCACGATATAGCAAAATAGGCCTTTAAAATTCGAATTAGCCAGGAAGCTAGGCTATGAAGATACCCAATGAATATTCACGACGTACGTATGATTGCCAACACTCGCATGAAGCCAAAGTTGCCATTGTTGAAAATAACGTCAGCATTTTTGTAGTTTGCTTTTATATAGTGCAACTGTGCCCAAGCTAGATCATCCCAAAGACTAGAAAAGGGTCAGCAGCTTCAAAACTACTTTGTCAGATTTGTCAAGACCCACGTATAGTTATATATCTGTTGAATGATGCTACTAATAGTACATAGCAGAGCAAAGTATCCTACTAGAGCTATATCTGTACGCACATACAAATTAGTCAGGGACACTTATGAAGTAATAAATAAACCTTTAGGTTCAGGGACAAGTAGGAATAACGCACAGCTGAACCGTTCATTGTTTATCCAAAAAAGCCAGAGCAGGAGGGTATTGGTGATCAGACAGATGAAGGTGAAGATCAGAACCCCAACTGCGTCTCCAAGCGTGCCCTCGGGCAGCTGAGACATCTCTCAAACGCGACGCGGATAGGCAGCTATAGTGATTGATGAAAGGCAAACATGATAACAGAATTGTAATCTGAGTTCATGCATACATCATGCTGTGCACACCGTGACCTAAGTAGGGAAAAACCCTCAGGTTAGCCTTTGTGAGGTACGGTGAAGGACGAAAAGTCTGCGTATAAACCCCCCCTCTGGATCACCGGAGATACTCGAGAAGATGCCCAGCCGGCATTGATCCCTCCCTTGCTACCCTTTCTGGGGAGGTCGGTCCTGGCAAAGCCACACCAAAACGCCGGGATTGGTATGTACTATGGTATGTACTAATGGTATGTATGTATGTATGGTACCTTGTACACGGCAGCACTGCATTGCTGCTGCGAGATGGCGGGGTTTGGCTGCACCGACGCGCCGGGGGGGAACCAATGTTGTGAAACGCATACTGCGGTACCTAGAACAGACATACGTGGGCCAATCGGGACATGTCATTCGCCAATCGTGTCGAGCTTCGTCGCGCCCAGGACTGTATTGCCGTTGATAGCTGCATAAGTCCTATTCATCTAATAGGGCTGGGGTGGTGGGGGTATCACAGATCGTCATGAGGAGCAGAGCAGATCGGTTACGGGCTGCCAGACTTGTTCCGATCCAGGAGATAGGGTCTTTCTTTGGAAATGACGTAGGAACTGCCCGTCATTCTAGTGCTTATAGCGAGATTGCAGCATAAGAAGGAGGCTAGCTGCTGATAAATAAAAAATACTACACAATATTCCTGGAACCTGTTCTACGACACAAAAAGACAATGCACTTGGCATAGTTTGGTAGTCATCTGCTTTTTCATTTTTGAAAGTTATTTCCTAACCAGGACATTCGGACCGGCCCTAGCGGGGTACAGTTAGTAGCCCAATTAGTTTCACCACGGACGGGGTTCGCTAGCAAGTTCCCAATCGGGCAGATCCCAAGCTGTCAATAGGCGCCATCCGAGGCACATGAGTCCCCAGCTGCTGTACCAGTTGACTGTGTGATTGTTACCGTCTGTGCCTATACAGAGCAGAGTATACATTGCACCTTGTTCCACCGACGCATCATGCCAACAGTGACGTTGATCATATGTTTGGAAAGGCCGCTTCGAATTTGGCAGCTGGATATGCTTCATCCTTACCACAAGCATAAAGAATGGGCTATCAAACATATAGTGGATCATCCCAAACGTTGCTATCCGATTGAGACGTCAGCTGCGGCTTGTGTCTTTTTCGGACTCTACAATAGTCATGAGTGTCGCTAGGTATAATGTACACAATCTCTCTCTTTAATATGTGTTCATGTATTACGAACCAATGCGATCCGATAGTCCGGTCATAAGATGAATTGCCCCTTGTGATAGGTAGCTGACCTCGGCATGAGTTGAATTGTGGCTTGGTGGCGGCAAGTCACATTGCTAGGCACCAAAAACCTCCGTTGGTTGTCAATTATTGGCTTATATTCGTTTCACATCTCTGGAATTAGTAATCAGGGAACAGGGATTACAGTACTCACTATATTTACTCATTTTTGGTAGCCTCAATACTGTCAAGGTTAAGTGCTCGGAGTCAATAGATAGACCTGTCTGCAGCCAGAGAGTAGTAGGTAGGACTCAATAGAGTGATCGATTGATTCCTGAACCTCCCAAACCTAAGGGGGGTTCCAGTCACTTATTTATACAGAATCTACTAGTTCTACACCCTAGGGTAGATTGTGAACTAGTTCCTTTCGAGATACTCTGGCACACGTCGTCAAAGTCAATTATTAATACCCAAGACGTTGACCCTGTCATTTTATCCGTAGAATTAGACGACTTCGAAGTAAATTCGTGATCAAGTGCTTCGAGTTTCGCGTTTCTAGCTATCGCGAATTCGCATGACTCGATCTATTTTACCAAAATTTAATCAACGTACCACTTAGTTGAGCCCTGGAGGCCAATGCATCCCTAAAAGAAGATCATCTATCATGCTCCAAATCGCTATACAGATTTCTTAAGGCATCGTTTGAGGCGAGCCGGCTCAAATTTAGAAGAAAATATCTTCATACGGACCTGACATAATCAACTAATAATAGACCCTTGCCAATATGACTCTTTGGCGATCACATTCATGCCAGCAGTCTTCCGATAACATTAAAATCCTAGTTCAACATCATAAGCCATCAGAACGTCCAAAAACTCCAGTTATGAGCGCAAGATAGCAAAGCTGGCCCTATAATGTTCTACTACTATGAACACTACCTAGGTAGTGGCTTCGAACTAATAACTTTTGGCACTCTTGTATCGAAAGAAACCTAAACTTGTTACGAAGCAAAGCTGCAGCATTGGACAACATAAAAAAGGAGCGTAGTCAAGTCGCGAGCGGCGCCTATTTAACGCGTATTGTAACAAAAGTAAGCCCCCTCTCGGAGTCACCTTTCAGCTATTAGTTTATTTCACCTCAAGCCCAGCTAGCATCTCATTAGCCAGGGTCTGTGTTCAAGGGCTTATAAGTACGTTTGATTTTCAAAAAGTTTCCATGGTTTCAAGGAGGCCGTAAGGATCCTCTTTCCTCTTCGGTTAGTCCGGGTCCTACCTTGAGTACAGGTTAGAGGTTTGTACGTAATGTCAAATGATATGACTATATACATGATATGCAGATCCCCAGTCCCAAATCAGGAGGTAGAGTCTCGGTACGTGTGATATCCAATAGGAAATCAGCAAGATGCTACACGCTCTATTTATATCGTGACTATGCGGGATGTATTACAAGGGTGAGGCTTGGAACTGTGTCAATTCACATATAATCATCTATGGCCGCAAGGGAATCATACTAGACTGGCTTCCTCCCTTCAGCTCTGGCGGCAACTAGGTTTATATATATATGAAAGCCACGCTTTCGTCTATCTGCTATTATTGTTCATTATCGTGTCTGTTCTCGTGATCAGGCAAATAACGGATAGGTGAATATGCAGACCGCCGCGTTACAGATGAATAACATGATCTAACCCCTGGCATCGGATATACGCATTTCCAATACCTTGAGTTATGACAGGATGTCAAATATACACGCTTCTTAGTGGGGAATTTGTGAGTAGGGATTTTATTGACTGAGTTGGGCAGGTATCTATATATATCAACATTCAATTGTGCTTATACACTTCGTAAATTCATGACAGCCCCTTCAAAGACAGGTCTAAGGGCTTTCTGTATGCGTATCATCTTCCGCAGGTGTTTGCGGTTTGTTGGCTCCCCAGATGAAAACTACAACAGCAGCCGAAGCAGACCACTATAATAATAAAGTTAGTTATTGTTTTTTCTTCGTGGGCTTTTGCGGCAATTGCAAATATTTTACGTCATGCTCCTATTCGGGACATTTGCTTCTTATTGCAGTTCAAGTGAAGAAAAAAAATTGTTCATGTGAGCGACTTACGAGTCCAAAATTCCATGTTAATGTCCCCCATCCTGCAGACTCGATAACGTAACCGGCCCAAATAGGACCAACAATACCGCCCAGTGCGAATGCCATGTTGAACAATCCGTATGCAAGCCCGTAGACTCCTTTCTCGCCAAATATGCCTGGCGTCTCGGCCTCTTTAGCCTCGATGACATAGCTAATCTCCGCCATTAAAGGGGTCATGGCGAACGGGAGCGTGAAGCCCGCGAGAGCAAGTAAGAATCCCAAGAGCACCTTGTGCTGGATGGTATTATCCGTGACAAAGCGTAGAGAGATTAAAATCGGAATAGTCAGCACAAACCCAGCGAATGACGGCCATTTAGCGCCGTATTTATCAGCTAGCCATCCTGCCAAGGGGGCTATCAAACCCGGAATGAAGAGAGCCAGGAAAAGAACTGCCACGGCCGTTGAGTCCCATCCAAACACTCTTCGAACGAAAAGTGCCAAGACGGCGTCAAAGCCTATCCTGTTCAAACATTAGTGGTTGGCTACGATAAATAGGAACACTGGCGACTAACAGGATGCCCGATTCGACGAGGATACCGTACAGAGCTGCAAGGAGCCTCGACGACTTCAGAAGCGCAATAGCCCGGCGACCTCTCTGGCTTTTCTGGTCTTCTTTTGAAGCACTGCTGTCTTCTTCATGACCACCTGCTTCCGTATTTGCAGCAGGAGCTTCTGTGTTGGTTACACCAGTAGACTGTCTTGGCGGTTCATCGCCTGGTGTATTTGTAGGCGAAGTCTTCTCCACGTCGGTTTGAGGACTCTCGGTCTCGGGTCCTCTGGTCCATCGTCTGGCGACCTTTTTCTCGATCATGGTCAGACGCAGTACAATGTCCAGCCCCACGACGCCAAAGGCAACGTAGTATACGGAATAGTACCCGACCCTATTGTAGACAACACCACCGATTACAGGAGCTAACAGGAGGGCGATGCTCATCGAGATGTTGACATATCCCATCGCCACGCCAACCTTGCTCCCCATCGTGTCCACAAGTAGGGCACAGCCTACGCTCCAGACGACGGCTGCGCTAATTCCCTGCAGCACCCTACCCAGAACAAAGAGCCCAATAGAATTTCCAAAGGCCAGCAAAAGGGTCGAACCAGCGAGGGCGACTAGGCCTAGAAGTAGCGGCCATCTTCTCGACGACGTATGATCCGCATAGATGCCGGCTATGGGGCTGCTAACGAACAAAGCTGCGCTATACGCTGCCAGAAGTATAGATACCCAGTATTGGACTTTGTCTTCGGGAACACCAGCTTGAGCTGATAGCGCAAAGGGAAGCACCGGAACGATCAGCCCATAGAAAAAAATATCGGCGAAGATGGCCAAGTTTACTAAGGAGGAATGTAAGCTTTTTTTCACCTTCAAATGTATGACAAAACTGTCTCATTGATATGGTTTATTTAGTAGACATACCAGTTAGGGCTATTAGGGTTGTCGAAGAACGGAAGGGGAGGAGATAGGGTGGTTTGCCAGGTGTTTCCGCGCTGTGTGAGTGCCCCGAGAGGAACTGTCGAACATATCCGAACCGGGCCATGGCTCTCTATCTTGCATCAAACACAACTATATACAACATAGAATATCAATTCAGATCAACAATGTTCTTGGAAGGTTTGTACATTTAACAGAAGAAAAAAAGCCTGCTGCTCCCCAGGAAATACGGGACTGTAGGTCAGTGCATACAATATCTCCGGCAGTTGAGCCAGCTTTTGGTGGGTAAAGGTGTCCGCGGCGGCCGCATGCATCATCAGCCAAGAACTCGAGGCTGGTTTGCCAATGAAATTCTAACTGGGATACGAGGGTGTAGTTAGACTGCATACTTAACTAGTTGTAACAGCTAATCAATTGTGGAGAAATAGTATACCTCTACGTACGGGAGTAGGAACTCAACAATAATTGTTATTCACGTAGCAACAAGATCTCCCTTGATGAAGTTGTCAATTCCTTTTTACATATTTCTCAATTCGTGCCAATGAACGACTTCAAATAGATGATTCGTTGCTTAAAGTTTAAACGTAAAGTTTCCTACTCAAGTAACCTACCTAGGTATGTTTAAGAAGTGGAACACTGACAGCTGCATGCATTGGTGCCGGCTGCTATCATCTATGGTGGGCTTACTGCCTTTAGCTCCACTGAAATTTTGGCAGACTAAGAAGTTCTCTTTGTGACTTCATCCCGCCTGGTCAATCAATCACGCGCAGGTTGGATCAGCGACAAAATGCCTGACAATTCAACATCCTCCGAGGAGTTTTCTGCCCTACCCATCTCAATTCCTCCATTACCCTCTTACCCTGTTCACGCGACGCACTACGTGTATCTGCGACGCAATGCTCCGAAGATAGCTACACCAGACGACTCCCGAAGCTTATATCTAGCGAACGTACCCGTCGACAGCACCGAAGCTCATTTCCGTGCTCTGTTTGCGAATCTCGTCGGAGCTGGCCGATTCGAGAGCATCGCCTTCGAACAGGATAGAAAAGGTGACAAGACCTCACACGAACCCGCACAGGCAGAGAGGCTCGCCAAGCATCACAAGAAGAGGAAAAGAGAAGACGAAGAGCTGCAACATAGGAAAGAAGAAGCTGCCGCAGAGCTGCCAGACACATGGACGCGAGGATTGCACCGTAGCGGTAGCTCCGCTGTCGCTTTGCTCGCCGACGAGAAAAGCGTCGACCTGGTCTTGAAAGCTGTCAAGAAGCTCCAGAAATCGAAAAAATATCCGATATGGGGCGAGGGAGTGAAAGACGGCGTCCCGACGTTTGGCGCGCAATGGTTAAAAGCACATAACAAGCTTTCATACCCTGGCAACGACGCCGTGCAGGCCATGGTGGATGCATATTTCACCGTTTTCAACAGGAAGGAAGAGGAGGCACACCAACTGGCCAAGCGGTTACGCAACGAGCCCGACGAGGATGGCTTCGTTATGGTTACTCGCGGTGGCCGTAGCGCCCCGGCCAGACGGGACGAGGCAGAGGAGGCGAAGCAGAAGATGCTCGACAAGCAACAGAAGAAGAAGGACGAGACGCAAGACTTCTACCGCTTCCAGCTGCGCGAGAGGAGAAAGGCCGAGCAGATGGAACTCTTGAAGAAATTCGACGAGGACAGGAAGAAGGTTCAGGCCATGAAGGAGAAGCGTGGAAAATTCCGACCTGAAGCGTAATTCGGTATCTGAGCGAACCACGAAAACCTATCTGTCTAGGTAGTCGCCGCTTATGACCCTTCAGACGAAAGCAGTGGCATGAACGGGTCGGTTGACGATCACGCTCTGAATATCGCACGGTAAGCGGATTCACAATTAGCTAATATCCCTAACCTGTATGATGACGCACGCGGGGCCAGCGAATTGCTCTCGAATCTGGAGTTCCAGTATCTCGAGGGCACGTGCCGAAAAACACCGCGCATTCAATCTTCTCAATTCCTCTGATACCCTTCCTCATTTCTCATATTGCTATCATTCCCTTACGGTCCATTCGCTGAATTGAGATCCTCAGGGGGGTCTGTTAGACTATCAACCCGATTAGCGACACAATGCTTTCGTACCCTTGACACTCATGACCATCTAGTAGCCTTGATACCAACACACCATACAATTCGATCGGTGCTGGATCCCCTTCATACCACCCGGCACCCATTGTTAGAAAGTCATGGCCATTCTTAGGTCGGCTTGGTTCGCCATTCGGATTATTATGTCTGGTCCTTGCTGCCTATTTTGCTGTAGAACAGCAAGGATTGAGCCCAGGCCCCCGGCCTACCTTGGCGCACCCGGTCAGAGCAACAAAATGACATAGCAAATAACACCGGAACCAACAGCAGTACCTACGACGACAGCATCGGTACCGCAGTGCTCAATGATCATATAAATACAATGCCCTACACTGACGAGGGGCTGCTATTCTCTGCCAGTGTGGATGTCATTCGGCTCATCGAATATGCTACCCATCTATCCTTTAACACCGAGGTTATCTCTGCTATTACGTCGGAAAGGGAACATGATGGATTGGCAGTTGGCGGGCTGCCAAATAAGAGGGATGGAGTATGTATACTTCAGATAACAAAGCCAAGATTCTTCATGAATATAATCACAGCTATCAAAACCATAACTGCTGTTGAAACCGAATAACATGAGCCAAGAACCCAAATGATACCACCGTTAACAGAGACCAATCGGTTAGTGTTTAGATAATTCATAATCGTGTTATGGAGCATATATCTTTGACATGATTCTGTAAGTTCGCTTTGCTCCTACGGCTGGAGCTGACGGAGTAGATGTTATGATATCCATCCCAGATTTGTGACACGTCCTACGTAGAAACTGCCATCCCGTAGCCCGTTCTGTAGTTTCGAACATGTTACATCGTAGTAGAACGGCTACTCATCAATTTCACAGCAAGGGCTGCCAGAGCCCTGACAAGACCCGTCAAGCACTGTTGAGGCTCTTAGATACTGAAGCCCGGCACCTATTGGTCAGCGACTATCACGAGGACAGGGCTGTCTCAGATTTAGCCTAGATCAACAGATGAGGAGTGAGATGACATAGGCGAAGTCATGTGCGTAAGTAGAAGACAAAGAGTAGGGTCGTACTGCAATATGGAAAAAGAAAACCAAAGACCCTACAGGCACCATTAGTCGAATCGAATCTATCATTTCGGACCCCTTATCACAACCTACTTGATAGGTACATAAAATACAAGTTGCGGCTTTCCCCATACAATGATATAGATAGCGCATGTTGGGCAAATATTGATTTATAAACATACACGGCGGCTATATGTATATGCTAAGTTTTGCCTCGCGTGCCACACTGCCCCGTGGACGGTCATACATGCTGTCTCACTCGCCTCAGCTGAAATATATAATCGTCCGACGTAACACGGTGATTGGGAGCAAGTCCGATTCGATATGTGATCTATGAATTGGTCACAAATGTCCATTTCACCATGACAAGACATTTTGCCACTACTTCAAATTTGAATATGAATACCACTACCATATCGTTGGCGACCGTGGTAGTAATAGTAAGGTATGAACATGCTAGGTTACACGAACTATAGAGCCTGCGATGAGAATACGGAAATTTATTTCTTCGTGAGACATGGTGTTGTGTGACTTGTACTATGTTTCTCTACGCTAGTGTTGTGAGAGGGTATGGCTGTGCCATGTAAAGATGACTACCTATATTCTGATAGGATCTCTGGTATAAGGTGTGTATAAGCTTTGTTCTTGAGCGAAGAGGTCTATCTTCGTATTTGTGAGTTAGTCTGACTATATCTTTAGGTGTCATTTCGTTTGGATATCGATATTGATCCGGTGGCGCGAGATAACATAATGTAACGAGGATGAGGCTCGGAATCTGGTGTTCTAATTGTATATAATTATCTATAGCCGCAAGGGAACCATACTAAACAGGCTTCTCCTTTTAGTCTGGCGGTATCTAGGTTTTCTATATATATACGAAAGCTATGCTTTCGTTTATTTATTAATATTCCCTATTATTATGCTTGTTTTTACGATTAAGAGATTAACGGGTAAGTAAATATATAGACCGCTGTGCTATAGATAAATAATATAATATAACTTTTAGCATTGGATATATATATTTTTATTATTTTAGGTTATTTTATATAACATTATTTTTTTTTTTTTTATGCTTACCCTTGAGCTATATTGTTTAAAGGACCTATAGATTTGTAGGCTTTCTAAGGTTTTGCTAGTAGAATTGCTTTATTTTAGCTTTTGTTCCGTTGCTAGTAAAATGTTTAAAAAGCTTCTATGTTTAATGTTTTTTAGCTAGCTATTTTTATTATTTAATTAAATATTTAATATATTTTTTAGTTTTAATAAAGTTTATAATTATATTTATTTAATAGTTTTTAGTTTTAATTAGTTTTATTTTTTATAAAATTTAATTAAAGTTAAAAAATGTTTAATTATTAGTACAAAAAAGCTTAATAAATAAAATATAAAAAAAATTATAAATTTTTTACTTTTTAAATAGCATAAGTTAAATAGTAATAAAAAAATTATTTTTTAAATATAAAAAAAGTTTAATATTTTTTTATTTAGCTTTTTTATAAAGCGTTTAATTTTAATATTTTTAGTATTTAATATTATTAACTAGTTTTTTTTATATAAAAATACTTTTTTTTTTTTTTTATTAGCTTAAGTTTTTATTTATTAATAACTTATTTTTAAATATTATTTAGCTTTTTTATATATTTAAGTTATTTAATATATATAAAGCTAACTATTTAAGTTTTATATTTTTTTTATAAAAAGGTTATTTATTATAAAATAATAATTATAATTAATATAAAAAAATATTATATTTATAAAAAATAAAAGCAAGTTATTATAAATAAATTTAATAGTAAGCAATAAGTTTTTTTAATTAAATATTTTATAGTTTATAAAAGTTTATAAATAAATTTTAAAAATTTAATTAAGCTATTTAGTTTATTTATTAGTTTAAAAATAAAATATTATATTTATTTAGCTTTTAATATTTATAAGCATAAAAAAGTTTTATTATAAATAAGTAATAAATTTAAAGTTTTAATTAAAAATAATATTTAAAAAAATATTATATATTTTTTAATAAACTTTAGTAAAAATTTTAATTAAATTTTTTACTTTTTTTTTTTTTATTATTAATAATATAAAATATACTATTTTAATAAATAAGTTAATTATAATTTAAATAAAGTTATATTTATTTAATAATAATAAGTTAATAATAAAGTTTATAGTTATTATTTATTAAAGTTTATAATAAAATTTTATAAGTTAAAATAATTTATATAAAATATAATAAAAGTTTTTATTTTTTTAATATTTAATATACCTATTTATATATTTTTATATAATAATTTATAAATTAAGCTATTAAAAGTTATAAATAATTAATTTTATAGTTTTATTTATATTTATATAGCCGGCTACTTTTATATTATATTTTAATATTATAACTTTTTTTTAAAATATAGCAAATATTTATAACTATTTTTTATAATATAATAGTTCGTTCTATATTTTTATATTTTTATTTAAATTTATTATATAAGCTAAATAGTTTAAGTTTTTTTTTTTAGCAAACTTAATTTTTTTAACAAAGTTAAAAGTTTATTTAAATATTAATAAACTATATAAACGTTTTAACGTTAATAATATAATTACTAATATAATAAATTTAAA
>JADKYC010000296.1:0-17728 GCA_019843955.1 Xylaria sp. 218_066 | reverse complement strand
CTAAATTTATTTTATATAATTTAAAAATTATTTTTAAATTTGCTAACTATTATTTTTAAAACTTATTTAAAATAATAAATAAGCTAAAAACTAAATTAATAAACTTTAATATTTTAAAATATTTTTTATTATTTTTAAAAAGTAATATTTTTATTTAAGCTAAATAGTTTGCTAATTATTTATATTAAAAATATATAAATATATTAAATTTAATATTATTATTTTTTTTATAAATAGTTTTATAAAACTTATATAAAACTTTAAATTATGCTATTATATTAAAAAAAGTTAATAATTAATATATATATAAATTAATTAATTATAAAAAAACGTTTATAAATAAAACAAAAAAACAATATTATAAGCTTTTTAGCTAATAATATAATAGCTTTATTACTGCTAATTTTTAATAGTATTATATTTTCGAATAATAAAAAAAAGTTTAAAAATAATATAATTATAAAATTAAAATATTTAAAGCATAAAAAAAAATAAAAAAAACAGCTTTTTAAAATAAATAATAACTTTATAAATAATAATATTTATATATATAAAACTAGCTTTAAAAAATTAAAAAAATCAATAGTTTTATACTTTATAATAATAAATACTTTTTTTAAGCTTTAAAAAACGATAAAAAGCTTTAAAAACAATAAGCTTTTTAAATTAATATAATTTTATAACTATTTTTAAAATAAGTTTTAAACGCTAAAAAGCTTTTTTTAATATTTTAAAAAGCTATCGTAAAATTTATAAATAGCTTTAAATTAATTAATATATTTATATTATTATATAACCTTTTTAAGCTATTTTATAGCTTAAATTAGCTTAATTATATTTTCGAAAAATTATTTAAAATAAATATAAATAAAGCTATTAAAAATATTAAAACAATAAATAACAAAAAAATTAATTTGTTTAATAATTTTTTATAAATAATATAAAATATTTAAAAACGTTTTAATAGCTAAAAAATATATATAATAAAGTAGCTCTAGTAGCTTTTAATAAGCTTAAAATATTAAAAAAAATAATTTTTAAAGCTAAATATTATATATAATTAATTAAATATCTTATATTTTTATAACAATTAAAGTAGTTATAACAAAAAATATAACAGTTTATTAGCAAAAAGTTATTTTTATATGTAAATTTAGTAGTAGAGCTACTTTAACCTAATTTATAAATTATGACCTGATTTATATTTTTGGTGCCCTCTGAGCGCTAGCGAAGAGGGGTCACTATGGGTGGATCCTCTAGTAATGCAGTAAATACAAAGTTGGTACCTACCCAAGGTACAAAGACCAAGGCGCCTACCCAGACCCTGTTTTGCTTTGGTAATGTACCGAAATCTAAAGTGCTGCTGTCTTTACGCGTAAAACTGGGCAAGTATGCTTATAATGCAGCCAAGCCAGACAACTCTTTGCTAGAACAGCAACAGTTAGAGATGTAAGGAAGATAGATGTGTGGTTTCTCTGTAGGTCTTTCGAGCGGGTCTGTTATCTTTGACCTCATACCTCTTTCACAGTAGGATATGTGGCCACTTCTACCATACAGTCACAGGCGACTGCCAGGCTTGGTCGGGCAATCCTAGCGATACCGAGGAAAGTCCCACGCTGACTGTTGTGACTAAACGTGCCCGAACCGATACCTAACAACCTCTCTATAATTTCCTTTGCTACATGTTCCAGATCATGGCAACAATAAATTGATGTCTCCTACATACTACATGTAAGTACTTAAGTACCTAAGGTACTCTTGATTCAACGTTTGTATCTCTTAATAATGGTCCATTGATGCATATCTCCGCTGCGATGTAGAGAAGCAAGGAAATTGAATTCCGGACCTGGAATTGAGTGAAATTCTTTGAATAACAACTGTCCTCAGAGCTGAATAGACATTTAAAGAACTTATGAATCAATTATCCTACTTTTTTGGTACGTACAAATATACCTAGGTACATAACCTCGCTATCTGTTGCCATGCATCAGCCCCACATGTTCTAGTGTTCTAGTGTTCCTGCCTGTCGAGGTAGATATTTGGCACACTTCGCAGAGCCACACGCCCGCATTCGCACACACACTTAGGTAGCAACACAAACCCCGGTTTGCACCCGTTTCCAGCTGCATTTCTCATTTACGTATGTCATACAAGAAATAACGAGACACCTCTGAGAACAAAGTTGCAGCTTTAGATTCCTGTTTATCTGATCAACGGACATTAGGCTTTCATCTCTGAACTTCATCCTATTCCTCTTGTCAAGATGGACGCCAATTCATCGCTAGCAGAGCTCCAGACAGACGACCAACGGGAGGTTCTGGACACGATCGTTGCCCTACGCAAATGCGGCCTCGATAAAATTCTTTCTCTGCCGCAGATTGTTGTCTGCGGCGACCAGTCTTCTGGAAAGAGTTCAGTTCTCGAGGCTCTGACGGAAATCCCCTTTCCTAGAGGCGAAAACTTATGTACTAGGTTCGCAACCGAAATCATCCTAAGACGAGAAGCAGTGAACAAGTTGACTATGAGGGTGATACCTGATGACAGTCGTCCTGCGAAGGAGCAAGAGAAAATCAAACGATTCTCGCAATCCGTCACCAATTTTAGAGACTTACCCAGTGTTATGGATGGCGCCATGAGGGTCATGGGTGTTTCAAATCCCAAAACACCCGGCAAGGCTTTCGCCAAGGACGTCCTCAGTATTGAGATCGAGGGACCAAGTCAGCCTCAGGTTACATTAGTCGACATACCTGGCCTCATTTCTACTAGCGTGAAAAGGCGTTTCCGAGGCCGATATTCCGATTGTGGCGGAAATCACCGATCGATACATTTCTCAGCCCCGAACTATCTGCCTTGCTATCGTCCAGGCGAGCAACGACGTCGCTAACCAGTCGATATTACAGAAGGTTCGCAACTTTGATCGTACAGGAGAACGAACTTTGGGTGTTATTACTAGAGTCGATGAACTGCCAGTTGGATCAGGAAGGGAAGCACAATTTTTGGAGCTTGCCAAGAATGAAGTAGTGTTCTTCGAATTGGGCTGGCACGTTGTCAAAAACCGCAAATTTGAGGAGCGTAAATTTACAATCAAGGAACGCAATGCCTCCGAAGCCCTGTTTTTTAAAGAATCAGTCTTTGGAAACTTACCCAGAGACAATATCGGCATCAACACACTCCGCCTGCGCTTGAGCAATCTTCTTTTTGAGCATACAAGGAAGCAACTGCCTCTTCTTAGTGGGGAGCTCGAAGATGCTCTACGAAACGCTAAGACTGAGCTGGAACTGCTGGGCGACTCACAATCAACGTTGGCCGAGAGTCGTGAATACTTGGCGCTGCTTAGTATGGACTGCCGTGATATCTGCAGAGCAAGCATCCAGGGACACTATGACAACCAGTATTTCCAACTCGATTCAAAAGAGCAATCATCATCCAAGACTGGATCACCAATCATTCGCTTACGAGCTGTGGTCCAGCGTGCCAACACTCAATTCGCCGAGGTTCTCAGAACAAAGGGACATAAATACAGTATCAAAATGGGATACGACGAAGATCCACCATGGATTAATAGCCCAACAGGAGAACTGCCAATTATTCTGTCAAAAGAAAAGGCCAAGAACTGGGCACGAACGACCCTGATCCAAACAAGAGGTACCGAACTTGTCGGAAATCTCAATCCTCAGCTGATTGCCGAATTATACTGGGAACTATCATCGCCATGGGAGAAGCTGGCCAGCGACCACATTGAAAAAGTCTGGGGACTATGTGTGCAATTCTTGGAAGGCCTGGTAGCAAGAAAGGTACCAAAACACCTAAAAAGACGCTTCTGGTAAGATTAGAGTTTTACTACGCAATATTGTTTGATATGAAACGAAAATAACTGACACCTTACTATGAAAAGTTCCCATTTTCTTGTGGACGCAATGAAGGAGCGGCGTAAAGCGGCGTCCGATGAATTGAAAAAGATACTGTTTGACAACAAATTTGCACCCATCAATTATAATCATTACTATACCGAAAATCTCCAAAAGCGGCGCGAGGCTAGATTGAAAATTCAATTGCGACATCAATCCCTCACTGACTCTACCACGATCGATTCGGCAGTTGTTGCCTTTTGCCCTAAAACCACGACAGACATGGAGAACTTCAGCTGCGAGGAAGCGTTGGATTGTCTAATGGCAATCTACAAAGTAAGGGCACGGTAATTATGTTGTTTAAATCATCGTGGTAACATTTTATTCCAGGTGCAGCAGAAGGTTTTTCTAGCCAACGTGACGACCCAGGTGGTTGAACGCCACATGATTAGAGGCTTGGATGATATTTTCTCACCCCTGAAAATGACAAAACTACCCGATAATGTGATTAAATCGATCGTTGCTGAGCCCGACTTTATCATGAAACAACGAAGTATCCTCGAAGATAAAATCAGAAAGCTGGAAGAAGGACGAGAGATCTTCCGCAGTATGATGGGCTAGTCGACGCTGTTCATATGACTGTTATGATTACCCTGTCTTGCGCAATCAAGCGGAGCATAGTTCACACATGGCATGAAGACCGCTGCGGATGATCTGAGGCTTGTATCGGAAGTGGATAGGTTATTTCGCCGCTGGCAGCAGGAGAGAGTCGAAATGACGACGGAATTGACGAACACTACCCGGCATAGACGGCCACAATATGTAGATGCACATCTATTTGGGCTAAATAATTAGCTAGACTTTTTCGCCACTGATCAGAAAATCGAGGCCGATTATTGAGAAGATGTAATGATCAAGTTATCTGCGATTCTTTAAATGGACTGGCTATTAATACGCTATGTGAGGTGACACGTTTGAATTTTGAAAAGAGATCTTTCTCCATTATCTAAGGTCTCACCGATATCTTTGTTCTTTTCGCTCGAACAATCGATGGAGTGAAGCGTCGAAGGAGGGAGGGAAAAGTCTTGCAAGATAGATAAGTTATACGAACTCTAACTGTTACACGAAGATCCTTAATAGCCCCCTTGTAACCCAATATGGTTTAACAGAACTTGGGTGCTAAGATAGCGTTCGCCGCCATGTCGCCCTGCTATTCCTTCTTAGACGCGCTAAGATCGTATAGTTATTATGCGGAGGGGCTTTCCTCGGACCTCGCCGACCTTAAAGTACCTAGGCGCGTCCTTCCATGATCAACTTAAGTAATCATTGGCTATCGTCGAACGTACTACTGAACATCCAAGAAAGAAATAGTACAACCTCATTCATCTAACTCGACAACTACCTGCGTTTTGGGAGGAAAGTGTCCCCTATAAATAATCTAAGCTACCTAATTAACTAAACCTACGATGTTTTAGAATGTATTGTATCACGGAGAATGTCTTTACAGCTAGAGAATCCTTATAGAGTTGAAGCGGAATCACCAGCAGCCATAGCTCAAGGGTACTTAGATAGGGTAGAACCAACAACATTCTCAAATCGTAGTCTCGTCTGATAAATCAGCAATGATCTGTATTAGGTACTCGGCGTCGCATGACGTGAGTTCTAAGTCGATCATCCATAGCACACTTTGGAGTATTTAAATGATAATATTTCGTACTTATGTTGAGCTGTAAAATATAATCTATGTACGGAAGCTGATCGTTCGACGGGCTATTTTTGATACGCGAAAGTTTTGCAGGCTAATCTAAACCTGCCCAAAGCCAAAGAAAACACAATTGCAATAAAGCAGCTATCTAATGATCTAATGGTACAAGGGAGGTAGGTAGGCGAATTCCGAATCGAACAACGACGCATTTTGACTCGCCGAAGTAAATTCTGATAGATGGGAAGTTCCTTGTAGGCCTATAGAACACTCAGCTCATATGGCTTTATATTTCTTTAGGAAGTGGTCAATCTTCTTTGCCACTACGACCTCGTTGGTCTCCAGTGCAAAATGACCTGCGTCCAAGAAATGAAGCTCGAAATTCTTAACATCACGTTTGAACGCCTCGGCACCAGGAGGAATGAAAATCACGTCATTCTTTCCCCAGACGGCCAATACTGGTACACACGAGTTGCGAAAGTACTCCTGAAACTTGGGATATAAATCCACGTTCGTGCGGTAATCGTAGTAGAGATCTAGTTGAAGATCTTTGATGCCGGGCCTCTCCAAAAGCGCTTGATCAAGGTGATAAGTCTCGGGCTCGATCTTGGTTGGGTGCGGTGACCCATCGACGTATTGCGACTTTGTAGCGTTGAAAGTCAAAGCGGACTGCAGGGCCTCTCTATCAGCCTCACTGCCGCTTGCCCAGTATTTCATGACAGGAGCCCAGAATTCTTGTCCAAATCCTTCGACATATGCATTTCCGTTCTGCGAGATGATAGCTGACACGGATTCCGGTCTGTTCAGAGCGAGACGAAGACCAGTTGGTGCACCGTAGTCGAAAATATACACGGCGAAGCGCTTGATCGCAAGAGTATCAAGAAAAGATCCGATGGTGTCAGCCAGGTTGGCGAAAGTGTATTGATAATTCAGTGCCGCGGGCACGTCGGTAAAGCCGAACCCCGGTAAGTCCGGCGCGATCACCCGGTATGAAATGGCGAGGAGAGGAATCAAATGGCGGAACATGAATGAAGAAGATGGGAATCCATGAAGAAGGAGAATAACGGGCGCATCTTGGGCCCCGGCTTCCCTGTAGAAGAGGTTGATCCCATCGACCGTCACGTTATTGACAGTGTATAAATCCATTTCAGCAATGATATCGCGGTGCTTTCGATACAAGGTAGGAAAGTTGTTTCCTTTTCGAATATTCCGTATCTAATAGAAATCTTGATCATACTGGCTGCTACTTATAAGCTGTGTGTAGTTATCTTTTCTAAATTGAGATTCCTGCTTGTATTACAGCGCGCCCTATAGATGACTTATTGCCCCATTCTGTTATACCTACTAAGTACCTATACTTCAACTAATCCCGAATCCAGGAAAGTAGGCTGGTGGGGCCCCCCCCCAATCAGGCGCTAAACGTTCAGGGGTATTGCTCCTCTGGGCTACTAGCTAGACGATCTGCAAGCCGCTGAGTAGGTAACTAACGCTATAGCAAAAGCCGATGGGCGCAGACACCGCGGAGATTTACTATTTTCCATTGCCCGAAAGTTATCTACGATCTCGAATCGGGAATTAGTGATTCCTCAGCTTGATTTATATAGTAATTTTGCTAATTTTAGCATTGACCATTGTTCGACTATTGTATTCAACTAGGAGATGTTGAGGTCGCCTTGACTGCTCTCAGTGACTTCATGCCCCTTCTTGACGAGGATATCGAGATTGGGAAAGCACTCTTCAGGACCAGCATTTAAGACTACTTGTGGGCTTTCAAACCCTTGTGCCGCTTTTGATAAAATTTGCGTGGTGTTCTTCACCCATCAGGATGGATTGTTTTTATTACAATGTCTGCGCATCGATATTTAGCAAGTTAAACGCTAGGCGTCCTCGAAGCTTTCAAGGGTGGCTAAATGGATGATGGCCGAGATACTGCGGTTCGAGCTGGCCTATTCTAAGTGAATGTTCTCGCTATTATCCCGGAAAACTGTGGGATAGACTCGTTTTATGAGTGGAAGCTACCGTTAGACTCTATGGGACATATCATTCGCATGAGAGACCGCAGACAAGAGGGAACGCTGAAAATAGATGCGAAGGACTATACCCGGCGAGTCATACCCGAGAAGAAGTAGAACTGTGGGGTTCTGGTACGGCACGGGTCTGGGTGTCCAAATGTGCTACGGCCAATCTACTGACGTTCATCATTGTCTGTGGAAGTCCTAGCTCCACGAGGTTTTAAACGAAAGGGCTAATATTGTAGTAAGATATGGGTGTATAGATTAAGACAGCGTTGGATATACTGGCTTGACAGTATACTTGAAGCTCCAGCATTAGTACATATATAGAAATCAAAACGTCCTGTCTCCATTTTCTTGCCTTTCAAAGACCTTCATATCCGGTCTGTCGATATAGAAGCAATTTACCAACTCAATGTCGTAGCTTTTAGCAAGCCTATATTACTTAAGTTTGAATACGAGGGACACTCTAAGCTGAACCAACTAATCGCTTATTGCCTGGAGCAAACCTACCCTTTTTTCCATACAGCCACTAACGGAACATTAATGTGATACAGCAAACCTTCATGCTATGCAGTGTAAACCTGGAGGATATTGCAACAGGATCATCATGACCCAACCCAGCTTTTCGTTGAAGCTGAAAAGGCCGTTTAGATACGTTATCTGCTGTACCAAATGGAACGAACAATGAGCCAAGGGATCCACAAGCTATGCCACGAACTCTAAGAACGGGTATAGCGAAACTACGGAGTCCGTGTTACCCCCCGCGATATTAGATGCTAGAAAGCGGGTAGAGAGTTGACCTTGAATTCGCGATTTGCAAATGAGCGGTATGTAACGTGGCCCACCTCGTTTGGATACATGCTGCTATTCATTTGACCGATTCCAATGTGTGAATACCGCTCAGCTGAAGAACATACAATCTGACTCCCTGCAAAGATTCTTGTGTCAGAACCCTTGCTTGCGGTAGGCAATAGACACTTGTTGTTGCGCGAAGGTCTCTAAGTCCTTCGTGGACGCTATCTAACTGTATACAACAAGGCTTTCTTTGCCCCCCGTGACAGCTTGAAGTGTGGGTATTATAGAAACGGAGCCGCCCAAATACACCTTGAAGCGAAACTCGGTTACTAGGAGCCCTACGTAGGCAGTGAACGGCCAGTACTGTTGTATGATATCGATGAATGACATGAGCGTCGGCCTCTTAGAAATATTTGTCTTGCGCTGGATAATGGGCCAATAAGCGCCAATACCAATAGTTATTCTCCGTTCAAGACTTTTCTCGTGATTTAAACTCGAAATTCCTACTATTAAGGCTTCAGGGCCAGCTCTATTCGACTAATATTTTATTGTTCCCCATTTAATCGAGAATATGATTATAAATCTTTTAAAATAATTTCGCATAGTTTGTTCCGGCATCAGACGGTGTCGTTTGCCCGTACCATGGCTGGTAGTAAGGGCCCTAGCCTAAGTTAACTCTATGCGCGTCACGAATTTCTCTGGCAGTTATTGTGCTTTCTGATCTTATCTCGGGACCTTCTCAGATCTGGATTAAGACTCCATTTCAACATCTAGTGGGTGGAGACAACCATCATTTGCAGCGAACAACTTGGAGAAGCCAAAAAGATAAAGGAACAGATTTTATATACTCACGAGAGAAAACATCCTAGCCGACTGGACACGAAAAAAAACTTAGCCATCATGCTGAATGGTCGCAGCAGATATGACGGCGGCATCATGTTGATACATAAGGTTCTACGTGGTAAACAAGAGTTAGGATGACGGACATATTTAATTGGCGGCAGCGATGAGGAACCCGGGCACGAGCTACAAAGGCTGGGCGCGATACAACATATAGCCTTGATTCTGCCTCACTCTAGACCGATTCTAGAATCCGCCCCTTGACGGAGTCCGGCGTTGTGCAAGTTCGCATCCGTCTTCTACGTCCATGGGACTCCACAAGCATACGCCTGCGGATGGTCAGAGCCTTCAAATACTATTAAGCAGCTTTCTTCTCTAGTATATGCTGACGCGATGTGATGTATCCCTGCAATGAGCTTGACGATGCTACTTGGCGTCCCAACGAGGTAGCATCACTTGTACTAGAAAGGCATGACCAAGCACATATCAAAGCAGCATAGATGCACCAGAAAATCAGGCTCTGCTTGCGCGTGCACCATCTAACGGTTGGGGGATTGATAGAGGGCAGTAGAAGTGACTCTTTGAGGCGCTATGGTCCGCGACCCTCGGGCGGGGAGACTGGACTAGCTGACCACCTAAAGCGGCAAATTGAGAAGCTGACAGCACGGTAAATTACCTAGCTGTATAGCCCTGTTGGGACTCAACGGTCCCCAAGACGGACAGGAGGCCGGAAATGTTCCGCCATACTAGCTGCACTGGCAGTAGTCAGCTCTATTACCATTCAACATATTGCGGAATATACGACATCCTGGCGGTGTTATTCTCGAAGTTGAATTGTTTTACGTTCCTTTGAGTACGGCACTCGCGAGTCGAGTAATACCCCGACTGATTGATTGAGCACTCCAGCACGTGCGGCGTACGAGTCGAGATACTCGCCAGTAACACTTGTAGGAGAATGTCATTCGAAGTTAGAAACTACTATGGCAAGAACCAATTTTAGCAGAACCTAGCTTTCCAGAGCACTGACGACTATTAACCTCAATAAAATCGGAAAGATGTTTCTTAAAAAGCTTACCGATACCGAAACCATCGAGTCCTCGTGCGTCTCTGACCAGGTGAGGCTGGGCTGTTCACCTTTCAGGAATAAGACCGCTAGCTCTTTCGAATTAAGACTCCACCGCGATATTGTACTATGGAGTGACCAAATGCAATGACCAAGCTTAAAATATATGCTAGATTCTTCAAGATTACTGTCGCTTGGAGGAGGGCAATTAGGTGCTCTTGTCAAAACTGTTAATAGAAGTAAATCGAATTTCTTAATTGGGGGGCAAATTAGCCGACTCTTAGTATGTTTTTTAACCACAATACTGGGAGACACCGCATGCCCTCATGATCTTAAACTCTAAAGGCAAGACAAGTATTTTAAGCAAATTTGGCGTTGATGATTTAGATAGTCGAGCAATGGGTTATGAATTAACATGACTTCAAGCGCCTGATACAGAATTGTCGATAAAAAAGAACCACAGCCCAAAACTCCCAACTGTATTGCCGATAAACATAAAGCATTCTGGAAAACCGACTCATTTAAGATCTATCTTTGAAAACTTCACTCCTAGTTCAATTGCCCAAAGTTAGCCACATGACAATATCCGATAAGTCATGATCAATCCTCAAGTTGCGGCTGTTATACCTCAGTGGCCATCCAATCTAGTCCCTTGGTATCGTGTGGATAGATTGCCAGACCTCACCCGAGGCGACACTCTCTCGCAACTTTGCAGAAGCTCAACCTGAGAACGGGGTGAATTTAGGCGGGCCCCCCTCATGATAAGCAGTAGAAGAGTACGTACCATCTCGAAGTCCTTAGTGGACCGAATGTTATACACATTTTGACGTAGCTAAGGGAGGTTAGCTTGATCGATGATTATGGGTAACATTGAAATACCACGTGCCTCTACTGTGAAATCCCCAACCAGTTCCGTCAACGCAATTGACAAGTTGGTAGGGCTGACATATTTAGAGTGAAGAGTTTTCTCTACCATTGGTACGACTGGGAGGAAACTAATTGTGCTTGAGTGAATTTGTTCGTTGAGGGCGAGAATGTCAGTTACATGATGAAAGGAGCATTTATATATCTCTGATAATGCCAGCATCTGACAATTAATTATCGACGCATTCTGACTTCCTGATATTATTTCGGTGAATGGGAATTATCTACGAATCAGGATGTCTATTCTTGCTGATGCTTTTTACAATTTAATGTAGTACTCTGGCCGCTGCAAGTTTTTCTTCACCGAAAAGAGACCTTGTAGAAAAAAGCTGCCTTGTTCTGCCGCACTACACTACCCGCCACCATGCATGCTGCTAGAAAGTGGCAGAAAGAAGTATTGGTCTTGCAGGTCATTTGCCGTTACGGGACAGAACCGCAGCACAATACTGCAACCCTACGCAAAGTAGAACCCTTTCACGCCGGCAACTTGACGTCAGTGGCGTAAATACTCGTACTATACAATCTACGGCGCTTGGGGCGGTGAAAATCTCCACCTGTAATTATTCCATAATTATCTATCCTTCGAAATTGACCCCTAGCGTCCGAGTTGGGAAGTAATTAAGCATGTGTATGTATCGTGCATGAGAATCAGCTAACCAAGTATGTACCTACCAGGGGCTATACCGGTAGACGTTCAGGCGTTCATACATATAATAGACCTTGCATTGTTCGTCTGGAATTATTTCTACCCTGCTCGTAGCCAGATTTACGGAAATCACAAGTAAATTCCATGTTTCCACACAGCTGAGACTTAAAAGAGCAAACCTTAACCCCTGGTATAGCGAGCAAAGCAGCACTACGGTGGTGTTAGATTTCTGCCCTGCGAGCCTTCCATCTTTTTTCTAGTTGGCCTCTATCAGCTACTCATACATGCCTAGGCTGTTGAAGCGAACCCCGCTGAGAATCCGATTCAAATGGCCGCATCTGCCAAAGGGATCTTAGTCTTGGGCACTGTCTGACACAATACTACCACATCAACACAAGGCACACCGCAAGGTATTTTGATTCTTACTATTACCTGACATATAACGTATCCATGTGCTATTGAATGGACTATTCTAGACTTTATTAAGCAAAATTCTATTCGATAAACTCTGTCTCTTCAATCCGTACTGCATCTCACCTTCAGTCATGAACTACCACCTCTTCCGTATCTCCTACTAGTCGTCTTCAATGGAGCAACAGGCAGAGGCCAGGGCGATTATGCCATGGCATGAGAAAAACGAGCTCTCGACAGCGGATATCCAACCCATGAATGCCACCCCCACCCTTCCCAACTGCGAGACTAGCGTCGTAGAGGACGGGGGTGATGCAAAACAGTTGGCCCAAGGTCATAATTCATTTCCAAAGTCTTCCGAGGAAAATTATAATGAGTTTAACAAGAGAGATGATCTCACCCATGTCGGCGGGAGCTTTTCGTTACAAAATCCGAGTCGGGATTTATTGGATGGTAGCCAGGCAGAGACCAGAAGCGGACCCCTTTCCGAGCAAAACCTTGAGGAGCTCCTTCGAACTGCTATGATCACCTCAATAGGTCGTGAATGGGATCAAAAGTCATTTGTGCCGGTGGACGATCTGGAAAGAATCATCAACACGAAGACTCGCTCGGAGCTTAAAAGGTTGAAAATGGTCCCTAATGAGGATTTAAAAGATCTCACCGACCAGATCTGCGAAATACATGGCGGAAAGTCGCCCCAGGATGGCAAGATAACTCTCACCAGCAGACGACGCTTTTTTGCAATCTTGATCTTGATTAACCAGGCGTCAGCAATCTTAGAAGTTATCAATGAAGGTCTCTATGATTGGGACCTCCCACTGGCATTGGATAAATCACATCCGGGGTTTCCTCAATTAGTGAGGAAAGGGACTGAAGGCAAACCTAACCCCGTTGCGTTCTCCCAGAATTGGCTCGCTTTCCAGCATGACACCTTCTTTGGTTGCCAGTGGCAGTTATTGAGTCCATATATTGAGATGCGAGAGCAGGTAGGCGCCAAGATTAACCACTATCGGCTTGATCGAGAGGCCATTCTTCCAATCACGAGTATCGATGGGCCAGACCGCTGCGGAGGGTTTGGGAGCGTTTCGAAGATCAAAATTCACCCAGCCCATCGAAATTTATGGGCAAGCGTAAGTACAGAGCCTCATTCCCAGAGTAGTGTATGCTAACGTATTCAGGACTCGGAGTCTTGGCTAGCACTCAAGAGACTCCATTATAGTAACGAAGAGGCCTTTCGAGCAGAAGTAGACCCACTCAAGCGCCTGAAGGACCACCCTCACCTCATTCAACTGCTGGCAACATACCGGTACGGCGAAGATTACTACTTATTATTCCCGTGGGCAGACGGGGGAAACCTAGACGACTTCTTTCATTCTTATCCGCGAGCGGATTACCCGCCAAGGGATCCTCAGCTTTCGAAATGGGTGGCATCGCAACTTTCAGGGTTATCCGACGCTCTAGCATCAATTCACAACTGCGAGGTTGATCCGTCTGCAGCAAACATGTCCGGCTTCAACTCCAACGAGATCCGCAAGAAATATGGTACTCATGGGGATTTGAAACCGGAAAACCTATTGTGGTTTAAGAAAAACAATACTGGTGATGGAAACTACTTGTTGGGAACATTCCAAATTTCTGATTTTGGGCTTACAAGCTTCCATGGGCTGGAAAGCCGTCAAAAGTTTAAGCCCTCGGGGATCTCTGCTACATACCGAGCACCAGAGTATGACCTCAATGGTCGCGTATCTCAACAATATGATATGTGGTCTTTGGGATGTGTCCTAGCCGAATTGGTGACTTGGTATCTCCTGGGAGGTAATGCGGTCACCAAGTTTAGGGAGGAACGCTTGGAGGAAACGACACCCGGTGTGAAGGAAGATATATTTTTCAGCCTGCCAGATCATCCGGATCATCATTCTACGGGCCGCGCAACCGAGAAGGGTTCCGTATGCAAGGTCAGAAATATATGTGATCAGAGCAGCAAGATTCAAAGCTAATGATGTTATTCAAAGCACCTCTCCATGTTGCGGAATCTACCAGGATGTACAGACTTTCTTTTGGATCTCATTAACTTTGTTGACAGACGACTGCTTCGAATGAGGCCTGGGAAACGATGCCAGGTGCCACAGCTTCTACAGTTCGCCAAATACATAAGTCAAAGATGCCATGAAGATCACAACTACTGCGTTGAGCGTATCAAATCCATCCAAATCCGACAGGGAACAAACCTTTCTGAGCTGGTATCAAGCTCCATACCCTATCCAATGACTCAGAAGACGAGCAGCTCAAAAAGTTCACTGGAGATAGTATTGCTAAAGCCAGATGTTAGGGTATCTAAACAGACCATCATGCCGTCGGACACCCAAGACTCAAAAAACCGCAAATCAATTATGGGGTCGGCGAAGCTGGGCTTAGAAATGCGCCAAGGCGAGAGGCCATCTACTGTCAGGGAAGTTGAAACGCCGACAGCTTCGCCGCATGATGAGGAGGTCGAGAGCCAGCGCGGAGTGGGCCCTTATCATATGCCAAACTTAGGCAACGACGGGAACGATGGGGATAACAGGAGCGGCGGAGATGATCTCAATATATCAACCTCAGCATCACAACAGGGTCCGAAAGCCAAACTTCTAAGCACAGTTAGCCAGACCGACACGACACGCACAGAAAAGTCTAAGATGTCATCGGGAGAGATGCCTAAAGAATGTTACAGTGATGCTAGTGGAAGCCTGCTACACCAAGGCAGTGATCAGCCAACAGCTAACTTGGCTGAAAAAGAAGTAAAGCATGAAACATATAGTGTGAGCGAGCATTGCCTTGGGTTGAGTCGTATATGGGTGAAAATACGGACATGGCGGACTTTTATACGAGAATAAACACTGATCATCGATAATGCTTATTGGCGATTGGAGCGTGGAATATTGTACAGTGTGGTGACGGTATAGATGGAAACTGTCTTTTACATCAATACTATTATCTTGAAGGTAAATATTCTCACATATCTATATTAATACATGAAGAATATCAAAAGGTTCTGTATTTTGTGTCACCATTCAAAGAGTAAAAATTTAGAAAGGTTCTATGACAAGATAAGATTTTCGTTAATTGCTGTTTTCAGAAAGTACTACCATTAGACTTTATTACTAGCTGATATATGGATATATAGCAGTTGGGACTACTTCATTTCTAGTCCATCATTCACTGAGCTTTCGTTTTGTACAATTTATTATCGAGACTAATGCTGTACCCAACCGAATACTTTGTTATTTCTGACCTCTGCTCGAAGTTATAAGATGTTTCTTTTTTCTTTTGTTATTTAAACAATCCAAAAACCATTTCCGGTCTTATATATAAGTATCAGATACCTGGCCCTAAATTAGGTGATTTCCGGAGCGAAATGGGGTCCGTTCCAAACCCCTGTCCAACTATGTATAAATATATTAGGAATTGGAGCTGGCATGATGGATCGTTCATTTGTGAAAACTGGATAGGGTCCGCTTGATCTTCTACATAACGTTTGGCCGGGGGGCTGTTGTCTCCTGCTCGTTATACGATGAGCCCTATCTATCTTCCCCGCTCCCCGAAAGACTGCCCAAGGCTCTGAGAAAGGTTGCCCGGCTGCCCACCAGCGAAGTTGATGTCGGCTGACTGCGTGACATTGCTACCCAACACGCAGGTGACAGGGGCTATGAGCTCTGACATACATAACTAAAATGAGGCAGGGGCATCGCACTCATTTACTACTCATGCAAAAATGTGTAAAAACTGCCGTAATGAGATCGCTGCCTAGGATTGCTACATCTACTGATGTTTCTTTATCTGTCATGCATCTGTCTCGCTTCTTTTCTTCCGCTTCTACGGCGAAGGAACCACTATATAACAATGAAGTTGACTTATTCCACATATGTTAATCTACAAATCATACTAAGACGTTGCAGTAATTACGACAGCGCTGCTCTCAGCAACCTTCGAACGATCATGAGTTACCCGTCGGGAGGACAGAACGATCAACAACTTGCAATATTGGAGAATGAGATTGACATGTTGCTAAGACGCAGTATGCAAACACACGTGGACGAGTCAAACGCACAAATCTCTCGCCCTCGACTCCTTCAAGATATTCTAAGCAAGAAAGTGATCATGCGTCTCTTTCCCGAATATAGGGCCAGAATTCCTTCTTGGAAGGATGTAAATGTTGACGAGCTCTGCAACGAAGTGCACCAAAATCACATCATAGTGCTAGCAATACTCATTCTTTTCAGAAAGGGGAGCACTATAGTTGAGCTTCGGAACAGCGGAGTCTCGGATGCGAAGTTGCCCCTAAAATATACCAACAGATTCGCCGACACTCTACATCTTGAAATGCAACCAGGTACTCCCCTGAAATGCTTCCCAGATGATGTGTGGACTATACAAATGAGACAAGAATTCTGCCGGATGCAGTGGTATCTCAATGTACCATATATGAGAATGAAAGTGGATTCCGCCCCTGAGCACACAGACTTCCGGCCAGAGAGGGTTCTGCCATGGTGCGTACCGGAAGACACTGCTCCCCATATTGACCAAAGTGCGAATCTCGAAAAGGCTGGTGGTTATAGTCGAGTTAGACTGGTTTACATACACCGAGACTACCACGACTTCCATGACATTTTGAACAAGGTCCGTTGTTTATCCTTCTCTATGCTTAAAAGTTTCGGACTAATCGGAGGATTTTGAAGAGTAGATTGGACTGAATGGTTGTTCAAATAACTTTGCGTTGAAAATTCTCAAACCAGCATCATACCAAAAGTTAGAGGAGATGTATCGAAAGGAAATCGAACACTTAAAAAACTTCAACGGCAAGGTTGCCAGACACCTAGTCACCCTACTTACAACATTTACGCATAGGAATGACAGACATTTTTTGTTTCCCTGGGCAGACTGCGATCTGTTCTCATATTGGGAGACCGAGCGGGCGGTACCTTGGAACTCAGTTGATATTCACTGGCTTTCAACTCAATTAATGGGCATAACAGAAGCGGTACAAGCTATTCACTACCCACCTCGTCCAGATGGTCAGCCACGAAAATACGGACGTCATGGGGATTTGAAACCGGACAATATACTTTGGTATAAGAAATACAACAGAAATCTTAAGGGAATTTTGGTTGTTTCTGATATGGGCTTTGCTGTTGTCCACCGTACATGGAGTCGATCTCAGGACCGTCCCAGTCAAGTCGCTCGTACCCCAGACTACCGCCCTCCAGAGATGGACACCAAAGACAGTGGTGTGTCGCCCAAATATGATGTATGGACACTAGGCTGTATCTTTCTTGAGATGTTGACCTGGTTCCTTGGTGGTGAGGAGGAGCGAAAAAGATTCAAACAAAACCGCACAACACCAGAATTACGGTACGGCGGCCATACATGCACCTTCTTCACCCTTGTTAGTGTTGAAGGCGAGCATCGAAAGGCAAACGTCAAGCAGTCAGTTTTGGATGTACGAGC
>JADKYC010000295.1:0-17747 GCA_019843955.1 Xylaria sp. 218_066 | reverse complement strand
TTTAATATTGTTATAGTTATAATATACAAAAGCGCTATAGTTAAATTATTTTTTTTAATATATATAATAATATTTAAAATATTTATTTTTTTAAATATTTGCTTAAATTAACTATATAACAGTACTATTAAAATAGTATATTTTATAATTAGTTAAATATTTATAGCTTAAGTAAGCTATACCTTTTTTTGCTTATATTATAGTATTACTAACTATAATACTAACATATTTAGTATAAAGAGTTATTACTATTTTTAAATCTATTTGTTTAATAAAGCCGGTTATATATATATAAACAAGGTTAATAATTATAAAGTTATATTTGTTATTTTATATTTTTAATACTATATAAACTTAAATAAGGTTTTATTAGATTTTAGCTTTTAATATTTTATTAAGCTTAGTATTAATAATATTAACTTATATTTTATTAAAAATAATTATATTAATTAAAAATCTTTTACGTTTTTATAGTAAAGCTAAATATTAAAAATTATAAATATAAAATTATATATATAATTAGCGTTAGCTTTATTAATTATGCTATATCTTTTAAAGTATTTATTTTTATTATTTTTTATATTTAAAAAAATTAATAAGCTACCGGCTTAGTTATAACTAATTTTTTATATAAATTTTTTAACTTAAAAAATAACTAAAAAATTATATTTATTTTTTATTTTAGTTATAAACGAGTTATAAAATTTTTTTAATATAAATTAAAAAACTTTTTTTTTTGTTTAATAATTAAACTTTAATTAATAAATAATAAAAATGCCGGAATATTTTATATACGTACTAAAAGGTAGTTTAATATAGCAAGCGAAAAAGTTAAAAAATTTTATATTATTATTTTTGCTATAATAATTGTTAATTAAAAATATAACTAGTTTAATTTGTTTATTATTATTAGCAAAAATATAAATAATAATATTTTTAAATAAAGTTAGTAGAATTAATATATTTAGTTTTATTATTTAGCGTTTTTTATTTATAATAAAAGTTTAAACATAAATAATAATTTTAATAGTTAATATTATAAAATATATATATATAATAATATTTGCTTAAAGATATAACGCTTTAATTAATTGTTTAAAAAGCTTTTTATAAATTCTTCTATTTCTTTTTAAAAAAAGCAGAATGAACTTTATAAATTTTAAAGTGTAAAAAAGTTTATTTTATAAAAAGGTTTTTTTAATATTAAGTTATATATTTATTAATAATAAATTTAATTATTTTAAAATACTTTTAAATAGTAATATTTTTGTTCCTTTTATTAATAACGTTTTTAGTAAAATTAATAAATAATTGTTTCAATTTAAATATATTTATAAAGTTTTTTAGTAAATACTTTCTATTTTTCTTATAAAGAATCGATTTAAAAATAGTATTAGTAATTAAAGTTTAAATGATTTTAAGTTATTAATTAAAGTTAAATTAAAACTAATATTTATAATATTAAATAGCTATATTATTTAATTATTTGTTATTAGTACTAATAATTACTATTTAAATATATTAAAATAACTTATTAATACTTATAGTTAAAATATTATTATTTTTTTGATATAAATTATTAACTTTAATATTGTTATTATTATTGCTTATTTATATAAAAATCTTTATTATAAGTTTATATAAAAGTTTTATTATTGCTATTAGTTTATATAAAAGTTTTATTTTACTTTTTTAGCTTATCTTTAGTTTATTTAATATAGTTTTTAAATATTACTATAATTAATAATAAAAATAAGCTAAGTATATTTTATATAAATCATTTATCAAAAAATATAACTATAGTTAATTTGCTACTGTTAAAATATTTACATATAGGTTTAACACTATAAAAGTATTTTATAACGTTTTATATAATAATATTTCGCTATTCTACGTTAAATTTAAGGTATTTATTAAATAAATAATTAAATTATCTTTTTATAATATTTTGTTAAAAAGCTTAAGATAAGTTTCTTTTATTATAACTAATAATATAATAAAATAAACTTATATTAATTTTATAAACTTTGTTTTTATTAATTGTAATATATAATTTAGCTGTTATATTAAAAGAAATATTAATAAAAACGTTAGTAAAAATAACAATAAAAACAAAAGCAAAAATGTTAATAAGCTTAAAGTTAATAAAATCAAAAATATTAATAAGCTTTTTTAAAGTAGTACAATGCTAATTATTTTTTGTTAATTTTTTAATCATATAGTTTATAAAGCAAGCTATAATAAGAAATATTTTTAAGTTATAATATTTAAAATATGTTTTATTAAAATTAGCTATTTAAAAATAAAATAATGCAAAATTGTTTTTAGCATTTTTGTTAATTATAGCTTTTCTAATAGCTTTTATTTTAGCTTTTATACTATCTTTATAAACAGCGGTATTAAAAACAATAATAAACTTAAAATAATTTAATTTGTTTATAAATTTTATTAAATGCTTTTTATTTTAAAAGGTTTTTATAATATTAACGTTCAATATTAAAAAATAAATAAATTTACTTTTTTTTGATATTAAACTTTATAAAAGATTAATTAATATAAAATTAATAAATGCTATTAACGTAATAAATCTGTATTTTTTGTTTAACCTTTAATAAATAATAATATATTATAAAATGTAATTAAACGTTTTTATAAAAATAAAAAATGTATTTTTTTTAAACTATATAATAATATAATTTATAGTATGACTTTTATATATTATATAATCTTTATAAATATTATTAATAGTTTTAAATAATAATTATTTAATAATATTTTTAATTTATTGTTTTTTCGCTTTTTATAATTTAAGTTATATAAATGATATAATAAACTTTAAATATTATATTATATAAACAATAAAATAAAAATGTTTATTATTATTAATATTTTTATTTATATAATATATTTTAGAAATACTTTTTACTATAATATTAATGGTTTTTCTTTTTTTAGCTTTAGTTTTTAATATTTTTTTAAATTATATTTAATATTAAAAAGTTTAATTTTAGAAGTTTTGTTAAATTAAAAAGGGTTAATAAAAATGGATTAACTTTTAGCTATAAAAAGCTATATTATTAAATATTTATAGTTTATAAGGTTTATAATAAAAATAGCTAAAACTATGTTAAGCTATTATACAATAAGCTTTACAAAGTTATTTTGGTAATAATGTTTATAAAAGTTTAAACATATTTCTAATAATGAAAGTTTATATTTTAATATATAATAAGCTCGTTAAAAATATTCAATTAGCTAGTTTTTACGTTTTATATAAATATAATATTAAGATTTCTTTTATATTGTTTTTATTTTTTAGCAAAAATATTAACAACTTATTTAACTTTTTTATTAAATTAAATTAAAGCAATGTTAAATATTTAAAAAATATTAGATTAGTTATAAGCTTATCAATATAATAAAGTTTATTAATAAACTTTTTTTTAAAAATATTGATAAATTAATTAATAAAAAATAACATATTAATTTTATAATAAATATAAATATATTATATAGTAAAATATAAAATAAATTAGTATATCTCTTTTATTTAAAGTAGACTTACATTAAACTTTGATCAAGATAAATAATTTAAAGTTTTTTGAATAAAACAGAATAAAAAAATAAATACTAATAAAAGTTTTATATAAGTTTGTTAAATTTATTAAATAGTTATAATAAATATAGGTTTTTTAAGTATTCAATTATAAATTGATTATCTTAATAATATTATACTAGCTTAAATTTTAACTTAAACTAAAAATATAGTTTAATTAACATAATATAAAATAATTAAGCGAATAAATATTTATTTAAACTTAAAATATTTTATTTTTTTAAATAATATAATATATATTATACATTATTTTAGCTTACTTTTTATTAAAAGTTAACTTCTTAGTAATAACGCTTAATTTAAAAATAATAAGCTTAATATTATCTTTCTAAAATTTCTTTATAAATAAGTTTTTTATTAGCTATTTTAACTATTATGATTGTTATTTCTTTTTTTAATAAGTTTTATATTAACTTTTTTATTTTAAGCGTTTTTAAGTCTTAAATTATAAAAACTGCTTAATAAAGAAATAAAAAAATATAAATATTAAAGTTTATAATAATTATTTCATATTTTATAAATAATATAAATACTTTATTTTATAAAAGTATATTTGTTTTTATAATAATTAATATTAATATATATTTTATAAAAAAACTTAAAATAAATAAAATTAATATAAACTTACTAAATAACATTACTTTTAACAACTAAATATATAAATAAACCTTTATAACTAAACGTAATATAATCGATAAACTTAACTTTAATAAATAATATTTTAAACTTATTAAAGTTAGATTTCTTAATATATTTATAAATTTAAATATTATAGAGTTTAATAGTTTTTCATTTAAACTTTAAAACAACTTTCAACTTTAAAGCTTTATTAATAATATTAATATTAAGTTTATTAAAATTAGTAAGAAGCTAATATTTACTATTATTATTTAACCTAAAAAACTAAAAGAAAAATAGATTAATAAACTTTTTTAAGTTATAAACATTTTTATAAAAGTAGAGTTTTTTATTTAAAAAGAAATTCTATTTGAAATTAACATGAGCGTAATATATTTATGTAAAGTTTTAAAAATCGTTTTTTAAGCCTTTAAATACTATAATATAAATATGTTTAATAATAACTTTAATAATTTATTTAATATTTATAACTAGTTTATTAAATAAAGTATTACCTATAGTTCAAATGTTTTATTTTATAATTAGGTAAAATATAAAAGATTTTAAACGTTATTGAGCTTAAGCTATAAAAGTTTTAAATTTTTTTAGTATAAGTTTCAAATAAAATATTTTAACTATTTAAACAAAAGTAGAATATATAAAAAGCAAAAAATAAATTTAATAATTTTAAATTTACAGTATTAATATAATAAAAACAAAATATATGCTAATTTATTATACTTGTTTATTAAATATTATATATAGTAATTTTAAAATAAACGTTATAAGTTTTAAAGTTTATAAAAGCTGAAAATATAAAATATAATGAAATTGAAGGTTAAAAAAAAGAAATAAAGAAATTTTGTTTACAGTTAAATATTTTAAAAATATATATTTTATATTATACTATTTATACAAAAAATGTTTAAATTTAGTATATAAACAATATATAACATATATAAATTATTTAAATATTTATATATATAATAATAGTTTTATTTTCTTAATTTTTAACAAAAAAGTATAACTTAAAAAAATGAAAAATACTCTTTATATTTATTTATACATTTTTTTATATTAGCTATTTATTTATTATAGCTTTTTAGTTAATTATTATAGTTTTAAAAAGCTAAAACCCTTTAACCTTTTATTTAAAACGCTAATATCTAAAGCTTTTACATAAAAATATATTTATTTTTATATATTTAAATAATAAAAGCAAGTATTTATATATTTAAATAATAAAAGCAAGTATTTATATATTTAAATAATAAAAGCAAGTATTTATATAACTATTTAAATAATAAAGATTTTAAATCTTGTTTATTTATAATATATTATTAATAATTAAATAATATTAGCTTTATATATTATAGCTAGTTTTTATATATATATTATAACTTATTTTTTTAACTTTATAAAAAAGTTATATTTAAGCAATAAAGTAGCAGTTTATAAGTTTTATTTATATATAATTATTAATATTTTCGATAATTTATTTGTTTATATTATTATTTTTAATACTGCTAAGTTTAATATAATAGAGCGCCTACTATGTTAATTTACAAGCATATTTATATGTAAGCTTGCTAAACTAATTAATATACGTGCATACTAGCGAGCGTATAAAATAGCTTCGGATGCTCCGAAAAGGTAATCTAAAGTTATTCCGGGAGCGCTTATATATATATAAAATAAAAATTTATATTTGCAAAGGAAAAAAAAGAAAAACAAGCAATAAATTATTTAAATAGCTTTAGCAAGCTTATTTATAGAAATATTAGTTCAATTTTACTTTAATAATTTAATTAATATATAATTTTATAAAAGTTATAAGCTCGGTTTATATATAAAATTTGTTGTAATATTGGCGTTGACTGCAGGTAAAGTTATTGTACTATAGAGCAGTTAACCTGCCGGCCTATTTGGGCAGGCGGTATATATAGGCAGAATTCCTTTGCTACAGGAGAATTTTCTACACGAGAGCTTTATTTTTATATAAAAAATATAGTAAATAAATCGGTATATATAGCTATATATTTTACCTAGTTATTATATATAATATTATATTTTTAGCTATTTAATATTAATTAATATTTTTAGCTAAAAAATATAAATTAGCAAAGATGAAACTAAAATTTTAATCCGATTATATAAATTATATATTTTATAATATACTTTAATGTTTATAAAAATAGTTTACTAAAATAAAAAAATTAGTTATTTAATT
Organism: Xylaria sp. 218_066; assembly: GCA_019843955.1. Lineage (NCBI taxonomy): Eukaryota > Fungi > Ascomycota > Sordariomycetes > Xylariales > Xylariaceae > Xylaria > Xylaria sp. 218_066. The sequence goes on along the minus strand of JADKYC010000295.1, from coordinate 11,283 downwards.
ATATTAAAATTTAACTTTTATATAAAAGTTTAATTAATAGTTTATAATTATACTTATTTTAACTATTATTATATAAATTATATAAAGGTTTATTTAATAATATTTATTAGTAATTATATTTAACGCTAGCTAATTATATAATAGCTATTAAAAATAAATTTACTAAAATATTAAAGCTTTAAAAAAATAACTTTTAAACTTTTTAGTTTATTAATATTTATTTAACTACTATATAAAAAATAATAAAAGTTTAAACGTATAATAATATTTTATATAGCTTTAGTATAATAACTTAAAAATAAATAGATATTTAAGCTATATATTTATATATTAAATATAGCTAAAATTTATATAACTTAAAAAAGTTTTAAAAAATATTAACAAATATTTTTAAAATAGCTAAACTATAAATTTTATAATTAATTAATATTAAAATTATTATAAAAATCTATAATATATTTCATATAAAAAGTTTTTTAAACTAAAAGCTTAAGCTACGCTATAAAAAAACTATATTATATAGTTTATAAAAAGTAATTATATTTTCATATATAAACTTTAACTTTTAATATACAACTTTTAAATATAGTTTACTATTTAAAAAAAAGAAATTGCTATAAATAATTTTTTTTTAATTTAAGCTAATAACTTTTTAGTTAAAGCTATAATAACAAAAACTTTTTTAAATAATAAAATAGCTTTATTATATATACTCTAAAAACTAAAATTTAATTATAAAAAAAGCTTTATATATAAAATTAAAAAAAACTTTTAACCTAAAACAATATACTATTATATAATAATAAAATAGTAGAAATATATTTTTAAAAATTAATTTTATTTATTAAATAATATTTTCTAATAATACTAATTTATAACTTAGCGATATAACTTAAAAATATATTATATTTTTCATATATAATAAAATATTTAGTTTTATAATATTTTTTATAAAATATAAAAAATAAAAATATTTATATTTTAAATTTAAATTTTATTTATATATAACGTTTAAAATAAAACTATTTTATTAATAAAAAATTAAATATTTTTAAAAACTTAGCAAAAAAACGAATTACTTTAAAAAACTGTATAATTTATTTTATAATAAAATATAATAGTTTATTAATTTTTATTCCAAGCTAAAAATTATAAAAAACTAGTTTAATATTATATTTTTAAGTATTTTAATTAATTATATAAAAAGCTCCTATATATATTATATTAGCCTTAAATATATATAAAATAAAATATATAATATTATAAACTTTTATTTTATTATAGTTATAAACTAATATTATTTTTAAATATATATATAAGTAAAGAAAAAACTTTTTTTTTAATAAAATATTTAAAACTATAATTAATAGGCTATTAAAAATATTGAAAATATTGAAAGTAAAATATTTAAAAGAAATATATAAAAATATGCTAAAGTTTAAAATAATATTTATTTTTTAAAAACTTATATAAAATCTTTTTTTTAACTTTTTATATATGTTTTAACATTAAAAGTAATGTATGAAGCAAATATTTTATATAGAAAATAAAGAAGTCATTTATTAGATCAATAAATATTGTAATTAAACTAGTTACTATTATATATAAAATAAAAATATTAAGCAATATTTTAAAAATATTTAAAACTAATATTTAAATAAAAACTATATAGCTAGTTATTTTTAAAGAAATGCCCGTATAACTAAAAAATGCTTTATTAATTAAAAAAAAATATTAGTTAACCAATTATATTTTAAAAAAAAGTCCAGCATAAAAAGTTAATATTTTAATATATATAAAAGAATATTTAATAATAAACTTACTTCAATAAAGTTTTTTATATACTTTATTAAATATAAAAGTTGTTTAAACTTATATAAAAAAGAAAAAAGAAATCTAATATATATAATAAAAGATTAATATAGTATATTACAAATAGTACATTAATATATTATATACTTAAAAAAAATATTTAAACAATAAAAATAAATTAGCTATTAAACTAGTGTATATTTTATAATGAATATTATATAAAATATTAAAGTATTATTAAAATATAAGCGGTTTAAACTTTTTAACAATAAAGAAACTATAAACAAAAGTTTAAATATAAAAAGACTTTTATATAAAATTTATTTAAGCTTTTAAAATAACTAAAATAAAGTTTAGCAAAAGTTATATAATAATATTTATTAATATAATACAAGTTAATAACTAAATTAGCTATATAATATTTTATATATTAAATATTTTTATTTCTTTTTTTATTTTTACTAAAAAATATAAATTGTTTAAAAGCTTACTTTAATAATCCTAAAAATATTATTATATAAAAAAATAAAACTAGCTGTTTTTTAATATTAAATTATATAAAATAACAAGTTATTTTATTAAAGTTAAGCTATAGTAGCTATATAAACGTTTTAAATATTTCTATACAAAGATTTATAGAAAATGTTAATTTATTTAAAATATAAAATTAAACAACTAACTTTAAAAAAGAATTTAAAGATTTTATTATTATTATTAAATATATAATAAAATATTATATTATTGTAAGTTTATAATTAAAAACAACTATAAGTTCAATTATAAAATAGTTAAAAATATTATGTAAATAAGCAATCGATTTATACTATATATAATTAATATTATAATATTATTTTAAATAGCTATTTTTTAAACATCTATATTTATATAAAATATTAAAAAGATATTATATAAATATTAAATTAACGTTTATTAAAAACTATTTAATAGTATTATTTATAACTTTAAAACAAACTTTTTATTAAACAAAATTTAAAACTATACAAAAATAGTTAATATATAAGACTAAAAAACAATTATAAAAATATATTAAACAATTAAAAAAATAAAATAAATAAATAAATATATGAATTGTTTAAACTTATATATGATATCTTTTATTAATAAATTAATATATAAACAAAAGATAAATTAATTTAACAAATAGCCATTAAAACTTCAATTAATATTATAAAATTTAATAGCTTTAAACTAACTTTTTTTTTATAAAAATATATTTGTAAATTAATAAAAGCTTTTTCTCTTTTTAGTTTTTATATACAAAATAATAGCTATTTAAAAAATAATAAAATTGCTATATAAAAATCGAGAAAAAATTAAACTTAACTATATATTTAAAAAATACAATAAACTATTATTATATAATATGTTTACTTTTTTTTTTATACTAAGGTTTTAGTATAAAAAAAAGAAAAAAAATAAAAAGCTTACATAAAATTAAAACAATTAAAAAATTAATAACCTAATATATTTTTATTATATGTAAATTAAACTATATTATTATAAAAAAAGAAAAAAACTAATAAATGTAAAGAATAATAATATATAACTTATTTAGCTAGTAATAACTTAAAAGAAATAAACTTAACTAAAAGAAATGCTTGCTATAAACTTATTATATAATATTTAAATATTATAAATTCTTTTAATTTTAAAACAATAACAAGCTTTAAAGCTAACAATTAAGCTTTATATAAATAAAATTATTATAACCTTTAAAAAGCTATTTAAAAAATTAAATATAATAAAAATTAACAAACTTATTATATACAGTATTTTTAAAGTTATTAAATATAATCCAGATATATATAAAAAAAAATATAAAGCTATATAAAAGGTTAAAGTTTATTATATAAAAATATAATAATGCTAAAAAAAGTATAATTTTAATTTAATTGCTAATAATTTAATAAATAAGCTAATAGCTAATTCTAGTTTTTAAACCTATTTTCATATAAAACTTTAAAGCAATATATAGACTTAAAAATATAATTTAAGCTTATATTTAATTAAAAAATAAACTATTACGAAATATTTATATTTGGTAATTTTTAATGTTAAAAAAAAGAACTTTAGGAACTATTTTATAAATTATATAAGTTTTATATTGTTTAGCTAAATTTAATCTATATTAGTTTAAAACTTATTATTAGTACTACTAAAAAAACTAAAAGTATAAATATTTATATACAACTTATATTTATTATTTATATATAATAATTTAAATATTTTATAAATAACTAATATATAAACGAATAATATTTCAAGCTTTATAATATTAATTATTTTAATATATAAAAAAAGAAAGCTAAAATAAGCGAAACTTTATATAAAATTTAAAAAAACCTTATTTTATAATTATTTAATTAAATTTAATAATAAAAACTTTTATTTAAGCTTATATTTTTCAATAAACTTAAAAAATATATATTAATAGTATATATTAATTAAAAAAATTATATAACTTTATTATTATAGCTTAAATAGTTAAACTATAACTATATAATATTAAAACATTAAATAAACAAATTAAATGGTTGAAAAATAATTTAAATAAAAGATTTATATTTTTTTTTTTAGCTTTTGTTATATAAAACTATTTATTTTTATAAACAGCTTATTGATAAATAATATAAATATAACTTTTTAGTTTAGCTTTATTATTATATTAACAGTTAAAACGTATATAATAAATATATTAAACTTAAATTTTAAAATTAAAAGCAATATTACATATTAAAACTTAAATAAATAAAAATAAGTTATATAAAGTATTTTAGCTAGTAAGCTGTATAATATAATTAATAAGTTTAATAGTACTATTCCTTTTTATATAAGTTTTTAAGAAGTTATAAAAATATTTAACTTATTTTTTATTTTTATTATTTTATATATAAAATTAAAATTATTATATAATATTTTAATAAAGCTAAAGATAATATAAAAAAGAATTAATACTTAATATTATATTTTTTAAAAAGTTAAATAAAAAAGGAAAACCTTTAAAGTATAATAGATGAATAGCAAAAATAACTTAGCAAATATATTTAATAAATATATATTAAACTCAACATTAAAAATACCAATTTTCCTTAATAAGCTACTTATTTAAATTAAAATATTTATTAAAAAACTATAAAGAATATAAATATATTATATAAATATAAGCAGGAATATTAAGTTATATATTAAGAAATATTTATTATATATAAATATCAGAAAAGAAAATTAAAAAATTATAAAAAACTTTATTTATACCATAAAAAACTATCGTAAATAATTAAATACTTTTTTTTATTTATTACACTTTTTTTTTTTTTAACTATAAATAAAACAAGGGGCACAATATAGACGTTATATATAAACGTTATACATGTTGCTCTAACATTTAAAAACTTAATAATATATTTTAAAAAGCAATTTATTATAGCTATAATAGCTATTATATAAATTATTTATATATAAACCTAATATTATTTTACTATAACTTAAACTAAAAAAGCTTAAAAATAACTTTTATAATATTTAAACTTAGCTTATACGTTAACAAAATTATCGCTAGCTAATACTTTAAAAATAATATTAATAAAAAAAGCAGTCATAATAATACTTTTTTTTTGCTATTATATAATAAAACATATTACCTAAAAAACATATTAAAAAATATTTATATAAAAAACAAAATAAAAAATATATATATATTTATATAAAAAGATAATATAAAAGCTTAATAAACTAAAGTCCTTATAAAAAAATAATAAACTTTTATAACGCTATTAATAAGCATATATATAAAATTATTAAATTAACCAACGTTGTTATACAGCAACAATATAAAATATAAATAGGCAAAAATAGTAAAAGTAATAGCAGCTATAATATTATATTTACTATTATTGTTGCTAATTTTACTTAATATACTGTTAATATAACAATTAAAATAGCAAAAGGCTTTATATATAATAATAATAGTAATAATAGTAATAGTATTATTATCATTGCTACTAATATTATTATTGCTAATATTACTACTGCTATAATTATAGGTATTGCTACTATTACTATATAATAACTATTATTTCTAAGTTAATATAACTTTCAAATTATAGCTAAAATATATATATGGTGTATATATATATACGTATAAAAGAAAGAAAAAAAAGAAAAAAGCTAATATTATACTATTAGCGTTAGCTATATATAAAGCTATTGTATAATAAAATAGTTAGCCTGCCGGCCCACTGAGGTAAGCGGTATATATAAGCAGAATTCTTCTGCTACAGGAGAATTCTCCGCATAAGAGCCTCACTTTTAGGCAAAGAATATAGAAAATAGATCAGTATCTATAGCTATTTATCTCACCCACTTGTTACGTAAAATATTGTACCCCTAGCTACTTAATATAAAGTTTATAACTTTTAGTTAGTTTTATTAAAACTGCTTTTTTAATAAACTTTTTATTTATTATAAATTTAATAAAGCTTTTTTTTTAATATTTTATATTTAATTTTCGAACTATTTAGCTTTATTTAATTTTAAATTTATAATAATATTAATAATAGAATTTTAAAGAACTGCTGTTTTTTTCTATTGCTATTTTAAATATTTTAGCTTATTAATATATTAAATTATTAATGTTATATTATAATCTCTAAATTAAGTAAATTCTATTTCATTAAATAGTTTACTATTAAAATAATATTAATGTAAATTTCAAATACTAATTTTATATAGTAATGCTAAATTTCTTTATTTCTTAGCGTTTTAATTTATATATATATTATATAAATACTAGGTTACTAAATGTTAAACTTAAAAGTTAACTTATATTGTTTAATATTTTAGTTATAATTGTTGCACTTAGCACATATATAAAGGCAAGGCTCCAACAATAAGTGCTATATTGGTACGAAAAATCTATAGATAAAGTAGAAAGGAAAAAAAAAGACAAACAGCTATCTAGGGTAGTGTTTTTATATATATACGTAGTAGGGCAGATCCTAGTAAATAGGATTCTTAATTAGGTAATTAAATAAGTAGCTAGTATAGCGTATAGCTATTAATCTAGCTATACGTTTTATAAGCTTTACTTTATAGACTCTAAGCTTTATTACGTAATTACCCCTTCTCTTAAAAAAAAATAGCTTGTTTTTAAGATATATATAGTATTAGACAAATAACTTTTAATAAACTTTTTAGCTAAAAAAAGAATTATTTTAAGTTTTTATTTATATAATTTTTTTTAAGCTTTTATACTATTAAATTATTATATAGGTTTCTTTACTTAATAAATTAACAAATTTTTATATATTATATTTTAAATATGCTAACGTTTTATAGGTTTTTTTTTTATACTATTACTTTATTATTATTATTATATACTTTATTAAATTTATTATTTTTTGCTGTTTTTAACTATTTTTCAAATTATATTAAGAGTTTTATTAATTTAAGATTTATATTGTAAAATTCTTTTAAAGCTTTTATACTATTTTTAAAGTTTTTTATAAAATACTATTTATCATTAATATTTTAGCTTTTTGAGTTAACTTATTATTATAGCTTTTAATAATATATTTAAGAAGTTTTTATTTTTTTAACAATAAATTCTCTTTTATTTTTTAGCTATACTACTTTATTATCTAAATTGTTTTACTTTTAACTAAGAAAAAAGTTATTAAAATATTTATATAACTAATTTAGGTAATAATATTTATTACTTTCTAAAATAAAAATATTTTAAAAGTATATATATTATTATTTTTTTATAAAATTTTAAACTTTTATTAAATTATAAAATAGTCTAGCTTATTTAAATGTTTATTTATAATTTGTAACTATTTTTTTCTAAAAATAAAAATATAATTCTTTATATTAAAATTAAAATTGTAACAGTATTAATTTGCATATTTAGTTATTTATTTTTAAGTATATATTAATTATTTTTTTATACCTTTAATAAATCGTTTAATTTTTTAAACTTTTTTTTATACGTTAGTCCTTAGATTTCTTTTTTGTAAAAATATATTTTTAAGCTTTTTTTCTGTAGCTTTATTTTTTTAGTTAAAATAAAAAAATATTAAAAAGCTTATTTTAATTTTATAAAAAAACAGTTTTATAAACTTATAAAGTAATAATATTTAAGTATAATTTATAGTAAATATATATTTAAACTAATTATTTTAATAATAGTTTATATATAATTATAAACGTTAGTTTAAATATTTATTTATAATTTTAGCTTATTTTATAGTTTTATAATATTTTATAAATATTAAAATATAAGTTATATTTATTAGTTTATATAATTTATTTATTAAACAGAAATAGATTAAAATCTATAGTTAAAAGTTGTTATTATAAATACTTTAAATATTTTAAAAAAACTTTTATAATATATTTTTATAGCATTTTTAGCTATAGCTTATATAGTATATAGAACTCTTTATATACGTTTTTTTAAATAGTTTATTATAACTAAAATATTATTATATCTATATTTACTTTTTAATATTTATTTAAAATCTATTATTAAATATTACTAAATATGGTTAAATATTAATAAAAATGTTAGTTTATTAAAAGTTTTATTTTTAAATATTTTTGCTAATTTATATTTTATATAATTGCTTATATATATATTATATTTACTTTTTAAGTTAAGTTATTAATAGCGTTTAGCTATTAATTCTTAGGTTTTTTTTTTAAAAAATATACTATTAACATTTAATTGTATACTTTTTAAATTAATTTAATATATATATATATAAAGTTAAATATAATTAAATATCCGTAGTAACTAGTTAATTTATTTTTAATAATTTAAAAGTTATTTTTGCGTTAATTTTATATTTTGTTATAATAAATTTTTATATTTAAGTTTTTATAGTTTTTTTTTAAAACTTGCTTAATTAATTAAAAACTATTTAAATTTTTTATTTTATATTAAAGTTTTATAACAAAAATAAAAATTATTTAAATAAAGAAATATTAGTAAAAATATTGCTAACTAACTAAAACAACTTAAAATAACGTTATAACTTTTTTTTTGCTTTTTATATAAATAAGTCTTTTTATTTTTAAAATAATATATTAGCTAATATGTTTTTTTTTTTAGTTAATAAATAATAAAAGAATTATATTTAAAAAAAAGTTCGGTGTATTTTGCTTATTGAAAATTTAATGACACAAAATACATGGGGGTTTGGTAGCCTGCTTGTATTCATGTCTGTTGTGGTTATTGATTGTAAGTGGTGTGGCCGAAGGCCACTGCCACTGGCCACCTATTTAAGTGGGTGGAATAAGCTCCAGCCACTGCCCTAGCGCACTAGCTACTGCGTGCCTAGTGGCCCCCTACCAGTCTATATCATTTAAATATTATTTTATACTAAAATACTTTAATATTTTATAATTAATAATAACTAAAAAAAAATTTTATGCTTGTTAATTAATTTAAGCTTTTATTTTTTTAATGCTAACATTATAATATATAGCTTTTTATTAAATATATTATAATTTAGTTCTATATTATAAAATATTTTTAAAAAATAAGCTATTTGTTAGGTAGCCAGAGGTATAATATTATACGTAACAAGTGAGTAAGATAAATAGCTATATATATCGATCTATTTTCTATATCTTCTACGCAAAAGTAAAGCTTTCGTGCGGAAAATTCTCTTATAGCAGGAGAATTCTACCTATATATACCGCCTGCTTAAGTAGGCCGGCAAGCTAACTGCTCTATTGTACAATAGCTTTACCTATAGTTAACACTAATATTATAACACTAGCTCTTTTCTTTTTTTAACTATAGTATATTCTATACAACTGCTATAAAAAATAAAAAATCTAGAACTTAAAAAAAACGTAAACTATAATATATAGCTAATTTGTAGCTAATAAAATCGCTTAATAAAATATTAAATTACTGTTTATAAAAAGGGCCTCTTTTTTTATTGCTTGCTTATTGTACGTATAATATATAATTAAGTAATTAGTACGTATAAAAAAAAAAACTAAGCTATAACTACTTTTTATACGTACTTTTTTTTGTTTTTTATTTAAAAGTGCTAAAAATTAAATAAAGTAAAACTATTGTACGTAAAAACTAGTTGCTTTTATATAACCTTTCTTTTTTTTTTTCTTTTTTTTTTTCTTAGTATATATATATATATATATTATACGTATATTTTAACTATTATTTTAAAGTTATATTAACCTAAAAATAATAGTTATTATATAGCAGCAGTAATAATAATAGCAATAATAATAACAGCAGCAATATTAGCAGCAATAGTATTAATAGCAATAATAGTAATACTACTACTACTATTATTATTATTACTATATATAAAGCTTTTTGCTACTTTAATTGTTGTACTAATAATATATTAAATAAAACCGGCAATAGTAATAATAACAATAATATTATAGCTGCCGTTGTTTTTACCGTTTTTGCCTGCTTGCACCCTACGCCCCTGCTGCTTAGCAGTATTGCTTAATTTAGTAACTTTATATATATGCTTAACAATAGCGCTGTAAAGGTTTATTGCTTCCTTATAGGAACCCCGGCCTACTAGGCTTTTATATAGTTTTTTTATATAAATAATTTTTAATATGTTTTTTAGCTAATATATTTTATTATATAATAGCAAAAAAAAAATATTGTTGCTACTGCCCCCTTTGTTAATATTATTTTTAAAATATTAGCTAACAATAATTTTGCTAATATATAAGCTAAGTTTATATATTATAAAAATTATTTTTAAGCTTTTTTAGTTTAAAGTTATAATATAATAATATTAGGTCCATATATAAATAGCTGATATAATAGCTGCTGTAGCTATAATAAGTTACTTTTTAAAGCATATTATTAAGTTTTTAAATTTTAAAGCAGCACTTACGCCGTTTATATTTAATACTTATATAGCGCCTGTTATTTTATTTATAATTAAAAAAAAGGGAGGGGGTATAATAAGTAAAAAAAGTATTTAGTTATTTATATTAGCTTTTTAAAGTATAAATAAAGTTTTTATAATTTTTTAATTTTTTTTTTTAATGTTTGTACGTAATAAATATTTTTTAATATATAACCGAACATTTTTACTTATATTTATATAAAATATTTATATTTTTTATAGTTTTTTAATAAATATTTTAATTTAAATAAATAGCTTATTAATAAAAACTAATATTTTTAATATTTAGTTTAATATATGCTTAATAAATATATTTACTAAGTTATTTTTATTGTTAATTTATTATACTTTAAAGATTTTTTTTTTTTTATATAATTTTTAAAAAAATATAATATTAATTATTAATCTTTTTTTTTATATTATTTTTAGCTTAATTAAATAGTTATATAATAATTTTAAGTTTATATATAAAATAGCAAAAATTAAAAATAAATTAAATATTTTTATAACTTTTTAAAAAGTTATATAAAAAATA